>VTPC01090408.1:158068-280072 GCA_011009095.1 Ignelater luminosus | reverse complement strand
CATGTCAGGCAGGTTACATAATATGTGAGCGAATCAATGGCGGCTCATGACTTTTATTGTTAGCGGAATAAAATGAAAATTACTAAGCCATTCTGGACGCTGTAGTCAGCAAAGTTATAGACTTTATTTACTTCCTTCTCTTGGTGACGTTACTTGAAAGGTATGAGCTTAGAAAGGTTACAGGTTACACGAGCAGTCAGTGGTTCGATGCAGAAAGTTGTACGCCACACGAGCAGTAAAGCGGAGCAATTCTATATGGGATTTTTTGAAGTTTGGATTTTTAATTGGCGTCTTTTATTGACTTAAAGTAGTTCTGTAGTTCTCCATCGGCTTCACCGTCGCCGCTGATGCAAGGGCAACCACCTCGAGCGCACCCACTCACACGAGTGCACCGCAACTCGCCTCGTATGACTACGGAAAGCTTTAAGCTATATGAGCAATCAGCGACGACTCAAGGCTCTTTGTTCTTAGTAGAATAGAGCGATTTGAATGCAGTTTTTACTAGCCTACGCGGCATAAATCCAGAAAGATAAATAATATAAACGGTCAATGGCGGCTTTGATTTTCTTTGTTAATAGGAATAAGAAATAACTACAAGGCCGTATAAATGAGGTTTTCACTGACGTGGATATGAGCGCGGCAAATTTATAGAATACATAAGCAGACAGTTCAATCCATGACTTTCTTTTCTTAATGGTGTCAGACAAAACTACTGGACCGATTTCAATGTAGCTTTTACTCGCGTACAGGGTTTGAACCTACGAAGTTTATAGGTTGTATGGGCAGTCAGACTTATTTTGTTAGTGAATAACTACTGAGATTAAGTTTGGTGCAGTTTCCACTGACTTACGGGAAAAGAACCCAGGAAAGTTAAATGTTACATAAGAGAATAGTGACAGATCATGTTTCTCTGTTGGTGAGGCAGGTGGTAAATGATAACTACTCCACCAATTTCGATATGACTTACATTCCCGTACAGGGTATGAGACGAGGTGGCTATAGGCTAGAGTTAATGATTTAAGACTAAATACCTAATAATCTTTCTGAACTCAACGCAGTGTAATCTTATCAAAACGTCAATTGTTGTTATAAAATTTGATATTTCACCGACTTCAAAAACATACCCTAACGCCTGACTTGTTTAAAGATTTTTCATTTAACATGGCTTGGTGCAATTCGTAATTTCGAAGTAATAATCTATTGCTTATTTAGTATTTATGACTGTTTAGAGTAAATTCCCAACGTTTTTCCCAAAATTATTAGTATTCAGAATATTAAGATATTTAATAACATTATGAAAACATATATCTGCAGATCCATTAATTCGATTTACAACTTTCTAATTCTGTAGATTCTAGACGTACTTGTACAATCACCTTAGTTCACGGATTATCTAAAGCAAATGATCACAGAAACGTGCAAATGAGGCAACTTGCCATAATCGCTGCACAGTGATGAATAAGAAAGACAACCGAAACATTCAATGCACTACGCATTACCCTGTTTACTGCACGAAGGCATCATATGTTTTATCGTCAGCTCTGATTAGATTATATATTTACCTTTGATCTGAAATAAAATCTTTAACATTTAACAACTATTTAATATATTTAAGAGAATATTAGTTTTTTATGACAAGTACTTTCCAGACCTGAAGAATGTTATTTAAATCGAAAAAAACTTACCCGTTAAAGGTAAATGTGAAATGCAGAAGTTTTAATCGACAAAACCGGAACAAGCAGAGCTTTTCAAAGGCATGGCTAATAAAGAACTGCTGAATCTTTGAAGCTTCTCTCCCATCGTTTTGGTCAAGAAGGAAGATGACAGCACAAGATTTTGTGTTGATTTCAGGTGTTTAGATACTGTGACCCAAAAACGCACCTATGCGCTGCCCGGGATCATTAACGTTCTGAACTGAATGGCTTTCTATTTAGTTTAAGAGTAATTATTGGGAGTTTTTACCTACTATTACATTCAGTTTATATTAATTTATATTTGTGTCATTTAACCCGAGCAAAACTACTGCACTCTTTGAAAGAATAATAGAGTTCATATAGCAGCCTTGTTTAATCGAACTGGACAATATTATTGTGGTTGGCCGGACATTTGACAAACTTCTGAGGAAACGAGAACGTGTTTCTATGACTACTCAGTGTTAGCATACAGCTGGGTCACAAAAGGCGTATACCGACCCAAAAGAAAGCATTTTGGTCATCTGGTATTTAAAGATGGAATGGCAAAATGATGCAGTTCAAGAATGACCTCTACCAACGGACAAGCTTCAACTATAAGATCCTTTAGCCATGTGCACTGATTATTGCCTATTCCTTAGCCAGTAAGCTTTAGTTACTGCCAAAGAAAAACAGTAGAGCAATTTATACAGGGTGGTAGGAAAATAGTGAACCATATATACACCACGTTGTGGTGAAGAGAATGAATAGAACGATGAGTAAGATTTATCAAAGTTTGTGTCCAACTTCTAGCGCTAAAGGTTACATTTGTTCTTAATAGTGAATCGCTCTGGAGCACAACAAAAGACTGGATAAGCTCCAGCACCAGCGGTGTTAAAGCGCAGAATTCGGCTAACTTTCAACCTGAGAATTTGTACATCTGGAAAACATCAAGTAATCACGAATGAATAGATCGAAAACCTTTGTGAGTAATTGAACTGCATCCATTACAGTGTTCATAATAATATTCAGCTACTAGCTAGTAACGGAATCCAAAACCGGTACATTAAGGCCCAAGCTAGAGGGTACGTGTCATTTATCTTGGCTGCACTATTCTTAAAGCTGTGGAGGTTTCTCACAAAGCTACAAATAACCTAGGAATGTGTGCACAAGAATATTAAACTAGCATACAACTTAATCTTCGGTAGATACCGTCCAGGAAAAAGGCAACAGCCGATGACATAAATCGTTTTCACCCGTGTGGAACGCGAAGTAAAATTGACACAGAACAAGTGGCAAAATATTATAAGTCAACGCTGTAAAAGCTAAGAAATAAAAGCTACCTTTTAGCAGCCTTACGTATATCATTTTTGATGGTTGGTGGACACTCATGCAAACCGGTTGATCCTAGCCAATTACTATTCGATAATATTTAATAATTTCTTACATGCAGGTTCTTCGAGAATATTAGAATTTTCAGCTTTGAAAAGTGGTACTTTGCATGGGTGTCCACCAGAGATTTTTGCATGATGAGTTACTCGCCTTGTGGTCTACAACATAAAAAAATGGTTGGTGGACACTCATGCAAACTGGTTGATCCTAGCCAATTACTATTCGATAATATTTAATAATTTCTCACATGCAGGTTCTTCGGAATATTAGAACTTTCAGCTTTGAAAAGTGGTACTTTGCATGGGTGTCCATCACAGATTTTTGTATGATGGGTAGCCCGCCTTGTGGTCTACAACATATAAAAAAATGGTTGGTGGACACTCATGCAAAGTTTGGCCCAGTACCGTGGTGTTATGGTATACCGTCCTTTAATTTTCTAAATTTAGAAATCATAATTTACTTTAATGATTGAGAGGAAAGTTTCCATTTCTAATTCCAATAATAAAATTTAATTGTCCATACTTCTCGTAGCAAAACAGAGTTTTACTGATTGGGTTAGATTCTTATTTTAAAACTTCTAAACTTTTACATTTTCTTATAACTGTGAAATTCAATATATCGACTTAAATGCTTGTCTGATAAGAAAACAAAAATAAATAAAAGTACGTAAACGCTAGTAACAAACTCAATTTGTCGTAGATTCTTCAAAGAAGCTGGAGCAGCATATTTTTGCAATCGTATTACGGCTTCAGTTTAACTCAATTATTAGTGCGGAATTTGTATCTGCAATTTGTCTACATCTGGAAGTTTACCTAAAATGTCTCGCAATATAAATCAAAAATTTCTTTTTAATATGTTCTATAATAAACGTCGAAATTCTTATAAAAGGGTGAGGTTCAAAATTTGAAGTGTCAAAGTTTTCCGATATAACTTCAAAATTAATTCTTGTCTAAAGTCCTGAACACTGAAATATTTAAACGATATTGCAGCTCCATAACAAAATTTTGTAATTTTGAAATAGGTACTAAAAGGGAGGGTTAATATCTAAATTTGTTCAGGTGGATACTGAAATCCTTACAGGCGGATAATAGTTAAGTCTCAAGTGTCAAAGTTGTCTCGTTTAACTTTAAAATTAATTCTTGTTTGAACACTGAAATGCTTAAACGAGGTTGCAACTCTTAACTGAAATGTAATTATGAAACGCTAAAAGTGAGGTTAAAAGATGCATTCTGAATTTGTTAACATAAATAGTAAAGTTCTTGATGTCTCTGATTTTATGCTGACCTACTTTCATGGAACTTAAGTTTATATTTTAATTTGTTTTACATTTCATTTTATCTAGCAACGATATTTTTGTAGCCATGACAAAAATCGTTGTTTTATTGTTTAAAGGTTTTTATTTGAGTAGTGTTTTATGAAAAATTCTGATTATCGTTACCTAACAGAAAAGCTTTACAGTAGCATCCTAAAAAATTTTGTTCTTTTAGTTTTTATTCACCAACACCCAATAAGTTTCTATTATGCGAGGTGCTGGGCAGTTTGAAGGATTTGCCTCTCGTCGTAATACACGTTATTCTTTTGTTATCATGTAAGAGCACTTCTTTTATAATGAACAGCTGCCAAGCCTTTTGGGTAAACTAATTTTGCTTTTCATGCTGCGCTGATGTATGTATGTCTGTATCACCAGGTGTAAGAAATTTCGACGGAATACTTTTGAACTTCTGTTATCTAACATTTTTGTCGCTTATGTACAAATATTTCCTAACGTGAGAATTTTGTTCTTGTAATGGCAGTAAAACTTTACCAATTTAAAATACTACATACATAAGTAATGAACAGTACACAATAACTCGCAAGGAAGCGATTTTTTATAAACATTCGTCAATTTGATTTCCGTGGTTTCGTATACAAACCTGTAAAAATTATTTTTGTGACGCAGCGTGATAGATAATATGTAAGTAGCTGGATGATTACGAACAGTACTTCAGGCATAATTATCTACAACGTTAATATTAAAACTATTTAACAGTAACCATCTGCAATCGATAGCATCTTTGAGCAGCAAGACACTCTGCTTCATTTTTAGTCGACTCACTGTGATCAAATCACTTATAACTCTGAAAAGTAATTTAGTTTCTTCACCATACAAACAATCTTAGCCATTGACTCTACCGACACTACCAACGCTGAATATAACATCACCAAAGCCCCCAAGAAACACCGTCAACTATCCACATTTTAGCATCTTTAAATCACATACCTGCTTACTCTACCAACCGCCGACTTTATCAGCATCTATTTCGATTCTTCAATAACATCATCACCACCAGTACTTTCAGCGCTGTCAACACTTCTAACCTAATCAAGAAACGGTCATTACTTCCAGCCCATCTAGTGCTTCCATCATCACCACCACTACAACCATCTCTTCAGTAGCTACACCACCCCGTTTCACCTTCAAATCATTTATTTAATGTTTACCACGACTGAAGAGGAATATCAGTTCCTATGGTGGCTATTGCCTAGACAGAGCTTACGAGGGTGGTCTGAAAAGTTTCCGACCTAACAAAGATACAAGACATTTTTTCTGAAAAGTTTTTTTTATTTTTCAACATAGTCTCCTTGTAACTCTACACACTTCTCCCAGCGATGCTCCCATCTCTGTAACCTGTCCAAATAGTACTCGGCATTTTTCTCTGCAAAATGATTGTTCACGAAGGTGATTGCCTCTTCATCTGACGAAAATCTTTGTCCTCCGAGCGCAATTTTTAGATGAGGGAACAAAAAAAAGTCGCTTGGGGCTAGATCTGGTGAGTAAGGCGGATGGTCAAGCAGTTCAAACCGTAATTCGTGGATTTTCGCCATGGCAACCGCTGAGGTGTGAGACGGTGCGTTGTCTTGGTGAAACAGGATTTTCTTTTTCTGCAAATGTGGCCGTTTTTTCGCAAGTTCTGCCTTCAGCTTTTCAAGTAATGATGCATAGTATGCTCCTGTAATAGTTTTTCCTTTTTGAAGATAATCGATTAAAATAACTCCATGACTATCCCAAAAAACAGTCGCCATCACTTTCCCAGCCGAAAAAACAGGTTTTGCTTTTTTTGGAGCCGGTTCCCCCTTTGCAGTCCACTGTTTGGACTGTATTTTTGTTTCGGGCGTATAATGATGTATCCAAGTTTCATCTACAGTAATTAATCGGCGCCAAAATTCAGATTTATTTCGCCTAAACTGCGCCAAAAGAGCGTTGGAAATATTCATTTGAACACGTTTTTGGTCTAACGTGAGCAAACGCGGCACCCAACGCGCGGACAGCTTTCTCATGCCTAAATGTTGATTTAATATGTGACAAACACGTTCTTTTGACATGTTCATAACCTCTGCTATCTCTCTCACTTTAATTCGGCGGTCGTCTAGCACCATTTGGTGAACTTTGGCGATGTTTTCGTCGGTAGTTGCAGTTTTTGGACGTCCCGAACGTTCATCGTCTCCCAAGCTCTTACGGCCACGTTTAAATTCAGCAGCCCAAAATTTCACTGTGGTAAATGATGGTGCAGAGTCCCCATACACAGAATCCAACTCATCTTTTATTTGCGAAGGCGTATTGCCTTTCAAAAACAAATATTTAATGACAGCTCGATACTCGATTTTGTCCATTTTCACAAAAAAAACTTACATCAACTCACTCAAACGACTGTTACATAAAAACTGCGCGTCCAGAATGGCTGAAACTTTGGTGAGTAACTGTCAACAGATGAACAACGAAATTCAGTAGCTTTTATTTACGAGTGCTGCCATCTTCACGTTGAGGTCGTAAACTTTTCAGACCACCCTCGTATTTACAATGAATATAGGAAACAACCTATTTCTAGTACTAAAAGTGAAGAATTTTGTATTTCCTATTACTAAGTGCACATAGAAGCTGATAGCGACACCTACTAGATAATAACCAGTTAAACAATAGTAACCGAGGAATTCCATAGGGTGACTCACTAGTAGTGCATTAGACTTCACCTGATGATTCTAGAGTTCATTTTAATAGAAAAAGCTTGTATAAATTGTTATAAATTATTTTGAGATATTGAGAACTAAAGTTTTACCAGAATCTCTTATTTCTTTAGTATCTTCAAAGATTTCTACAAAGAAGACTCTAACAAGAGCCCTTTTTTTGGAAGAAGATACGTTAAACTACCGGCAAAGCAAGTCAATTTGTGCTTTTTTCTTATATCTAATTCCAGTGCATTGTTGCAAAAAAGGCCATTTTTGAACTTTTATCGTAAATTTAAAATCTAAAATTTTTCAAATTCATTGTTTAGCGTTAAGGCCTTTTACATGTTCAACATCTCGAAAACAGCTTTACGTAGAAAAACCAAACTTTTTGTTTAATGAACTCCTATTGGCCACCCGGTGGCCAAACGCTCTTTACAGTGCGCTTCAGACAAAATCACCACCCTGGCCTATTGCCACGCGGTGGTGTAGTTCTGAAAAGTAAACTGCTGATTATCTTTGCCATTAACAGTGTTCTGACTCTTATAACGCCATATTTCACAAAGCTTTCATCATTTTGCTTCGACGATATATGGATCCTTAAGTGGACGCTCCAGACATGGCTTGTTTCTGAATTCTCCGCTGTGCACAATCCAACTTCACATTTCTACGGGCTTGTTATGACAATGACAACTTCCATTCATGCTTCCAGTTAACGCTCGCTCGTCTGACCACCTCGGGCTACCACCATTTCCTTGCAAGTAACAGTGTTTCGACCCTTCTAACGTCATATTTCGCAAAGCTTTCATCATCTCGTTTTGATGATATACGAATCCTTGAAGGGACACTCCAGACATTGTTTGGTCCTGAATTTTCTGCCGTGCGCAATCCAACTTCACGATTCCACATTTTTCCATGTTTCCTACTGACACTCTTCACCACCACAAGAGAACGTTCGCGTACGCAAATACTATGGGCTGATCTTATCGACTATCTTCAAAATGCGAGTTTAGAACTTGCGAGCTGCTTTGCTATTGACTTAATAGGAACCGGGAATGTCCGAAGATCCACAACAGCGATTTGGTTGGACGTTGGTATCATGGAGAGGGATGTCCTAGAAGTCTGTGATGAGAACGTTGACTACTGTTACAGTCGCCAAAAGCCTCCAACCGCACTGTCCTTACCATAACTCGACTAGACTAAACTTATACTCCGAAGTCCAAACGATCCATTCACAAGCTTGCGATTTTTGGCAATGCCACCTTCAAAATTCAACTACTTGATGACTGAGGAGGATATTAACTCCCACATTGCTGACGTTTTGTGAAATAGCAACTATATAAAATTGTACAAAACTTTTAATACTCTGTATATCAAAGACGATTACTGATAAATCACTCTGTATATTCAGTTAAACTGTTTTTTTTTTGTTTTTACTCCTACTTATATTTCAAATCTGTTTTGGTCGATCAGTGATAATCTACATTACAACAGTATTCCTTTGAATTAATATTGAAGAAGGATGAAATATCAAGCTGACTTCTGATAAATGTATAAATATAAGGTCTAAAAGTCTGAACTACCCTTAGTTGTTTAAAGAAAGTAAATTTGTATATACCAGAGATGAAAATCAATATTATATGTATCAACGTATTCTATTCCGAAAAGGTAGCAGGAAACGACCTTCCTGAAGATGAATAAAATCTTTGTCTCCCCCTTTTTTTATTTAAAAGCAAAAATGTTTTTCAGTATGTGAAATGTTAAAGATTTTAATTTTTCTTTAACGTTTAGATTATTCTACACCTCTAACTATTTAATTTTCCAATTAAAATAGGCGAGTTATTAACAATTTAAATACGGAGGTGTACAGACTTAAAACGCAATTTTCACAGGTGATTCTCGGCTTTTTGACTTTATAATTAAAAGTAGCTCATTAATGCGCGACTCTAGTGCTCGTGTCGGGAATAAAAGTAAGTGTATACCTACTGTAATGTAAAGATTATTTATGTCTAGCGCGTTGCTCATTGTTCTGACTATACCTTTACAATTCTGGTAGCTGTAGGTAACCCTAACATAAGCAAAGTTATTTCCAGACTTCCTTTACTCGGAACTACGAGACTCCAATAATCTTCCCTGCTCGAGACGCACATGTTTTACATTTTGTTTATCTGTGACTGTGCAAGTTTGTAATTTCTTTATTAGTGTATACTCGAGTTTGAAATTCAATCGTGCTAGTTTTCTCTTCTAAAAATATAACTAATTTGCATTTCACATTTATATGAGTTGGCCGATACAGTTACGTTCTAAAAATGAAATAAACACGCGTTAAAAGTGATTTAGAAGCTATTTTTTTAGTTTTTTTTAGATTAACCACATATTTGTGCAAATCCCTATAATACCTTTTCTCTAAAAATATATTTTACGAATGTTGATGTCTTCTTCCAACATAAATTTTATAAATTCCAAAGGAAATAACTAGAAATACTCAAAGTTGGATTTAAAGAAAAACAATCAAAAGAATCCAAAGGCGATTCTAAAACAAATATAATTAATATTGAATAGGCGTAGGTAATGATACCGTACGGGGGCCTTGGGAAGGAAGGAAGGCGCCTTCTGACATAACCATGTTCTAATATCGGCACCACGTATGTACAATATTATACATTTGTATTCATTTTTTCTCCTTGGAAGAACTGAAAATAATTTAATAATATGCAGTGTTCATTGAAAAATCCTACAATCGTTTTTTAATGACGCAATTTCAATGTTTATAATAAGGTTAACTCATACATAGTCCAGAAATGATTTTTCTTAACAAAATCAAAAATACGTGCCTATATGGAAGTCGCACCTTTAAAGTTTTAAAGTGTACTGTGTACTGTTTTCAAAAATAATACATCACGTCTGACAATGCAATACTTTTTCTGAAACATAAAGAAAAAGCAAAACAAGCTAATAATCCATTAATTGAATTGCAAACCAAACTAATTGTATTTTATCTTTAAAACAAAGCATGTTATAGTAGGTTGTATTTAATAACAAAAAAAAGTTTAAAACATTTATTAAAATATACGTTGATATGTAAATCCGGTTCTGGAACGTTTATGACGCTGTTAAGTACAAATGTACTATTCAGATTGGGGATCGTTTGGGACGTGTGGGTTCTTTAATGATATTCAAATTAAACTTCTGTTAAGTAATTCCGAATAATTAGGTTCATTATGAAAGATATGGGTGTGTAAGAAAATTTGTAGCGACATATAAAGAGATGTCTAATTTTCATCGTCATTATATAGATACCCAAATATATTTTATCTGCTAATGCCGTTAAGAAACCGTTAGTTTAACACTCTTGCTACTCAAACTTTAAAAGTAAAGTTAGTAACATTTACATTACTATTTTGTTTTAAACAGCATTAAGTCGAGCAGTTTTAAAGTGTTTATGTTCAGATCAAAGTTTCTCTAAAGCAACCCACAACAACTTGAGTAAAATGTTTTAGAAATAAACCGTGATGTAAATGCGCACTTAGTGTGGGAGGATAAGTCCAGTGGGACTATAAAAACTGTCAAGAGAGAACAAAAAACTGCAATGGAAAGTAAAATCCAAAGTGCAGAACAGCGGTACAGAAATTGAAATACGGCGCGTCGCGTACAGCGTTTACTTCAGCCTCGATTCTGCGGTAGGAAGTCCATTAAGTAAAGTGTTGTCTGTGCATCAGGATCAAATGTCTCGAATTTTAATGGTTGATGGAGGTGCAATATTTTTATTGTAGAATTTATAAAAAAAACTTAAGTAACAGTATTATGAAAAAATAAAATTAATCGAGCCTTGTCTACACCCTCCAATCAAACCGTTGTGTTTTCGTTACTGTATTTGGCCTACCCTTATTTAAACAGTTTGCACATTCTATACGAAATGTTTACAAAGACGCTATTTTATGGGTAGCAATGTTTTTCTCGTCTGAATTGAAATGTTGCAGAATTCGTAAAAGAACGTTTTATTTTCATTCAGTAGCATACATATATGTATGTACATTAATTGTAGTATCTGATGCAGATCTTTTGTAATTCATTAATGCCTCTGCAATTACTTTATTATTTTTCGAATGAACGAAAATAGGAAAATAATAAGTTAATTGGAGAGATTGGGTTTAAAAATATAACAAAAAAGCAGAAATAGATGTAAATACGATTATTCTAATTCAAGTCTGAATGGTTTTTCATACGGGAGATGAGTCTGCTGACGATCAACATCTAGTTGATTAAAGAAAATTATTTCTATTTTCTTCTTGATACAATACAAAAAGCTAAAGACGCAAACAACTTAATGACTCTCTTTTATTTGTATTTACTTGCCTGAGTGGTAGCTGTAGTAGCGGCTAACATAGCGCTGAGAGGTACGTTTCATTCAATTATAAAGTGATAACAGAAACAAAAACACTTAAATTCTTGAGTTACTATTAATTGTTGTTGATAATAATCGAGCCGGCCATCTTCTCTTGCATTTGTGCAGATTCTCTTGTACTTTACTAATAGTAATTAGTAGTTTTGAATGCTAGGCTAGATTTTTTGATACGTGTTGCACAAACTAAATGGGACCACAAAAGCAGATTTACAACAGAGGTAAGATAACCCATATGATAGCAATGCTTCAAGAGTATTTTTATTACAGATCCGTTTGGCATTGTTTAAAGTAGATCAAAAGACTGTCTTGATCACCTAGTTATTGCACAACACCTGGAATTTCCTATCTCACAAATATGGAGTATGAGTATTAGTGTGAAAGGTTATCATAGCAACAATGTAATTTAGAAAGTAATCATACAGTTACTAGAGAATTACCAAAGATGCCAAGACACTTAGTTTGGTCTACCATTTTGTTATACGTAAATTACTAATCTTGGGCAATTCTCAATTCTTATTTTCCTCAGGGCCCCAGTTTATTGTTTTTAAGTTTCTCAATATATGGTAGCTCATTTTAAAAAAGTTTTTTCTTACAAACCATTTTGATTTCTGTCTACTAAAGTAGAGACTTTTTAAAAATTTCACTTTTGGGTAGGAAACAAAAGTTGTAAATTCATACGGATGGTTGTAAAAACTTACTCAAAAAATTCTTTTAGAGATTCGTAATAAACTCACAAGAAAACCCTATAAAGCTAAAGAGTATATTCTAATAATAATAATCTTAAAAAGAAACAATTTCCAAATTAAAGAAAAACAAATCAATAAAACTGGATGAAGTTGTATTTTACAACCTAAATTATAGATTTTGTACGAAGAAAAATGGTTTGGAATTCGTGAACATTAAGTTAAGTACGACATTACATTCTTAGATTACCTTCCGTGCTTATCGAATTTATTATTCTGTGATTATCACTCTTTTCGAAGCTAAAATGGAAATTAAAGAGAACCGATTTCAAGAAACGATTTTACTTTGGCAAGAAATGAAAACTGCTGTGAATTATGTATTGGAAAAACATCTCACTATTTGAGATAACTTTTCTAGTGCTTCCTTTCAGTTTGTTTAATCCAAAGAATTTTAAATTGGAAAAGTCTACGTTATTATTATCATTTTCTTGAAAGTTGCACAGGGTAAATATTTCATTTTAAGTTCGGGATTATTATCATGAAAAACAAAAATACTTCACTTTATTAAATATTTCTTCATTCTATAATGAAATTTAAAGAATTTGTGTTAAAAACATTTACTTTAATGAAACAATGTCGAAGTGCAATTTTTAAAAAAATATTATGATGTAATACCACCAATGACATTATTTCGTTGAGTTGGTTTTAACAGCATTACCTATCATTATCTATCGTGGTAGCTTTAGTAATTATAATAACAGCAGTGGAATTACTGGCTATAATTTTGCTATCGATTATGGAATTTACATTATGTAAAAAGCAGATTATTAGCCATACATTAATAATTTAAAAAACCGGAAATTGTTTCCGATTTTAATGCTACCTACGGGATTGTTATAAAAGCACTCGAAATTACCTTAATAGCATTGATATTGATATGGAATTTCCAATTTTGATATTATCCAATATATTTTCCACATTTAATACGTTTTTTACCCTTCTATATTACAATCAAGTAGCAATCCCACCGCTATATCTATTTCAGTATTTAAAGAACTTTAATCAAACTAACCGAGGATGTTTTAAAACATGGTTGTAAAAATTCAGCAATGTCTGAAGAAAAAGATTGCTTATAAGATGATCAAAAAAATCTAGTTGATCAAATTTGTGGGATACAGAGTGTTGCACAAAAGAGCATATAGCAATTTTTCTTTCCTGTTTTTAAATTCTAAATTAAAAGAATTGAAACCTTACTGTTTAAGCATTATTCAATTGTTTTTTTGTAACTTGAAATATTACAGGATTACTAGCAATACCTAATTAAATACTTCAATAGTTATTCCTTTCTCCTACCAACTACTTTTTCTTTTAGTCTATGAGTCTTTTTTTGGATTTTTTTTCTTATAAAATTGCTTTATAGTAATCCCTATCAACCTTTGGCATCCAAAAAAACATGAACTTTAGAGCTTGTACTTTGTAACGGTTACTTTTCGCCACCGTTACATGTACTTGTTTGATACTTATTGACTTCCTACTGAGAGGCTATTTAATCTTTTTGAAGCCCTCTTCTATTTTTCAATCAATTGACAGAGATTACCTAGAGGTACGTTTTCTTTGCTTTGCGTTTTCAGTGGATGTTTATAGATTATTTCAGTTTGTATTCAGCTTCTTTTGGATTGCTGTAAAAGCAGTTTGGAAGTCCTCTATATTAATTAAGATTCCACAAATACCCTCGCAACCTACCTTCTGTATGGTCTCCTTTTAATTGATTGGTTAGCTAGCTTGGAGATCTTCAGCTTTAGTTTTGAGACGAGATTACTCCAATATCGAGATCAGGGTCTAGAGTACGTTTCATCTATACCTCTCGATTGGCGAACAACTCCTGCTGAATTACATAAATGTTCAACAGTGCCTTATTCAAAATAAAAGTATGGAATACCAAGCTCAACCGTCCAGTTTCGATTATCAAAAAAATTAAAAAAATCTAAACACTTACCTTAGCGGAGAAGAAGATCTATTGGTAAAATGGTTAATTGAAAGCCAGAAGCAAGGGTTTCCGTGAAGAAAATCTGATGTACAGGCCTCTGTAAAAGCATTTTTTGATGCAAACAAACGTCTCAATCTATTCGAAAATAACATTCCTGTGGCAATGTGGCAGAAAATTGTAACGTATTTTTCGTTAATAATTTATGATTGATAAAAAATCTAAGATTGCCTTATCCTAGTCCGACTCACTCAGTAGGTTGCTTCTAGGCGGGGTTCGGAGATTATACCCTCAATAAAACATAAATAAATTGTATAAGCATATATTGGAAAAGCCATTGTCTTTAAATATTGTTCTTACAACGGCAACCAAGTATTTAGAAAAAATATAAATTGAATATATATAAGAAACAATTTGATCTTAAACTAATAGAAAAAGAGGCCAAAGAAATTTTAGGCCTAGAAATAAACCTACGTCACAAAAAAATTAATAAAGTGCCGAATTCATTAAGTACATTCGATCCCTTAAAATAAATTAAGAAATTTAATATAAATCGCAATTTAAATTTAATAAAATATTGAATTTTAGCATTTTTGGAAATAAACACAAGGCCGAATAAAGTTTGAACCAAAGAAATTTTATCACGACCGTCCACTCGACTGATAATCGGGGAATTCAAGCGAACTATAAAATAACGTTAACAAGAATTAAATTTGCATTAAGGTAGAACATTAGAATATAGCAAGAAAATGAATAAACTGGTTATAGGCCTACGCTCTCAATAAGTTAGAGTAAACTAAATACAAAATGATGACATCAAAATGGTTTCGGATAATAATTGAAATTAACACTCTTACCAAACAAACTCCTTGCGCTGGTTCCGATGGGAAGCCGCCAAAAAGATGAAAATCCTGAAATATGAGATTAAAATTATGAGAACTCAAAAAGTCTTCAGACGGGCAAAAAACAAACTTATAACCGGAACGACAACTGATCACAACCCTGCTAACCCAGAAATCTAGAATTTAATCCCCTTTAGAGAAGCAATGTAATAAATCCGAACAAATTTCCACAACGGAAAAATAAATTGTAATAAATATATCCGATGTTTCACAAATACTGATGATGGTGAAATACCGAAGAATTTCAAACTTAAATCTAGAATAATGCAAGCACGGACTAATAACATCGCAACTCCTTCATCCGTAAATGCGAATAAAAACATCGCGATTCAATCAAAACTAAGGGCCCGCGGCCATCCTGAAAGATAAGAATCAGCTAACAATCATGTAACGGGAAAGGGACTACAAAGGACCGTTACAAAATGATATAGGAAAATGGTTTCAGCAGATTAAAGAGTATTTAAAAGAAAAAGATTATTTTGGTATTTTGGAAGACCCCAGCAGAGTATACAATGGTGATGAGACTGCATATCAACTATGTCCGAAAGGAGACAAAGTAGTAGCAGTCAAAGGATCACGGAATGTCTATGAGATTAATCAAGACCCTGCCAAGTCGAATATTACGGTAATGTTCACCTTTTCAGCATCAGGAAAGATAACACCATCCTTAGAAAAGGATTCCTGTTCATATAGCTGCAAATATTCCTGACGAGTGCGGAATTGACGTTATTAATCGGAGTTATACATTTTCAATATTTTACATCTGCATTTAACAAAAATGAATGTGTCTTTCCCAATTATATTGTTTGCAGATGGTCATAAAACGCACCTCACATATGAAGTGAGTGAACTGTGTACTCGTTTAACCATAGCACTGATAGCACTCTATCCAAACGCAAGGCGAATACTGTGACTTGCTGATGTTTCTTCTTATTATTATTTAGGAAATCTGCTGTGTTGAAGTGGGGAAGAACTAAGCAGAATTCTACGAAAACCCTATAGTGAATGTTTTTAAAGCAATAGGGTTATATCCGTGGAACGTCGGAAATATAGAGTTTACTAAATGTTTGGGCAAACAAACAAATGACGAGGAACTGAATGATCTGACTACTACAAATGAAACAAACGGCTAATTTAGTTACACGAGATTTGCTGACATAGTTGGAAAAGAAAAAGTCGATCAGTTAGAGATGTACGAGGGTGGTCTGAAAAGTTTCCGACCTCAACGTGAAGATGGCAGCACTCGTAAATAAAAGCTACTGAATTTCGTTGTTTGTCTGTTGGCAGTTACTCACCAAAGTTTCAGCCATTTTGGACGCGCAGTTTTTATGTAACAGTCGTTTGAGTGAGTTGATGTGAGTTTTTTTGTGAAAATGGACAAAATCGAGTATCGAGCCGTCATTAAATATTTGTTTTTGAAAAGCAATACGCCTTCGCAAATAAAAGATGAGTTGGATTCTGTGTATGGGGACTCTGCACCATCATTTACCACAGTGAAATTTTGGGCTGCTGAATTTAAACGTGGCCGTAAGAGCTTGGGAGACGATGAACGTTCGGGACGTCCAGAAACTGCAACTACCGACGAAAACATCGCCAAAGTTCACCAAATGGTGCTAGACGACCGCCAAATTAAAGTGAGAGAGATAGCAGAGGTTATGAACATGTCAAAAGAACGTGTTTGTCACATATTAAATCAACATTTAGGCATGAGAAAGCTGTCCGCGCGTTGGGTGCCGCGTTTGCTCACGTTAGACCAAAAACGTGTTCGAATGAATATTTCCAACGCTCTTTTGGCGCAGTTTAGACGAAATAAATCCGAGTTTTGGCGCCGATTAATTACTGTAGATGAAACTTGGATACACCATTATACGCCCGAAACAAAAATACAGTCCAAACAGTGGACTGCAAAGGGGGAACCGGCTCCAAAAAAAGCAAAAACTGTTTTTTCGGCTGGGAAAGTGATGGCGACTGTTTTTTGGGATAGTCATGGAGTTATTTTAATCGATTATCTTCAAAAAGGAAAAACCATTACAGGAGCATACTATGCATCATTACTTGATAAGCTGAAGGCAGAACTTGCGAAGAAACGGCCACATTTGCAGAAAAAGAAAATCCTGTTTCACCAAGATACAACGCACCGTCTCACACCTCAGCGGTTGCCATGGCGAAAATCCACGAATTACGGTTTGAACTGCTTGACCATCCGCCTTACTCACCAGATCTAGCCCCAAGCGACTTCTTTTTGTTCCCTCATTTAAAAATTGCGCTCGGAGGACAAAGATTTTCGTCAAATGAAGAGGCAATCACCTTCGTGAACAATTATTTTGCAGAGAAAAATGCCGAGTACTAGTTGGATGGGTTACAGAGATGGGAGTATCGCTGGGAGAAGTGTGTAGGGTTACAAGGAGACTATGTTGAAAAATAAAAAAATTTTCAGAAAAAATGTCTTGTATCTTTGTTAGGTCGGAAACTTTTCAGACCACCCTCGTATATTCAAGAAAACATCACTGAAGCTGCTGAAGATACACAATGTTTACTAAAACTCATGAAAGAATTTGAGAAGATGCACACCATAGAAATTCATTCTACGAACGCAATAATTGAAACTGTGTTGCAAAATACTTTGGATTTGGAAATCATGCATGAAATTAGTTTCGAAGTGGACAACAATAATTATTATACCAATGAAATTGAAAACACTAATAATCTGACCTACACTGACAAGGAAATAATGAATTACCAGTAGTTATTTGCTCGAATCAAAATGAAACAATAAATAGTGTTGGCCTAAATGACTATCTGATATGGGCTAAGACGTCAGAACGAACCGGAAAAAGACAGTCTGAAAGAATACCGATTGTTATAACATCTTCCGGTTTGAAGAAAAACAAAGAGAAGGAAAAAGTAAAAGCTGACAAAGAAAAGAAAAAAGCTGAAAATAAATGCAAAGTGAAGAACAACAGATGAAGAAAAATAAAGTAACAAGAAATAGACAAGCCTAGACAAGCCTAACAAGACTAAAATTTTTTTTTTTGTTTTTAAATGATAACTTGCATTAACAATTCCAGAACTTAATGAGCTAAGATTATACGAAAAAATATTTGAAAAACCTGAGCGGGCGTCATGTATAACAGGGCAAGTCTTAGCATTAAATCAGATTAATTTTGTCACAATTTTGAAGTTAACGCATAAAAAATTGTCGTCGATACAATTTGATGATGTAACATTACGTTTTAGAGCGTCGCTTGGTTTGTTATATACTACAGGATGCTTTCGTCTAAATTAAATGAAATGAGCTATAATAATTTTTAAATGAAGTCAACTTTGAAAATTAACTTGATAAGACTGCGATCAAACATCTATTCTAATTTAGCACTATCTAGTAAAAAAATTTAAAAAGAGGGAAGTATTTCGTAATAATGTCTAGCATAAAATAGAGTCTATGTAATTTTAAATTAATATAAAGAGTTACAATCAAGTTAAAGCAGTCTGGAAAAGAATGATTTAAAACTAATCTCTTTACTTTATAAAATTAATTAAATTCTTTTCCTTTTTTCCCACTGGTAAAAATGAGAAATGCAGTATATGAATTCTGGATAAAATTTATTTTGATATTTATAATTCGAAAGCGGAAGGTTTCTTTTTGTGATTTCCTTTCGAGTTTTGTAACTCGCTCTTATACAATTGTGGCTGTAATTTAAAATTCCCATTTTGATGCACGCGATGCGTCATTTTAGAAGATGTACAATGTTCCCGAGTCTGCAGGGCCTGTTGAAATAAAGTTGAATTATATCGCTACATTCACAGTCAGTACTGGATTTTAATTGTCAAATGCAATTTGTGCATATCTGCTCCAGCGTTTCTTGTTGTGTATTTATGAAAGTTGTTACTGTATGTATGAATGTGTGCGTAGGTGTACAAAAAGTTTCAGTATGAAGTGGTGGTGCATACAGAACGGTATACCGAGCAATTGAAACGTATAATCGCTTGGTGTCGGCGCATTCTGCAAATATCTCTCTCGTCGACCACGATGCTTTAACATGGGGTGCTTCCCTAGAGTACCCCCTGGTGTACTCAACATGATTCTCTGACAACCCTCCCCTTATGCACTACTAACCATGTGTACTTCAATGTTCCAGTCAATGCAATTATGTTCAGAATCGCTACATATTATTGGGTATGTCCTTTACATAGAAAATTACATTTGGTAGAACCTCGCAGCTGTTAGTGAAATTTCTTGCACGAAAATCCTAAATTATCAGAGTAAACCAATATCTTGCATTACCCTAAATTTAAAAATAGATTTACCCTCTTTTTTCTCGAAATACTTTGTTGTTTACCCATTGTAAAGCGTCGTATAAGCATTTTTGACAGCCTCTATCAATTTTGGAAGACAAATGGATTTAGCTGCGCTCAAGTTTGACAGTGTTGTCATAACATACTTCCTAAGCAATCTTTCTATTTACTTTCAAGCTTCGAGCACGCATCCCTCTCCTATATTTAATAAAAATTCATATGCTCGTTCGATGTTAACTTTGCATTTTGCAAAATAGGAATTTTTAAGTGCCTTTTTATTAATTGAAGTTTTCATATTTTAAATTAACTGAATATAAAAATTAAATATTTTTCAGAGCACTCTACAGTAGATGGAAATTGATCGGTTTTAATTAATGCCGATCAAGCGTGCACTATTCATTGTATGAAAATCTGAAATATCAATATTTAACTGAAAATTTATTTTAGAGCATCATTTCGAGAGTATAACGTGAGTGATTGATAATAAACCTGTGTGTACTGCATTAATGAGTATTAATTCTTCTAACGTTTGTTTGCAATTTTATAGTAGTTACTGACAAATTTTAAGTTGAAATGTTTAAAAATGATAATGCGGTTTTGCTTTCATTTGTAAATAATTATACTTTCTCAATCTTACGTTTATTGAGATAAATGGCAATTGTTCTTAGTTGTTTGTTATATTTATTTATTTCATTTGGAAAAAACTCAATAAATAATAACTCACAAATCTGCAATTTCTTATATTTGAAAACTCGCTCTACTAATGAAATAAAATTGGGATAACACGTTTCAATTTTTTTTTTCAAATTTCAAATCCAAGGATATAAAATAGCACCAAGGTCTGTGTCGGTCACAATATGTGGAATGACGTGTGAACCTACCTTCGTCACTCTAAGACACCTACTAATCTTATTTTCTGTGAGGTGCTTAGTAAAAACAGACTCGACAATTTGATATAACACGCATCTTTCACTTAGTGAATGATTTTTCTTTGCATCTTACATGTGCGACAAAGCAAGTACATTAGAACGTACGACACGATCGCAACATCCCTTTTATAATTTTACAAAAAATGAGGCCGACGGAAAATACCTAAATTGTCACTTTAATTACTTCTCGAAAAGATTCCAGCTGAGAAAATACATATTTATAATTCTCTATTTGAATGTCTGTTATATTATAAATTTGATACAAACTAGTAAAAAAAGGAAATCTCTTCTTAGTAGAATTTGTTTATACTTATAACGATTGCCTGTTGTGAAATTGCAATAAATATAAGACTTTATAAAGATAGCGAGGCTTCTTTAGGAATTTAAATTTGATGACAACCAAATTCATTTTTCCATATAGATGCCGTGACATGATATGAAACTTTACTAATAATAAAAATAACGTTACAGGTCATCTTCTCATATATAAATCCTATTTTTTCTACAAAGAGATTAGTTCTATGGTCAGAAGTTAAAATTATTTCAATATAAGGCCGCTACTTACAAACGCTAGTTTTCAATAACTTCGGTTTTAAGATTTTAAATTAACAACAAATCCTTTTTACCGAAAAATCAATAAAAGAATAGGAACATAAAAATGCTTAGCGTTTCTCCCCTGATACAAACGTTTATTTAAGAGAACATTTTCTTATATCATTTTTTTGAATCTTTCCAGTAATTTGTTTGCTTTTGCTATCAATCAGTCCTGTTACTATAGGTTACAAGAATATCTGGGCAATTTATCTGAAATTTGCTGATATTACAAATACTACACCAGTTCAATATAAAATCCGTTTCTCCGCTTGCGGAACTTATAATCCATCAAGTTAGATTTGATACGTGTAATTAGATTGACGTATAAAGAATGCGAAAGAATGTTTTGGGTTCGTCAAAATCGCAGCACGTGCCTAATTCGATCGATTTCCTATTGAAATGTTTTGTTTTATACAGAGACTTGTTGATACTTTTTATTACGTTAAAGAAATTTCTTCATTCCTTTACAGGATTTAGCAAAGAAATTTATTTTTGTATTTTAAGAAAACACAATTGGTTTACAATAAGAGCTACATGTCAAAATAGAACAATAAATTACAAAAATTTAATATAAGCTCACAAAACCCTTGACGCTAACATTTTGTTCTTTTTATTAAGTAATTTTGCCTGAACGTTAACAAAAATAAAAGGATTTATGTCATTTTGTAGCTAAATCCCAGACAGACTGTATGAAAAATTCTGTTCTTTTTTTATTAACCAAATTACTTTTTCACAATACCAATTTTTGTCTTTACAAAATTCATTTTCTTTTACTTTTTGTTTCTTTTTGCCTGCAAAATGAAAAAAAGTGTAGTCCGTTATATTCAGATCGCGTCAAACAAAATTAACCAAAGCCTTTTTTAGACACACCGAACGCTAAAATAAATTTGGTAGAATCCTTTGTGCTTCATAAATATTTCCCATATGATTCTTTACTTCATTAAAACAAATGAAAGTATCAGGAACAGGTTTCATGAATCTTTCCCGATATTAAACCAGGAGATTCTTAAACAAGGGGTCGTGACTGAAAAAAGGGTCGCGGAAAGTTAAATGAGGGTGGCGTTAAAATGAAATAATTCCACGGAAAGTAAAGGGTAATCATTCTTAAATATTTTAAAATATTTTTGGCTAAAAGTATGGGGTATTTAAAATTATTTTGTTTAGCTTTTAGTGCACATTAAGATAAATAATACACATAAGGCCTTTTAGAATAGACTTGGACTATGTAACCCAGAAATTTTGGTAAAACAGTTCTGAAAAAATGCAGATAAATCTCTACTAAAAATGTTTAGCTTTTTTTAGAAACCGCATCTTTAATGACGTGTTTGGTTTTCTTAATTATCTTATCCCCGCAGTTTCATCAAAGCGAACATTTACGAACTTTGAAGTGGTATGCAACGCACCACAACCTTAAGTTTTCAATACATCACTTCTATTCCACTATTTCGTTCTTTATAAAAAAAAGGGAAGGAAATTCATGAAAATTCAATATGGCTTATTCCTCTTTGTAGAATCTAATAACAAATCGGAAATTTACAGAGTTTTGGAAAAAATCTAAACCTTCAATAAATTTACTTCAAATACAATTCTCTTATCACTTAAACCATTCGTATGGCATACAATAAAAAGTATCAACAATTTAAATTCAAGTTCAAAATTTCTAAGTA
This sequence comes from Ignelater luminosus, assembly GCA_011009095.1. Taxonomy (NCBI): domain Eukaryota; kingdom Metazoa; phylum Arthropoda; class Insecta; order Coleoptera; family Elateridae; genus Ignelater; species Ignelater luminosus. Next base: position 257,569 of record VTPC01090408.1, on the reverse strand, counting down.
GCAAAACTTTATAATTATACCGTTTTTAAAATAATAATTAAACTTAAGAAACAGCAATTAAGGGTAAGGAAAAAAAAGACTTACCACGATATTCAAATTCTAGAATCTCTACAGCGCCGAAAAAATGAAATCGGAGAAAAATCTGCAACAAACAACTCAAAAAAACCAAAACACTCTTAACCTACGCTTCCTAAGTTCTGTAATTTTCTTCTTATTTTATGACAAAAAACAATTATCAATAAAAAAATTTAAACGATTAGTTTAGCAAAAGATGACTTCGTCAGAATGCATTTTAAGTGAAGTAAAATTAATCCAACTGCAATTATAAGCAGTAGAATAAATTTACAAGTTTTAGACAAAGTTATTACGCATTAAGTTTTTAACGAAGACTATGGTGGGATGATAAACAGATGTCCCAGACGCACAGCCGATGCGCCAGCTTCGACCTTCAAGGCCAAGCAGAGATTCAGTTGAACAAAAAATTTGCGTCGAACAAACTGGTCAGGAGTAGAACGGAATTATGATTTTTTAGTCACCTTCCCCGATGTGTCATAAAGAAACCTTCAACCAGCTACCCTCAGCTCAAAACAAAGCCTGCTTCCCCAGCTGAGTTGAGGCTTAACACAAAATCAAAAAAAATATGCGGCCGTGACACAACACTTTCAACAATTTCAGTTTCGCCACACTCTCTCTCTCGGAATATCGCACCAAACCTCAGAGAAGAGTTCCCATCAAGGGAAATCCTATTTCTCAAAAATAAAGAAAAATTTAACTAAACCAGTGACTTTTTTAATTAAATTTTCTCGACCGGTTTTGTTCGTATGAACATCCTCAGGAGAACTGACAATTTTTCTCCTGAGGATGTTCAGACGAACGAAACCGGTCGAGGAAATTAAATAAAAAAATAAAAAACACTTAAGGAAGTACTTTCATTCTATCAAATCATCTAATACGTACGACTTGAGAATATAATTACTGATAATCTACCTCATAATTAAGTAGCAAAGAAATAAGTAGCAACCGAAATCCCAACTCTCACACGAACATAATTGTAAATTACAATTAAATCAGAAATGAAATCGAATAAGCTTAACAAATAAACAAGTAGGAAATCCCAACTTTAATCCAAGAAGAAAAAATCAACAACAGAAGACAAGTCACAGCTGTGAAAGTTCAACATACAGTGAAAAATAAAATTAAAGACTGCAACTAATTAATTAAAAAGATGTAAAAAAAACTACAACAACAGTTAATTAACCTCTCAGTGTGAACTCATCATTATCAAAGAAATACAATTACATACCAAAAGCACAGATTAAACATAACACATGTAACGGAATCAAAAAGTGAGCATTACAAGTTTTAATACGATCCAACTTCATAAGTGAACTTTAAGAATAATAACAGGCCAAAACAAACAGGCACAAAAATAGAGAGCAGTAGAGTAATTCCGATAACTACATTTTACCCGCGGGCATTGCAGACCAAACAGAACGCGTCATACTCGCCAAGTTGACTTTAGTAGCCGCAATTGCCCACTTTTGGTCTAAATGGTTTGGTTTACTTTTTTTAGAAATATCAAAACGTACACTCAGTTGTTTCTCAATAAGAACCGTTGCAAGAGAAAAGTCATCTTCAGCCAAAATTGGAAACAATGAAAATTTCTTGGGAGGGATGTTACGCAACGACAGACACTTCACGTTTTCAGATGTTATGGAAAGATTTGCCCGCAAAAGCGAAACGAATCCAAGAAATGAAGTGCTTCATAAGTTTGAACTTCTGTATTTTTCGATTTCTTTCTTAACCACGATGTATGTAGTAGCAGGATATTAAATAATCTGACTAATTATCAAGAATAAAATGGAGAATTGAGCGAGAATAACATAAAAATTGGGCATTAAGTGTCAATTACAAAAACAAAATGACGTTCGATACTATTAGCATTCTAATGAGAGCTTCTTTGTATCTAGACAATTCTAATTGGCTAATCAGTATGGGAGTTGCAAATAAAGGAATGGTCTCGTGGCGTCTTGACGAAAATTCTTCGAGACATCAGTAGTATTTTAGTTGGTTGGTCTCGCCAAGAAATCACAAACGTATTTTATTGTATTTGTCCCTTTAAATGTTTCACGTTAAAAAGAGGTAAATTTGGACTTTTAAAGAGGCTTAATTGGTATTCATATTTAGTTACTTAGGTCTAACAATTGTCCTTAATTGATCTCGCTTGAGTGAAAGAAATCCATGTATAACACAATAAAGTAATATAAATATGAATATGGTTATTTAGATTCTATAAACAACATATTAGTATGCTGAAAGCGAAAAGCAGACTTTTTACATTTGTACGCTTTAATTGCACATTTCAAAGTTAATTACTATTTCTATACTTGAATGGATTCAAATAAACTTAAAACCCATGGCAGAGTTTTTCCAAGCGGTACAGTGTGCATGCTCGCAGTATTAATTTCAGGTAAACAATAACTTAATAGAAATGCGTCGTATATGTACTACTTGCCCTTTTTGTGATCACATATGGAAGTATAATTAGAGGAGGAAAGTAATCGGCATAGCTAATAAGGCAAATGCGTTCATGCGGCCGGGCAGGCACTTCAGAAAAGGATTTTAATTGATCCTATTACTGTTTCTGTGCCGTACACACGACATCTCGCATTCAAATTAACTGTCGCAGATTGGACTTATTTTATTAGCTTCAGTTACACTTGTACTTCATATACAATTATACTGGATTATTAAAGCGTTGCGTAAATTAATTTACCAACTTTGAAGCTGCTGCATTAAACATACGAGTATCAATTGCATTCGCGAACGTAAAATTTTAAGCATTAGTGTGGATATTCCACCCAACGCCTCCATTTCATTTATCCACTCGTGTACATTATTCTATTCGCTTTGATGTCGCAAACTGATTACTCTAAATCTGGATATCTTTTCTCTCATATTTCACGTACTTGGAAAATATGCTTTACATTTCATAATGTGATAATGCATAATGTCAATAATAACAATAACAACAATAAACAAAAATTAAATGTTAAAACTAGTCAGACTTTGTTTACAACAGTAGGACTAGTTAGGGTCGTAAATGCAAATAACCTTTGACTATATAGTTATACAGTACATACACATAAATGTACGGGTTGCAGGATTAGTCAGGGTTTGGTGCTTGTACAACAACCAAACAAGGGCGTAATTCATCATAAATTTGAACACTGAACACGGAAAAGCAAACAGAAAAGTTTACGGGCAAGATCTATAAATTCTGTTCGGGTTCAGGCTCTGAGCAAAGCCTGCAGGGAACGAATTTTATGAAATGTGCCAGTCCTTATGTACTCAACTTACTTTACTATTAATTCGCTGGGGTAGAATTTCTTAGCAAGCCCTTGGCTTCAGTAAGGAAACGACTGCCTTATCCTTTTTGTAGCAGACACTTGCTCTTTATTATAAACAATACGGAGTCACTTCCAGAAATCAGAAAAGTAGATTACTTCCTTTTTTTATTTAGTTTCGTTTGGAATTACGCAACAAATTAACAAATTAATAGGATAGATTTTATAATCCTACAGTTGTGGTTTTCAATTGACATAATGCAGCTTATATTTGATAGAACAACGGATTTATCCACAGAATTATAACAATTAGTGAAATTATATACCAATTTGCTGCGAGTCTCCAACAATACTGTTATACACAGTCGTCACCCGGATTACATACCCCATCAGCGGACTCTTATAGAATTATACTAATACGTGTAAGCTTCTAACTGACAACAATTGCATGTAATTTACTAAAAACGTACCTAAAATCCAGCTTTAGAAAGGGAGCTTTGTTTTGTAAAATTTTCGAAAAATTTTACTTTCTCTATCTGCTTATATTTTATCGCTTGGGATATTAGTTATAATTAATGTAACTACAAAGTTCTGACTAATTTGTTCTGTAGTAATGTGATAGTTAACAAGGGAAAGTTTATCTGGGTCAGATTAAAGCACAAGTTGGGTTATATTAGGACAAAAGAGTTATAATAGGGTTTAATCAAATTACATTAAGATGATTTCACAGAAAACTAGTCTGTTGGTCGAGAACTTTTCTATTTTTCTTAAAGCAATTATTTAAGTAAAATATTTTATATCTGTGCAAGCAGTAGAGATACCGCAGCAAATTAAATAGATTTCAAGTATTTTCCGGACACTTGTATTTTTGACCTGTTCAGAAATTTTTTAGAAATGAAGAATTGTACCAATCCCAAAAGAACAAGATTCCAAATAGACTGAAGGTCTGTATATGAGGTAGCAATACGAGTTGAAACTTACAGACAATCAAGCCATTTGGGCCTTTTGTAGCTGTCTAAACCATATATTTAGATATTCACAATAACTCATAGTCAAGGTAGAAAATCTCCTGCTGCCTTGAACTGACAATCTTTGGTTCAATTTGAAAGGTAAATATTTCGGCTAAACTTAAACTTGACAACCAATAATTGCTTGATGATTTTTTCATTTGGGTCATTTAAACTTGAACGTTGCACTTGATACGTCAAGTGTACTGATACTGTCGTTTTTCATGGATTTTGAGTTTTAATCTAAATGAGTACTATTGCAAAGAAGGGAGAACTTTGCTGACTTTTATTATTAGGAATACAGAAGCACCAGGTTTTGTCGAAGTTCAATCCAATTCATAACAAGGAAATTTTGTATGTGCCTTTGCTCATCAGTTCCAAAAATTGACGTGGCCTAATCGGTTCTTCTTATGGTACATTTTTGAATCGTTTTGATTAGCTCTACCAATATGTGTATATATCACATTTTGTACGCACCATTAGGATATTCGGCACGAGACCAATACAATAGGTTATTTGTTATTTTGCTGCTTTATATTTTATCAGAAAAGTTTATCATTCTTTTTCAGATCAAAATAACATTGTCTTTGACATGCTTCACAGATTGCATTACTACGTCTTTCTGCTTCTGTTCTAGCTACGGTCTATAGATCTATACAATTGGAGTTTCTAAAGTGTTTTATTTTGCTTACACATCAAATAAGTTCCTCTGACTAATATTTATATTCATTATTTTTAATCATATTAATAGTAAAAAACTTAAAATTTACAATCATAAATAAAAAAGCATAACAGCAAGAGTTAGGCTTAAATTAAGTTATTAGCATGTACATATTTCCAACAAAATTTATTAAAGAAAGCAAAAAAGAAAGAATACATTAAAACTTGATTTATTCACAAGAAACCAACAAATATAAATCTTACTTTTAAAACAATAAAATTCCCAAATACCAACTGCAGGGACTGATAGTTAAACCTCTGACTATGGTTAACAAAGCTAGTGTTATCAAACAGATACAACGTAGTAGTTTCAGCCGTTTCAGGAGGCTGTAAATACAAGGATAAAGAGGGTTAGGCAAATGACCCTGTATATATATGGCGTGACACATAAAATGTTATTAAACATAAAACACTTTCGAGTGAGTATTGGATGCTTGCAGAAAAAGACAAATGAGAAAAAAACGAGCCAAATGTAAGAATAAAACAAAGCAAATTGGGTGTGTGTAGTAGCTTCACATACATAAAAGTTATTTCTTTGCCTTTTGAATGAAAATTACCGAAAAATTTCAAAGGAGGTTGTGCATTTTTTTCGTGTCTCTAGAGAATTTAATCTTGGCAAGAGAATGACAGGTGTATAATACAATTAATCTTTGACGTAGAAACCAACTACTTCATATTCTAAAAAATATGCTGGGTCGTTTAGCCTGAAATGTAGGGGATGACAAGAGTAACGTCACATAAAACACCCCACTTGAACCGAGCGACGTGCATTGTAGACTGGGTTGGGTCGTTTTTGTCGGCGTTTCTGCCGAGTCGAATAGTGTAGTTATTCCGGACACAACTGCTCTCGTCAAAGCAAAATTTAGGACTCAACTCGGAGAACCGCACATCTTTTTGGCAGTAACGTAAATGTTTTGTTTGGCTTTTTTGAGCTTTAATTAATTATATCCCTCAACGTTATGCCTAACGCAACTGTAAAGTTGTTTATGCAAACTCCGGCAGCAACAACATCTAAAGTGTTATAATACCGCAAATTGAAAAGTTTTGCTTCGTTCCTCAAGTATATTTTTTAATATGAAACCGCTGGGAGGTTTTAGAGCGTTAAATAAGCTACGGAGCATTAATTCCAGTTTGGGCAGTTTACTTGTGTCGTCTTCTCGACAGCTCGTTACGGCTTATCCCTTGTTATACATGTCTCCTTGATGCATGTCAACCTAAATGGACTGTATATTGTGTAAATACCTCTTTTGTTTCCTACGTGGTTATCGAACGATTTATTCACAACACATTCTCGTGTTGACACCTACGTTGTCTGCATTATTTCTCCATAAACGTTGTTTTTCAGTGCAGTTTTGATTGTTTTCAGATACAACAATTGTATTGCTGTGTAAATCTGCAGTTTAAACTATTCGCGTTTGTTTTTACTGCCAACTGCTTTCTCTAGATCATCTCCTGTTATTTTCTTGTTTTATCTTTGGAATTACTCCAGAAATTGAAACTGGAGAAAATCACTATATAGTAAAAAGGAAGCAAACTTATAAATTTTCGAACAAAATAGAAAGTATCTAATTTACCTACTTGTTTTGAAAAATTTTAGAACTTCGTAATCGCCTATTAAATCTTTTAGATCTACCAATATAGTCCCTTTTTAGATTCGGAACTAAACAATTCGATATATGTATGTTAATGTCGGACTTGGTGGCGGTATTGTCTTCGATTTTATTGTGTTCTGCTTTTTTATGTAATTTTATGAGGCTTTTATAATGCAAATATATTCTAAGAAGGTCTTGAAAGATTTTGCTGAGTTCATGATTTTATATTGTTTGAATTTATAGAGAACAGACTGTATTTAAATAAAAAGTTATTACGGTAGACCCTGTTTTAATAAAACTTTTTCTGTTTATATTAATCTTATTAATTTTGTAATTGAACACTCAGTAAAACTTGTTTGGCGTAAAATGTAATAAAATAATCTTTCTTAAGGCTAAACTGAATAAAAGAGTGCTAAAGAAAGATAATGGAAATTGGTAATTCGAGAAATCAAAGTAAATTTATAAGCAAATATACTTATGTGTGATTTATACTTATAATCTACAACCGAACAGGCCCGTAACTAGCAGCCGACAGCGCGTATCCGGCATACCAACCGGGGCGAAGCCAATCAATGGAGAGCAACTGAGTCTGTTTTACTTTTCTGTCTTAATCGTGACGTTGGCAATTAAAAACTAATTCACTTTGAATATTATTACATTCATACAACTGTACGTGCCGGGAGCTGCTACAGATACGGGCCAAGTGCCATCAAATGTCGCAACTGCCTTCATTAGTTTGAAGGTTCAATCAAATTTGTTTGAATTTCCAACAACTTAGTATCTCGAAATCAAAGAGTCTTAGGACACAGGATTTTCTTAACTTCCCTTGATAAAATTATTTGGAGAATACTTTGCTTAGGAAACGCCCTCTATATTATGACCAGTACGACTATATAAAAGAACTAAGAATCAATGCAATGTCAAGTCGTCCATAACTTGGCAAAGCATCTTGTGCTTCCTTTTCCAAAAATAATAATAAATAGAATATCCCACTTCATCAAACTTGTTGAAATTTTTGCTACCCTTGGGAAACAAAGACTGAGATTGTGAGCAATTACCAAACACGCGCAACCCATTCTTAGGATATCAAAGGCGATAATTATAGACCCGTATTAATAATTTAAGTCTGGAGGATGACTTACTTAACCGGTTTTGACAAGAAATATTTAATGGTGCAACTAACCATAGCTAAATATTTTAATTTTCAAGAATTTGGTTCCCTCTTATCCCATCCTTGCCTAAAAAGAAACTTCTAATCGCTTAATGTAGTTCTCTTCAAGTGCCTGTACCTTCTCTTATGTTTGAGAGAAATTTTACTCTGAACAGTACGTAAGATCTCGAGTTTTAGATAAAGTATAGTGCGTAGTATGTTTCGGCTATTAGATCCAGGTATCAAAACTCTGTTTTGGCCTGGACTGAAATTTCTGCTGTTACTCAGTCATCAGTGATTCTCTGCACCTCCAAACCGATGATAAAACTTCAATTTTGTTATTCATCTCCAAGGTTAGAAGTAAACTCTTCTTCAGTCAGTAACATAATAAACTGAGATTTGTTATACCAATGGTGATGTGAAGGCTGTCGGCTCGTGACTGTGCTCCCAATTATATTGAAGACAACAGGAGAAGAAGAATGTTGATTGCACGAGTTCGCAAATATCAGAGTAGCTGTGCACGATAGTGATATTAACGGCGACGATATCCTCGGTGTTGTGTTGTCGAAGTCAACGATATAAAGTTGTTGGTTTATTCCTGCGAGAGAATCGTAAAAATAACTATTCCGGCATCTGTCTTCACTGGTATATTGTTGCAGCCTGATCTGTATACAAGATTTTCTATAAAATTTTAGACATGCACATGCGCGTTTTAGGCATTTTTATACAGCTATTTTGTTTAACCTTTTGCCGACCTTATCTCAGCCGTCTCAGCTGATTTCCATGTGCGCACATTTTCTCGTATAAAATTTCTACTTTTTCGAACATGTTCTAAAAATTTTTTGCTCAACGAAATTACTACAAAACTTTCTGTATAAACTCCGTTTGCAACGATCAAAAATTTTTTAAAGAGTAATTTCTATGAAATAGTGTCTAAAAGGAAGTTGAACTGTTTTTTAACCCGGCGGTGTTTTAAAAGCAAGAACGTCGAGGGAAGTCAACGGATGTGGGTTACTTCAAGCTTCCACCATGGTGTTAACTTGGTGGTAGTAGTAAGTGAAATGCGTCTTGGCTAGTGGATTCGGCGGTAAAGATAGTAAAAGATCTCGACGAGATCTATCGGAGGAGTTGTTGGTGCAAACGCGGTAGAAAGTCTAGATACAAGCATTTTCAAAATCATTTCTCATCAGTCAATTTGGGAATGTTTTTTCCACATATTCCAATCTGTATGGCGCAATATTGAAGTAAGTATTAACATGACTCAGAATTCGCAACCAACACGAAAATGTTTTTGGCGCAGATGTCGTCATTTGTTTCGAGCAAATTTTAAACACACCATTTTGTCAAGAAAACGAAGACTGAACCCTTTTATAAACTACTTCAAAGACGTGACAGGATCAATACCAGTACCAGCAGTACCATATACAATGTGAAGCTGTAAGCAATGACTTGTCACGTATAAATAATAGCATAAAAGACCTCTATACTATTATAAATCAGATCCAACTCAGTATATACGAGGGTGACGCTGAATATCTTTGGATGTGGCAACATTGTTCAAGCTATGGCAATTCCACTTTACTTATACATCACCAGTGCCATGAGTAATTGTCAGTTTAAGTTTCAAGTGCTTAGCTCAACCACGTCCTGAGTAATCTTTAAAAGTATTAGTCGCGTCTGTGTATTTTCTGCTTTAACAATGGAATTGAACCGTGAGCATTTTCTACGACTTCAAAAGTGGTTTAAATCAACAACAGTGCTTGGAAAAATTGTCAACAGCATTTCTCGATTCTTCTCCATCACGCTCAATGATTTTTGGTTGGTATGCCGAATTTAAACGTGGTAGAAAATTGTTAAATGATGAAGAGCACAGCGATCAGCCATCAATTGTAGTTACTGATGAAAACATCGTCAGGGTAAGGAATCTTGTGAATCAAGACAGACGAATTAGTTATTGTTCGATACAGGCGAGTTTAAATATTGGTTCGGCGGCAGTAAATAAAATCTTACACGGACACTTAGGCGTTTGTAAGCTTGTTTCGTGTTGGGTCCCAAAACTTCTGTCTAACGAGCAAACAAATGCACGTGTGGAATGAAAAAATGATTGAAGATTATCAAAATGGTTCATCCAAGCAAATTCTTGATATCATTACTGGGGATGAGTCTTGGATTTACCCAATCGACAGTTTGGGTGTTTCCCGATGAAGAACCACCAACGAAAATTAAACAAGCACGAAGTGTAGGAAAAAATGGTCGCTTGTTTTTCTCTGCGAGTGGTCATGTGGTCGCAATCACTTTAGAGGATCAAAGAACCGTTAATAGTGAGCAGTACATTACCCAATATTTACCCAAACTGTTTCAAAAAATTAAAGAAATCCGACAAAAAGTCGGTTTGCGAGGAATTTGTTTACACCATGACAATGCCACTGCCCATTCTGCTTCTCGAACCCGAGAATTTCTGGAAAGATCAAGAGTCAAATTAGTCGGACATCCACCGTACAGTCCAGATTTAGTCCTCTGCGACTTTTTCCTTTTCCCAGAGGTAAAAAAGAAAATTCGTGGACGCACATTTTCAACTCCAGAAAAAGCAGTAGCAGAATTTGTTGAGAAAATGGAGGCAATTCCGAAAAATGTGTTCCGTGAGGTTTTTTCTAAGTGGTTCTGTCGCATGAACAAATGTATTGAGCATGAAAAATTATAAATAAATTTTTGTTGTATCTATAGTAGTTTTCTTTTATCTAAGAATTTTCAGCGTTGCCCAGCCAGTTCCGTCTTGGGGTTTGTTAAATAGTTTCGGCCACTAATGACTTGTTGTCAGGTGCTTGAAAATACATATTGTATGAAAATGTCATCTAAAATAAATCCTACTCTATGAAACTGTTTCTGGGGAAGGCTTCTGTTGTGATAAATGGCGGTTTGGAGTCACCTTTGATGATATTGACAAATGGTTGACAAATACTACAAATAGGCTGTTTTCAAGTTCATTCCTCCACAAGTGTGCACTGTGGCTGTATGAGAGACTTCTGGAACAGCAAAGTTTTTAACTCCGCGTTCCGGAATGAGTTTGGTGAGCGAAACGTCAGAACAGCACATTGTATGGAGACTAGGAGTAAAAGTACAATGAATCATGTAAAGAATTAATAGTATGTTACTTTGTCAAGATTTGTAGTTTAGAATCTACATTGTCGCTACACCATTGTGGTATGTACCTTTTATTTTTACTGTGTTACTTTCTTATTTGGTATTCAGTTTTCATAGTTCTTCTTCTGAGTATGTCAGTATGACTTGATCAGTCAGTATATTAAACTACCTGAGCTGTAAAATTCTTTTTTCTACACGTTGCTTTAATTCAAAAGTACAGTAAATCTTTTTTCCTGAATATCTAATTTTAGGCAAATAATTATTGTTGTACACCATTTATAGACAATCAATGTGGTACTGTAATCGCTTAGACATGTTTTGCTTGCATAGCTTCTTTACACTTGAATAGGTCTACTAGTGAAACTATTAATTCAAAAGAAAGAGTAAGACTCAATCCCAATTCTCAATAGTGTGAATACATCAAACAGCTTTACTTTTGCTTTATATTCTGTTATATAACTTTTCGAATTGCCCAACCTTTTAATCTTCACAAAATTTCTAAACACATTATCGATTTAAATATAATAACTAATAAGAAATCTTAGAAATGTGTAAAATGCTCACAGTAATTTTGGAAAATAGACGTCCACATTTCTCTGTACATATTGAATGGAATGCATAGTAATAACTAGCTTAATGGTTAAACGTTAATTGATTTTAATCATAGTGTAGAGTCCATTGCATTATAGTGCTCATAAATGCATCATAAAGTTATCCATAATTTAAGTGTGATGAGTTTATTATCATCATAAATATTTTAGAAAAAGTTTAATAAATTTAAGCTTCAACAATTGACTAAGATGAAATAGGTATTTGAAATATTCTAATTTAACGTGTTCGCGCGTAAATTGAATTCTCGTCTTTTGTAATAACGTTGTAGTAACGTGCATTATTGTAACTGGTTTTGTAATTGTTATTAACTAGAAGCTTAAGGATAAATGAGGGAGTAAATGTATTTTGCTCTAAGTTTTCTAAGAGCATTCACCTCGCGGCGTAAACTATAACAAAAGGTTGAGGCAGGTGGCTTTGAAAACACATTAGACCAAGACGATGTGGTACCATGGGGCCTCTAAACCTCACAAGTGAGTTGCTTTGTGATTTGAGTTGCGGTGACAATTGCTTCATTTCGTGTATACGAATTATTGTGCCAGAAGTAAACTTGATATGAATAATTTATGAACGCACAGTTTTTGTGTGTATTAAAAGTAATTATTCTAAGCAACATCGTATATTGCGCGATTACGATAGTGCATTTGGTGTATAGATTCCTAATTCCCAAGAGGGTGATGAAGCGCGATGGATGGAAGCACCCCCAACATTATTGATTCTATCTGATGATAAAACACTCCGGAGAACTTGCAATTATTATGCTTCATGCTGTACTCGTTAATTAGATTTTTAAGTTTGCTAGGAATCTCAAGGTATTATAATTAATTACTTAGCATGAAGCTCTGGGGTAGATTCTAAAAACGCTAATTAATTCTGATGTTTTCTTTTTTTGAAAACGGAGTTCTTCAAGCATCCTGTTTCACATGACAATCACATTCCGTGTGAACGAACCACATTAAATTTCACAATATAAGGGTAGCTTGGCAATGATTGAGTTCGCATCAGCGCGCTAACGCGCAATACAAACTTTCTGTATGTAAAACATTGACAAATCTGCTGAATCTAAGCTTCGACATACTAATGGACGCCGGCGACGCCACGGGAATTCGGTAAGCGATATCGGGAACAGGGAACATGCTAATAAGTGGGTTTTCGGCTGGAGACGTCAGTGTGCTGTAGCCTCATGCAAATAGACTGGACTAGAGATCAGCACGTGACCGGCATTTTATTAAAATTTTACTAGCACACATTTTATTGCGACCACATGCTTTATAAGAGTGTAAATTGAAGTTCATTAAAATAATTTCATTTGCAATGGTTGTGGAATATTTTGAAAGAGCGGTTAGTAGTTTTCGCTTGAAATTATCGTTAATTAACCTTATACATACATTAATATGACGTTACATTTCAAATTAATAAAATTATGATATCATTTTTTGCTAGATATTGTATTTTAAAAAATGGGATTTTAATATTATTTATTCAATAGGAAATTCGAACCTTACTACAGGAAGTTAGTCAAGCAAAATACATTCACGCCCATTCTAGTGCTAGTGGTTAACCATTTATACTCAAGACGTCTATTTTACTATAATGAAATTTATTATGTAATCCAGGGTTAATTTAAAGGGTAAGTTTGTTATTAGAACAGAACTGCAAATTACAATTATGTTATGCATTTTGGACGTTAAAAGATCCTAAAATAAAGTTTAAAGATAAATTCTCAACAAACAAGACGCCAAAATCCAGAATATCACTTTTAGGTTTGCCCAAATAATTTGGGCAACATTTTAGTTTTTTAATATTATAATTTAAAAAAACTAAATGTTTTTCTGTTTCTGTCGCTCACTATCTGGATTATAAAAGGATTCATTACGGTAATTAAATTTACACTCCGCTGAACATTTTGTAGTAGTGAATATTGTGGAGTATTCTTTTCTTGTTTAACAGTTTTACATCATTATTATGCTTACTTGCTAATAAGAGTAAACTATTACTGGTTTAGTAGAAAATGCAGGTGTTGTGGTAAACAACACTTTGTCTCATCATATTCAGGTATATTTACATTAAGAACAAGAAACGAGGAGAACCCATTACATATCCCGTTTAGTCTCCAGACTTAATGTATCCATGTTTATTTATGACACCATTTAAAATCAATTCCTATATTATACCGTTACGGTAGCATTATGAAAACATTTTGTTTAGCGGGAAAGATAAATACGGGACTGCCATTTTCAAGATTTTAATTATCTCCTTTTTCGCCATTTTCAAATGTTTTTCGAAATATGGTTTTTGATTGAATAATAGTAACCACAACCCATATGTTCACAACGGCCTTATTTTCTTACTATAAATAAATACTATAAATAAGCGTGTCCCGTTTTTATGTATTTTGCAATACCTTGAAGTTTGCCACCACCTATAATTTTCCAGAGAATTTTAATTTCTGTAAATTTAAAGAGCTCTCCAACAATATATGATTTGATTTTGCAAAAAAATTTGCAAAAACAATAACCTAATAAAGATGCTAAAACCTTGCTTAGTGTTAACTCCGTCAATGATACTGACTTGATTCTACATGTTCCGAAGATGGAGTGGTTTTGTCAGTGAAGTTCCAAATTTAAGATATGATTTTTATAAGGAATTCTCTATTTTGGCCCAAGCTTCTGTTAATGTCATAGTAGTGGAAATACAACGTGGGGTTGAAGAATGCGGAAGAAAGGAAAAACCGGAAGACCTACTGCCCATATTGGTACCTCCAAAAAGCAAATACTTCAAACAAGATCCTTTTTCCAGTAGGATCATCAAAGCATTGGTTTCAAAAAAGACAAGCATTTTTGCTTATGTGTTAACTATCCATATTTAGACAGTGGATTAAGACGTCATTCGGAAACTGAAACTGTAAACTGCAAAAATCTTTAATTTCTACCTAGTTTTATTTATCGAAATAATTTATAGTTTAATATTCATATTTTTAATGATTTAATTGTGCTCCTTCTGAAGGCCTTACAGTTCTGATAGGATACTTCTGCGCAGAATTCTAGGACTCAAGCTTGCTTTTTTCCCCTTGTCTTGATATTTCTTATCATTTAATTAAACAAGCAGGCTAATTAAATTTATCAGGGTCAACTAGGCTAGCTAGATGCATTTAAATTTTGTTAATATGATATCTAAGTGTTCTAATTTGCCAAACCACTAAGTATATTGAACATTTATCATACTGCAAAATATTTCTTATTTATGGTAATTTCAGATCCTTGTAAATGTGGAGTAACAGTACTTAGCAAAATTAAATTTTGTTTCACAGCGTCGTTTATGCTTAAATGACTAGCGCTTCTGGTTTTCAACGTTAGTTCACGCGAATACAATCGCTTGCGGGATAAGATTACCATTTGTATGTTGTGCTGTTGCTTTTCAAACAATCTAAGTATATGGTTTACTAGCAACATAGTTAGTTAGTTACAACCATAATCAGTTAAAATAGATCACTGTGATAATAGAATCTTTTTATTTCAAATATACTTCCATGTTTATTAATCTCAGCTTATTTATTTGTTTATTTATTTACATTGTACTTGCTTATTATTATATTTGTTCACTATTGTCTATATTTACAGTTTATTACCAGTTTTTTTATTATTTTTGTCCTAGTTTACTATATTTAGCTTGTTTCTAAGTCAAGTTTCAGCTCCTTTCAGAAGCATCACCTTCTTACCATTGCTCTCATGGAGAATACAACTAGGTGGATGCAACTTTACAGATCATAGGATCTACGCCGTAATCAATTGAGCTAGTTTGAGTCGCACTAAGTGCTTCCTCGCAGTGAACATTTACCTAGCCAGCTGATAGGTTGATACAAGCTTAAAAACTAGAAGCAAACAAAAGTATAACTAAAAACGTTAAGCATGGCGTGATATTGATATTGATATTTAGACGGCATGAATTTCTCAACGAACCACGCTATCGTGTTAAATATATGGGAAATGTTGAACTACCGTCCTAATGACCCATCTTAGTTTTAGGCCGGTAATTTTAAGTCGCGTTGTCGAGTTTTTCCATACACACAAAAGAATCTGTTGCAAAAGGATTGGTATATTTTCTAGAAGTCATGACTACCCACTTTGTGGGCTCATTCGATACCGTTTTGAAAGCTCTATCTATTGCTCTAACCATTGTTACTCTTTAAAAACAAAGAAATGTCCAAATACGGCACCAAACGCTCGAAAGCCTGACTTGCATGTCAGAAGTTTGAACCCTCGCCATTCCGAAACGGGTCAACAGAAAGTAATGGTACTTACCCAGTAGATAGAGCTTTCAACGCTGTATCGAATGAGTCCAAAAGACGGGGGTAATGACCCCTAAACACTTGTATGCCGACTCTTTTGCAACAGAACAGGTTCTTTAAACTGTAGACGGCGAGGTATAAATATTGTACCACGAAAAAACTAAAAGAAAAACAAGAAAAAACAAACTTTTGAAGAACATGCACTACTGGCGATGTTGCACCAAAAAAAGACTAAATTCGAAAAAAAAACAGTTTTGGGCCTGAGGGCTTCAATTTTGGTGTTCTACGCCCGTGCTTAACGTGTTAACTAGTGCAAATATTAAGTATCTAAGACATGTGATCACAACCAAAGACATCAGCAAGATCCCAAATAGGTGACAACCGTTGCAAGTAGCCCTTACCGCAAGACGGGTTCTACCTAATCTAGCTCAAATCTTACTATGCAACATGGAAAATCAAGCGAAAAGTCTCCTTGGATAAATTGAGACGTCTATTGACCACGGAAACCATCCTGTTGAAGGCAGAGCCACCTGTACGTATAGTTTGAAGACAAGTCACCTCGTAATAGACAAGTTTCGTGGATACTCTCAAGCTAAAAATGAGATGACTAATCAACAATATTGAATATGTCTTCGGACATTTAAATTTCGTAGCAGATACCCCTTCGAGATACCTATGTAATGATCAAACTAGAAGTATGTACTGTAACCATTGAGCTCGGTAATGAAACACTACACTAGGCTAATCTAGACGTTGCCAAGATTATTATTAAAAAATCCTAGAAGGAACCTTTAAGTAAAGTTATTGACAGGCCTCAGAATCTCAAGCTCCCTATACAACCAAAGATTTGAAGTATTGTTCATTGACTTGCTAGGTTCCTTGCCCCAAAACGCCACTACAAAGTAGTAATAGAAGAGATTTTTCTATAATGCTGTTTTCCATGAAAATTAAATATAAAGCAGATGTTGACTTCAGTTTTTCATTTTGCGATTAGCCCAATTGAGCAAAAACATCGTGGTTTTAGATCCAAATTGGCAATCGGTGATTGGTATGGATCACACCACTTGGAGCTGCGTTTTTCAATAAACACTGTAAAAAGGTAATCTACTGGTTGTAGAAGAATCGTAAAACAGGGCTTCTTTTATGAACCATTTGCTATTAGAAAGCAGAACGTTGTTTATTTATTTATTTTTTATTATGTCCTATTTACTCAAAAACTTTTCTTTCGCGGGTAAAATACTATAAGGGGTAACAAGAAAATCTTAATTCTATTATTTCCAGTAGGTTATGTTATTATGAGGTTTGCTGAGAAAATTTCTACAAATAGTTACGAAAAACACAGACGCAATTTAGGAAAATACTTTTGTACACGCTCAAACCAATCTGCAAGGTATTTTTTCCAATCTGAAGCTGGTACCTCAGAAACCAGTTGCTTAAACGCCTCAACGGCTGCTTCAAGCGAAGAATAACGCTTACCATGCATCTTGGTTTTGATTGTTGGGAACAAACAGAAAGAAGTTATTTGGTGCAAGATCAGGCGGATACTGACAATGCGACATCAATTTCACTTTTTCACTGGCTAAAAAGTCGACAGTTTGTAAAGCTTTCACTTGCATTGTCATGGTGAAGAAGGATGCGCCGATTTGGTTTTTTCTGATTTCACGGATGACTTCCGGCAAAATAATTGTTGTGTACCAATCAGCGTTAACAGTTCTTCGATTTTCTAAAGCTATAGTTGCCACATGTCCAGAAATACGGAAGAAACAAGCTATCATTTGCTTTGAATGAACAACATTTGTTGGGTTTTGACTCACCTCTAAACATTCAAACAATGGATTGTTGTTTAGTTTCCGGCTCGTGGGAGTAGATCCAACTTTCGTCAACAGTAACAATGTTGTACACTAAATCTAAATGACCTCAGTTGGATTTCTTTGGCATTTCTTTGCACCAATTCACACGATTTTTCTTTTGAGCTTCACTCAAATTATGTGGAATCCAGCGGCTGCAAAGCTTCGTACGTTTGAATGATTGTGTAAAATCGTGTGTATTGCTATTATGTCAATGCCCAAGGTGATCCACATTTCACGCTGGAACTCAGCAAACCAATTATAAACAGTTCTATTCGATGAAGATTTCTCACCAAAAGCTTCGAAAATCGTAAAAAATCATTGCTCGAAAATGTTCACGCGAGAGTTTTATTTTTTCTGATTAGTTTGGGTACAAACTGTCAGCTGAATCATAGGTTAGAAGAGACCAATTTTGCGAATTTGATAATGGCACAACGCTGACATCACCGGAAATATCCGATTGTAGAAATTTTTCCAACAAACCTCGTATTTCTAGCGTGATTTTTATATACATTTATTCAAAAGGATCTGGAAGCTTTCATATATTATTTAAGTTGACAAATTGCATTTTCTACCTAGACGTTTGATATTTACAAATAAATACTTTGTCAGTTAGCTCTGATTCAGACATATTGGTTCATGTTTTATTTTCATTCATGTGGAAATTCGTATACGACAGGAAACATGCGTGCTTATTTCACAATTACCATTTGATAGGAAATGAGTATAGATGGTTGAGTTTGAAAAACAAAACAAATAAAACGAAAACAAGTTTTTACAAGATCTGTCTTTGATGTTACGTGGAAGAACGTTCTATTAAATTTTTTGAACAGCAACAACCGAATAATGCTGTAATCATTGTGTCCTGTGAGAGTGCCTTTTGTTAAATTATTAATAAATTATTAAATATCTATATTGTAATTAATTTTTAATCTTTTCAAAATATTTCACGGAAGATCTACAATATTAATGTGAAAACTTATGAAGTAATAGCATTAATGTGCCTGTTGTAAGCTTTCTCTAAAATTCATTTAAGGATTTTACTCTCCTTTACGTTGTGTCTTTCCATTTGGTTTTAATCTTTTGCATTTGCATGTAGTTAATGCCACCGATAATTTGCATACTGATAGTCAGACTTGCATTAGAGACATCTGAGTGTTCTGACAGACTGTAGCTACCTCGTCAGTTGCAAATCAAGCGGAATGTATCATCAAACCCGGCAGAAGTTCTCACATTCATTTACTACTGAATTGTTTTATTTTTATTAGTTAACAATTTAATGATGAAATAAATTTTGGTTTTCACATGCTAATATATATTTCATTCATTTTTATGCAATAAAAGTACTGTACAAGGTGTCCCTAAAAACAGTCACAGACGTTGAGAGCTTCCGAAGGTAAGATGGAAACAATTTAATCCAACTTATGATATACTAAAATCCACCGAATTTGATGGTTCTTGGGTATATCATTCCAATGGGGCTCAATAGGGACTAAGGAAGGCACATGTAAGAAAATCGTATTTGAGGACTCCCTCACATTGTCTTAAGTTAACCAAAATTAATTTGGGTTCCAGAGGTGTGCATCTGGGGTAGGTGAAGTAGGGACTTTTGAGAGATATTGAAAAGCCGTTTGGTATACTCATTTCTATGGTTATTCTAAGAACAATCGCTATAAAAACAAACTTTCTTCATTTTTAGTGGTGAAGTTAGGGGGGTTTCAAATCTGAACTAAAGAATTCATAGCAAAAGAACAAAGTGAGGTAAGAGTTTTTAGAAACCGCTTTAGTTCTTGTCTTTTTTAGCACCGTGTTGGAAATTGACCCCAATAAACAGTACACAAGCACATATGTTATTGGATATAAAATGCAGACTTTGACTTTTTTCAACGCTGCAGTAAACAGATGTTATGCTGTACCATTTTGCACTGTCTCGTTTTTACGGATTTCCTGTACTTGTTAGAAAAATAACAATTTTATTAATAATACTCAAAATAAATAGTGTATGTACAAAGTAAAGCTGCAAAAAGCATTCAAATTAATCATAAGCTATTTTTGTAACAATGCATTCGTAATTACGTATTGGACAACGAATTCCTTTAGTTGTCGTCATATCTGATTCCCATTGACGCTCGTCGTATCAAATTTCTTAGAGCTCTTTTGTGTCTCTTTCTAAAATGTTTCATGATTTTCCTTAGATGTAAAGATATTGTAATTTTACAGATTTACCCTTTCCTTGACTCTTCCTAAAAGATTCTTGTTCTTGATTGATGAAGAGAGCTCATCTAGTTTCTAATTTTCTTCATCTTGAGTACACTTTACATTTGATTGCGTTCTACAACTTAGTTCTTAAAGTAAATCAATTCGATCCATATTATTTTTGTGATAATTTTCTTAATACTTTTGATTTTTGTATTTTTTAATTTGCTGTTTTGATGATCTCTTCTATTTAAGATTGTAATTACCGCTAACAATATAATCGAGAGAAATCAAGTGAGACACACCGTATATTCTGTATTTACTCTAACTTGATTTGATTCTCGATTGAATACTATATGCTCATACAACATGTACAAATAAATAAAATCAGAGAATTACTAGTACTCGATTAATTTTATTATTCAAATAAATCTAGGTACACTCGTTGTTCAAATATCAAATTGAATAGTAATTGATTTTTCATAAATATTTAATTAAGTCTGGCGTATTATAATACCACATTTAATTTAAATCTATAAAACATATTTGGATTTTTCAGATATTACAGAGAAATAGATTTTAATTGTGTGAAATTCATCGTTCGTTAAACTTACACGCTCAGTTACGACAGCGACACTTATGTTCGCTTGGAAGAAGAAATTACGCAGTATCGAAATATTGATCTTCGTTCCGAAATTCAGAATCGCTTAATCACACAGAAATCAGAATAAACTACCTATATAATTGGGTAAATTTTCAGGCACTTTGCTTTAGGCAAGTAAATTTTAAAGTAGATAAATACGTATTTTCTTTCTAAATAATTGCTTCACACCAGTCTTGTTCAACCTGAACTTCGTTGATAATCTGATCTCTAAATTAGTTGCGAGATGATTTAAAATTCTCTCCGTAATGTGAAATTTTGTAAAATGTCTCTTAAAGTATGCAATGTGAAAATGTCTCTGATGTTCTAAAAACAAAGTTGCCTAGGTTTCTGTTTTTTTTTCAGTATGTAGAGCATTGTTCGGCGAAAAAGTGAAAAGTACAGAACTGAATGCGAGATCTCTTTCATTAGAATAGCACAATGTGTTTCGAGAACAGTTCCGAGGAAATGGGAAGTAAGAATGTTGTAGAGAAAAGAACGTGTCAACACATTAAACAAACCCTGAGCCAAAGGGCATCGCTGAGCAGCTATCTTAGATGTTTACCTTTGTTTCTTGTTATTTTGTTCGATATTTGCTTTACAGAAACACTTCTACACTTTAAAATTCATAGAATTTGTTTAGAATTCATTAACATTAAATACGAGATTCGTGAAGTAATTACAACGCACTCCTACATAAGAAATTCCGCGGTGGCAAATCGATTTATTAATAATTTACCAAATTAACTTTTATAGTAATTAAATACTTGTCAGAATAGTTGTCCAACGTTTGTCATTGAACGACTCGTGAAACTTGAGATCAAATGAAATATTTTTCAGATAATTAATAAATATTCTAACTACTCTCAAAACGGCTTACAAAGCATGTACTTCCCACTTCGTAGCTATAGTGCTTTTTGGTAATTTAGAACAATTGATATAAACAGACAATAGTGTTTCACAAACGGCAATTAAACAATTGATATTTCACAGCACAAGTTGAGACATTGTCAATGTCATTAGCGTACATGTTATTGTTTATAAATAATTGCGTCTGTTCTCTATTCCTAACCTAGATAAAGTGCCAAAAACCTTCTTGACTTAAGCAATTGTAAATGTGACTTTCTGATCTATTAATACTCAATGGGTTTGTGAGACCTTCATGAATTTTTTATTACAGATGAGCGATATAAAACGATAACGTAACTCACAAAATTTAAGTTATAATTGTACTTTACTCTGAGAAAACTTAAAAATATCTTCAAGAGTTTTTTGTCTAATTTCGTAGCTTTTTGTGAAAAAGTCTGTATCTCTTTTAAAATCGAGAAATACACTTTTCACTTTGATGATATTCTGTCACGAGTACAATAGAAATATTTTTATTAGACCTTCAAGGGAAACACTGGTCTATTGCATGAAACGACGAATTTCTACATAAAGCAGACTTTGTTTATTTTGTCAAACAAAACTTTCTATTTGTTTTAGAAAATTTTTATTCGGCTTTATTTATTTTTCAATAATAGTAAAAGCTAACAGGAACAATCAGATTTATGATTTATACAGAGAGTCTGCAAATGGAAATTCAAGATAAAACAAAAAGTATCTATAAACGATTTTTTCAAAAGATGCGCCATTTCGAAGATACAGGACGTCAAAGTTTCATTTAAAATAATTTAGGAACGAAAAGTGCTCTGTATATTTTTTAAGTTGCACCGTTTTCGAGTCAAGTTGAATCTTCAAAAGTCCCGCAATACCAAATTAAACATTTTTTGTTCTTCGAATGTTTCTAAAATGGTATGTATAGGCGAACTGAATTTTCTGTGAAGCTCACCTCTACCAGCGTATGCTATAAAACAATTTAATAATAATAGCAATAATAATAAATTTATTAACTATCAAATAACAAGAACTGCACACCAAGTCAACTAAACATTGAACAACTTTTATAGGAAACATTTTTCCATAAAATGCATATTTACTGAGATATATAGGATATTCCATACTTTTCGGATACACTGTATATATTGTTGTGAACAAAAGAAAGAACACTCCAAGAGTATCACAGTTAAGAAATTTTCTTAAGGTACCTATCCACTTATCAGTTTTCCTGCAGGCAGCGGACTGTCAGTCCAAACTGAAGATTTTAATTGATGCAGGCTACACATTAGTTAGTCCAAGCTACAGTTCTTGCAGTGGCGTACCTAGGATGGGGCGGAGGGGGCGGTCCGCCCCGGGCCTCATCTTGTTGGGGGCCTCCAAATGGGCTATCAATAATTATACAAATCCGTAAATCTGAACTTAAATTTACTGTGTATAACAGTAATATAAAACATCTGGAAATGCAAAGCATAACCATAACGAAGTCCGTGTTGTTACCTTTTTTCAAGTTTTGGCTGTCATTTTGACCGAGGGGATATCAAAAAACTAAGTATTTATTTACGTATCTCTTACTTTTTTTGATGTAGAATACGATTCTAAAGTAAAAACAAAATTCTTGGAAATTTTTCAAATTTTGGCGGCCATTCTGACCATGTTTCCAAAGAGATATCAAAAAACGAAGACATCACGTTGTCTTTAGTTTTTGATGTAGAATCGGAACCTGAAGTCAAAATCTCCAAATTTAAGAAAAATGCGGACAGACAGACACACAGACTTCGAAAATTCAGTAACAACTCCCATCGGAGGGCCATGCTTTCATTTTGTTAGGTTGGAAGTGTTGTTTCCTTTTTTTTTGAAAATTGTCTGTATTTGGCGCCGTTGCACAGTCAAAAATTTTGCATAAACATTTACTAACGATTAGTTTTGCTTTGTTAAAAAGAAATTAAATTTTTCTTATATTTTGCATCTATTAATGTCAATATTAAGAAGAATGCCAAAGATTACATATAAAAACATAAAACTTCAATTTATAAATGTATCCTGTATCTTTTTTTGTTTTTACCCATATCTTACGAAAAAACAAAGATACAGTAAATGTGTCAATTCTGATATGAGGCTGGTGTCATTGTGTAAATTGTTGCTGGTTATAGCTAACATTTTACTATTGTTTTAATCAAAATGAAACGCGAATCGAAAAAGTTGACTAACGGAGAGTGTGTTCAAATAGTGGTTTAGCATGAAGGTTAGGGGAACAGTTCGGCGTATCCCATACATCAGTATCACGAATCATGGAACACTACAGAGAGACTGGTAATCACTCTAGGCGTCCAGTGCAAGGTCGACGTCGTGTAACAACGCCTGTCCAAGACCGTTTTTTACGATTTCTAACAACCAGACGCTTACAATCCCAACTTGAAGATGTCCATAATGTTCGAATCAGCTGTGAAAGTGTTTGCCAACGCCTCAAGGAAGGTAATTTAATAAACCGAATACCTGCCAGAGGGCTAACCATGACCGTAGCTCATCGCAGAGCGCGTTTAGAGTTTGCACGAAATCATGTCCATTGATTGGAGGCTGATTGAAATCGACTGCTGTTTACAGATGAGAGAAGATTTCGTCTTTACAATTGTGATAGGCGTATTCGTGTGTACCGACGTCCAAACGAACCGTATGCACAATGCAACATGCGAGACAGGACGTTATTCGGTGGAGGATTAGTTATGGTCTGGGGTGGCATTTCTTTAACGGCTCGTACAAACTTGGTGGTGTCAAATAACGGTATCATCAATGCTTACCAATATGTCGTTGACGATCTTCAAGATCCTGTTGTGCCATTTGCCTCTTATAATGGTCAAAATGTTTTGCTGATGCACGATAATACACGACCGCATGCTGTAAATATAGTGAAGAATTATCTAGAGGAAGTTGAAATCAACGTTGTGGAATGGCCAGCGAGGAGTCCTGATCTCAGTCCTATAGAAAATGTTTGGCACTTGCACGGTAAACGTCTGAGAAACTCTCCCAATCAACCAAATATTCTGCAGGAACCGGAACAAAGTTTTGTTGAAATCTGGAATGAACTTGATGACAATACTCTAAAATCGTTTATTTTGAGTATGGATCGTCGATGCCAAGTTTATGGATTTTGAAGATGGTTGATCACAACATCTGTTTATTTTACAAATTAAAGTAACACAAAATAAAATGCGCTTCACTTCGGCAGTCACTTTAAGTCATCAGTTGTCTAAATAATTTAAAAACACATAGCGTGAGCACAGTTTAAAAAGATGTTTTTAAATAATAAGAAAAATATTGCAACATTTCTAATTTCATAATTATTTTTGCATATAATTCTACACAAATAGCATACAAATCTTTCACAAACTTCTAAAAATTTTTTAACCTTTTTAAAAACTTCGTGATCAGATATTTCCACACATGCAGTTTCTTGTGACTTTGACAAAACTACAGGTTTCAACCTGTCGGTTATCTGCGTGTCTGATGTGAAGATAGACTGCAGTTAATTGGTCTGTAGTCCTTTGCCTGCAGATAATCTGATCAGTAAATGGATAGGCAGAAGCTAATATTAATTTTTCTAATTGGGTTGTAAATTTCTTTAGTGGAAGGTTCTTGTTAAAATCTTGTACACTAATAATTAGTTTGTTGAGTTTTGGTCAGCCTCTGATAAGATATCACCAAGTTACTTTTAGTTCGTGTATCGCATTGATAGTTCTCACTGTTTGTTTTAAACTTGTTTGGGTTTGTATGCACAACATACTTAGCGCTGGTAAATATGTACACAGATGATATGGTAAGTATCTTTTCTGTAATGAATACATATTTACAACTGTTACTTTGTGTTAGGTTACATAGACATCTGATGGCTTGCTTTTGGAGTGTGAAGAGCCATGGGCAGCAACGGAGTAGAAATTGGTGAAATATGCTGTTCGTGAGTATTTACTTTTTAAGTCTTTTTATGATGTATATCGGCACTGATATATTTTTACTAGTGTCCAAAATACGCTTGGACCAATTTAAGTTGTTGTTGAAGTGTATTTCCAAAACCTTTGAATGTATGGTTTCGTTGATATGTTCATAGTTTGTGTTTTTTCAACATTTGATTTTAATAGGTTGGTATCAAACAATAAATCCACCGACTGTCAAAGATGTCATCAGCATATAAACACGTATCAAAACAGTTGACATTAGATTCATATATATTATGAAAAGTAATGGTTCAAGTATGGAGCCTTGCCACAATTCACATTTAATTCTGTTGAGATGGTGTCTTTGCAGGCAACAGACTGCTTTCTGTTCTGTAAATATGATCTTTAGATGTCTGTGGCAATGCCATATCTTTCTAGTTTTTCTAACAAGATTTTGTGTGGAACTGTATCAAAGGCTTTGCTCAGATCGCACACTGTCATGTTTATGATAAATGTTTTGTCTATTTTCTCTAGCACTTGCAGCAGAGCAATTGAAGTAGAACGTTTTTTCCTGTAGCCATGTTGTTTATTATTTAGCTGCATTAATCTTGCAAGCCTATGTTTTGATAATTTCGAAGATTCTCGAAAACACTGGTGAGATAGATATTGACCTATAGTTGTTAGCAATGTTTATGTCATGTTTTCCTTTTTCTTTTTAATGCATTTGTTTATGACTACTGTAAAAGGCACTGTTATTTCTGGACTAATCTGCTTCAAGAGAGTCGTTGTGAAACCATGTAAGTCTTTGGATAATTTACGTTCTATAGATCATATGATAACTGTCTTCTTCTTTATCTGTATTTCTAATTATGTTGCCAGAGTTTATCATGATCTTGACATTGTTGATTATGTACATTTTGTCTAGCTTCTTGACATACTGTTGTTTGTATAGTTTGTGTACATTATCTGTTTCGTCGGTTCCAACTACTCAGATTATTATAAACAACGTATCTAAAGTCCTTATAATATCTCTTAGTTTTTCAGTTAGTTTAATTTTAGACTATGCGGTCTCTAGTATGTATTTTTCTTTTTCAGGGAGACATGAGCTAGATTGCAAATAGTATGTCATAAATAATAAATTGTAACTTACAGTAAAACAATAAAATTCTTCATAGCTCGAAAACTGTTTACTTTCAGCTTCTGAGTATGCTATTAAACTGTTTGTAACAATCCGCAGAACACCCTCTTTTGAGCTTGTAGTTCTATTATCTGATATAATAGATTTCATCCCGTAAGATCGTGATATTTTGGTAGTTTTTCGCAAGTATGATATCTTTGGAAAATTGATCTTTCTAGGACTTTAAGTCGTTTATTAAAATTCAAAAGTATCTTGCAAATCTTTTTAAATTAGAAATCAATGTCAGTTTTCCAAACTTTCCAAAAGTTTGATAAGGCAAAGCTAAAACTGTCCGCATGTATTTATAGGTAAGATTAGTTCATTTTCATCTTTCTTCAGCTACTAAATAATGAGTGCAAACACTTTGCGTTTTCAAGTAAGTACAGTTAGATAATTTTTGGGGTAATTTAGATTTTGGCCTAGTCAGCCTATTGGATAATAGGCCCTGGAATCTAGAGGTTGGGTAGCGTATACTTTTATTTTAATTGTACCACAGAAGTAAAAGTCCAAGGGTGTAAAGTCCGGTAAAGCTGTCAGCCATCTATTTACAAAAAATATACACAACACTAAAGCATTTTTTTATGGCATTCCACCACAAATATCCTTTATATGTTTTTCTAGTAATCATGTAATATAAACCTATCAGACTAATATTGCAATCAACTTTATACATGTTTATGTGTGATCCTTCACTCGTTGAGTAAAAAGAATAAAATGAAACGAGTATCAGCATGCAATTATTTTCTTAGGCCATCTAGATGTAGGTGATGAAAAATCGATGCAATATAATATCCAACGTAAATGAAGTTGAAAACAAAACCTCCCTAGCTCACATCAAAGAGGTGCTGCCATTGGTATGGTGGGAATGCAATTTAGACACGTATTGTCGTCTGTTAGAGGAACCAAACCAAAAAGGTTTGAAAGCTAAGAGAATTAAACTGGAATCTTCTTATTCATCCTCCCTATTCTTCTCATCTGACACTAACAGATCTTTGCCTGTTTTGCAAAGAAGTTTCATTCTTTCATTCATTTTTTGAAAATAAATCTGCCGACTTTTATCAAAAAGGTATTCGAATACTGCCAGATCGTTGGAGAAAGGTTATAGAAAGCGAGGAAAATTACATAATTGATTAAATAGATTATAATGTTTGTTAATGTGTTCTTACTTATCCTATATCAAAACATTTTTGCAATGATCAATATAATGCCTATGAGCAACGCTAGTTGTTTGGTAGTTACTGTCCTCTAATACTTCGTTTATTTATGCTTTGCTTTAGTTTTCTATAGTGATCGATATTAATACTGTCCATAATAATCCACTTGAAATGATAGGTTTTCTAGTGATCGCCAAATAGTTCACATCAAGCAGGAAAAAATTTTTGATTTTTATGAATAAATAATTTGTGCATGTCTAGAAACAAGATACAAAATGTTTTTATCTACCAAGCTATCTTTGGTTGGGAAGAAGATTAAGTCTTTTGAAATGACCAAAATAAGATATTCTTCGATTTTGCGTCAACTTTTTGGTGGTTATGTATAACATTCCATAATAAGTTTGCAATGACCAATTTGTCATTTTTAATGCTTTATTGCTAATTACAACAATATAGCATTATAAAGTTCTAAATCCGACCGTTTCGGCATTACACAATTGTCTGTTGCAAAGTTTGTCCAAACTTTCAGACTTTGTTAGCATTTCATATTTACGAAAGTACATTGATCGAGAAACGCAAACCATTATTTCTCTCAATTTCTTTTAAACGGAACACCTTAAATACTCAAACATCAAATCAAATTTTGATTTTTGTACTTTTTTTAACAATTCAATACATTGTTTCTTGAAAGCATATTTGGTGTCACAACTCACAGAAGGTAAATTTTGATTATAGAAGTAGAATCTTGATCAACTTACCAAAAGCGAAACTTTCTTAAATGGACTTGATTTTGATTCGGTTGAATGGCTCTTCGTAAATCACTTCTATTGGTATATGTTGCGCAAAGTTATTCTTTTGTTGTTGAAATTTGAGTTTCCGAAGAGTTGTCCATCGTTATATCTGCAACACTAGCAGTACTAAGAGTCTTCCTAAAACCGATACCGATTCCAGTCTGAAGGGTACGCTTGAATTTCCTCAATGAACTGTCACGCTCCTTCATGATTGACTTTAAATTATCTGTTAGCCAAAGAGCCTTAGGCTTAGTGACCCGTACCTCCTTAAGAGGAACATGTTTATCAAAAACACCAACCTGTCCCTTCTAGAAAACTGGTATGAAAACTTATGACTATGAGTACGAGTTATAAACACTACACGACCTACATAAATGATCGAGAGAGGCACCTTTGAATTCCTGAAGACATAAAATAGCTTTTTGTGCAACTTAAAGTTTATTGCACCACAATTCTAGTTTATCTATATCAATATTGAGCAATAGCCTATCTGTTGTTAAATATTCTGTTATTTTTTCTTCTTTCTGTTCCTTGTCCAACAGTCACATGTAAAGAATTTCCTAAGTAGTCGATGCTAATGTAAGTAAACAATCAGATGGTCGGATTAAGTTAGGACCATGTAAGTCGACTGCATGGGTATGCAAGTGATCAACCATGAGAATCCAAAAGGAACTGATTATTTATTATATACTAATTGTATTAGTTGGAATATAATATAGAGGTAATATTTACAAATAAACGACACTATCTATTGTAAAATTCAAGAATGGTCTTATGGCATCAGGATACAAAAGCAAGAAAGTTTCACTCTACGTTCAGAGCTATATCTGATTCTAGTAGCACAGATTCGCACAACTTTTTATTTGTGTTTTGGCTTGAGATGCTATTTTTAAAATACTACCAGAAAAGGTAGAATGAGCGAGGGAAACGAGCAAATATACATCAGGGCTTTAAGAATTGATAATAGCAAAAATTATGAGGAAAGAGCGCAATGAAATATTCCAAATCCAAATTCCTCATCACATTTCCAGGCTTAATTTAAGCATGCAGGCGTTGATCTTGTAGCAAAATGCACAGGAACTTTATTTTTAAATATTTTTAGAGAATGAAAATGGTATTTGTCCAATGTCTCTATCCCTTTTCGTCTTTAAGAATGTAGGCTTGTTGCAAACGTCTACAATTGACAAAATAGTCATCGCGATAGAACCGTGAATGAAAAATTCTTTAAAAGTGGATTTCCAATTAGTAAATCATGGAATAACTGCCCTAATTCAGTCATTAAAATTTACAAGAAAGAACGGGGCATTCTTCCTGAAATCCCTGTAATTTACTTTTTTATTTTTTATTACGAAACATTCTGCATATTCTTTTATTTCTCATTTTGTTCTTAATGCAGAAACTGTTCAATATAGCAGACAATATTAAATTTCCATTTAGAATTTATGTTCACTCCACTTATTTAAATTCTTCAGGAGTCATCATCAATTCAGTTCTGTAATTGTAAATAGCTCGATATGCTATTTTCTGCAATACAGTAATATAACAGTAAATTCTATGCAAATTACACTTTGTATTACACAACTTTGAGAAGATTAACATTTAATTGATGTTGGAGAACTCGAAAATTCTAATAAAACGCAATTAATCTAACAGCTCTCCGCCAGGAAAAATTATTGCACTTTGAAGGGCAACTCACATCAGACATGCACCTAAGCGTAAATTCTCAATTTCTGCATATAAACCGCGAGGTGCAAATTACAAAAAATGGTAATATTACTCGGCGGGTTATTAATAGTCGATTAAATATCTGAACCACGTCATTATTATAGTGATCGGTGTTAATAAATTGTGTGTCTCGTTATACGCCCAACATTGCTCATAAATCATTAGAGGGTTTTCTGAGGGGAAGTTGATATAATAGTGGAGTATAGATGTCCACCGGGTGCAAAACGTTGTGGTTTAGTCCGCAGGTAGATGACCGTGCATAATTTAGGGACACCATGGAAATTTGGCAGTTAGCCGAAAGCAATTTCTTGCGGAAACCGCTCTTTGGATGATTATATTAGGTAAAACTGAATTTATCTTTGGATGTTCGAAAACCAATTAAGATATCAAAAATTTTTAATATTCGCGATATTTAAAAACTTTCATCAATTTATTATTAATAGATCCCTATTTTCAACAAAAAATTACTTTATTGACAAGTTGTCAAGTATAATAAGGGGAGCTTGTTACATCACATCGTGCGGAATATTAATTACTTTCCACGCCAATCCATTTGCAATTTGATAAAAATAATTTTACGACAAGTACAAAATTAAAAAATATCTTCTCTCCCTCGTATTTTCTTGTTGCTAGACTCTATTACGTGTTCTTCCTAATTCTGAGGGTAGATATTTATTTAGTCGCTGCTCTTTATTAATGTGGCCAATTTTCTGGAACTAAAGAATGAACGCTATACACGACCGAAAACATCAAATAAAGTTTCTGGGATAAACTACTTTCGTCAAAACTGTAATTACTCATAGAACGTTACACATGCTTGGCTTTTCTTTCATTTAAATTGAAACCCGTCCTTTTAACTCCCAAATGAAAATGGAAATTCTTTGCTCATCCGACTTGACCGCATCTCAATTCAGACTAACCGCGTATCATTAAATTCGAAATAGATTACGACAGTGGTGACTCGTGTTATGTGAACAAAAACCTACATTTTCTAATTTTGAGAATGAAAATATGGAAATTCTTTTAAATTTGTTTTTTAGATCAAATTAAATTTTCTCCATTGTACTGAATTAACCACTTATGAAAGACTAAAACGCGTTAAACTTCTAGGACCAGCATCTTACATTCTGTTTTTGAAATTCTATTTTGGTTGAATGGTTGCTGTATAAACTAATATATTATGAGAAACAAACTCGAACTTAATGAAATATCAAAAGCTAATGTTTTCTTCAGCTAGATGTTACTGATGATGTAATTTATCAACTCAAGTTCATGGTTGGACATTCCATAATGGATTTTATTTCTCTTAAATTGAGACTTAGACCACTTATTACAGTTACGAATTTTACTAATCTATTAAATTACGTCCATGACATTAGGTTTCTCCCAGCCTCGGAACCTAATGCTATTGGTTATACCATTGCATAGGATAGAAAATGTCAGTGATATTTGTATCATAAAACCTATATCATGTGTTATATTGCAAAGTCTAAAATGGCAAGGCTTTAAAGCCGTTTGAGATTCCAATAGATTTTAAAATTCCTTAAATCAATATACAAGATTTTTGATTGAAATGTATTTTTCAAAGAGTAAGATAGAGCTGCTCAGAATGATGACCAGATTTTTACGGTTTTGAGTTTTGAGACTTTTCTAAAGGAATCCTAAATGGCTTAATGGATCAAATTTTTAAATTCTTCTAGATAGTTCTAGGGGAATCATACACATAATGGATAAACCTTAAAGATGTCATTATTTAGAATTGTAGAAAAACAGTCCATCACATACATCTATAGTAGGTATAAGCATTCCCAAAATTTTCAATTCCATATCTCAGACTCTTCATTCTTAATCTAATCAATTTCAACTTACGTAAGTAAAGAGGATTAAAAGAAATTCAGTTTTATTTTGTTTCAAAATACACTCTAAAAGGCACATTTCCTCTACCAGTAGTTCACGTTCAAAAAGTAAATCATCAGATCAATAGGATCATAAAGAAAATCTATTAAGTTCCATTTAATCTGGCAAGGACTATGGTGATCGCGGAAAGGAAATTACTGAATTACTAGCCAAGCAAGATGATTACCAATTGTTTTTAACTAATCCATTGGTTTATTTTGACTATATTTATTCGAGAAACTAGCCTGTGCTGAAAACCGTCTTTGCATGGCATTGCATACGTTGGTTTGGCATGCACATGCTGAACGTCTTTCCAACATTTCTAAAAATTATCAATTGTGAATATTACAATAAAAAAAGCTCTTGATATTATTAACAATATTTTAGAAAGTTGGGGAAAAAGTGTCAAACCTGACGACGAAATGAAAAAGGAGTCCTTGGAAGCTCAGAGCATTGTATTAAAGGATTAGAAGTACTTACACCATAAGCGTTTGTCGGTACGAATCGTAATTGGATTTTCAGAAAATATCAAAATGGGACTAAAGGATATTGCTATGATGAATGAATGAATTCGGCATATGATTAGTCAAGGTTTTGCCACCAGAGGTTGTGAAAGAATGTGCAAACCACCATCTTGATCCTCAAAAATCAAAACTACAAAACTAAAGCGACTATCTCTCTCAGACAAAGAGAGGACCGTCCGGTCTTGGTAGGATCACTAAGTTTTCTTTGTACTTAAACACTATTATTTTAAAATGCAATTTTGACTTGTCAAAATACTCTAATTGCGTTGTTATCGCCTGGGTGAAACTACCAACGTAGCATTTACAATACAACATTGATGTCTGTTGGTCGTACGGTTTCAACAGGTTCTTTTATGGTTTGCCATGTGCAGCCGGTTTAAGCAAAGCTCATAATAAAAAGACAATTGGAGCTCATCTATGTTCATTAGAAGGAAGCCAGCTGGGACATTTTAGGGATCCTTAAGCGTTTAATAACGTTGTTATTTGTAAAGATAGAACACTCTTAACTCATTTCTGGGCAAATACAGAATGTCCCATTAAAAACGATTTTCTTCTTTGCTCATCCACAGTGGAATTATCTCTTCTTGGGTATGTCTCTTTATAGCGCCTGCAATATTTTCGACCTACAGTTTCTTATTGAAAACTGCATAATCTGCTTAATGCCATAACTTTCGCTTAGGTTGACCGTTATGCACCTGACTATCAACTCAATGATTGCGGGTTCGATTGCCGGCCGAGATCTCGAGATTTTTCAAGCGGAAAAAAATCTGAAAAAAGATGTAAAGTAGTGGGTCCCTTGTGACTACGATGAGTTGCACGTTAAAAATACCTACCGGAGATGGAAAACATCGAATTCGGCTAAATGGAGAAATTCATTATTGTGAAGTTTGAAACCGTAAGTACAAAAACTGAAACTTTGTAAACTGTCCAAAAAAGATAGGAATTTGATAAACGACCAGACTTGATGCGGTGGACATAACGCATCACACTGTGTTTTGCAAGTGAAAGCAGGTTAATCTGACATAAGGACAAATGGAGTGGAAGTAACTTTTGACAGTTACTTTTTTTTTCATAGTCTTCGAGTTTTAAATCAATTAATGGAGTGCTGCCCGACAATGTGCTATTCCTGATATACTGATCTGTCTCACAAGTGTTCTCTGATTTTCTCGGATTCTGGGATCGAAACTACTGTAATTAACTTTTAAACTGTTGTACGAAAAGTACCGTTTTGGTCTCGTGATTTAAATCATCCAAACGGATCAAGCCATTTGATAGATATAAACTCCTGTTTCGCAAGTTGCCTGACCACAGATGGCAAATAGTGGAAAGAGTTCCTCCAAAATCTTCTCACTTCTTCTGGCATTTGTTCTAGGAGCAGCTTTAAAAAGGCTAATAAGCGTTGGGAAGTCTTTAAAAAGTATTTTTTTGTGATCTTGCATAGTCAAGACTTTTTTCTACTTTTCCTACCTACCTACAACGTTGGAATGCTCAAAATCGGGTAACATAATGTATCTTATGTAGCCGCTTCAAGTTGTGCATTTCCTCCATTTTCTTGTCTATGCACGTTGACATTGCTTTTTCTATCACAGGGCCAAAACCGCTATGTTGGTTGGCTGCATTGCTAAACTATCAAAAGTTTTTTCACTCAATATTTTGAATAACCCCTGCACCAAAAACTAAAAGTTAAGAAACTGTGAGAATACATAGATTTCTTGTTGCCACACAAAGCCAACACAAGAAGACAACTGACAAGCTTTTTTTCTGTGTACATGTGGGGATTAAGACTTTTGCCTTGTTCCCAATTACAGAGTATAGAGTATAACAAATTTCTGTACTTATCGTTCTTCAAGTACACTACTTACTATAGTCTTTGAAAGAATTTCAGGTTTTTGAACTGATCATCCCATAATTATATTACTTATCAGATAGTTGTTAATAAAACCAAGCTACTAACCCGCTGACGTAAAATTCTTTTTTTAACTAAAGCTCTCATAAATTTGATTGTTACTTAGAAAACATTTTTTGAAGATTATTATTGTCAAAGAAAAACATTAAAGAAAGTTAAATAGATTGTTCTCTTGTTTTCATTGAGTAGTCTTATCAATCATTTAATTTCAGAAGAGGTACACAGCAAAATTATTTATTGTTATCAGTATCGCTCCCTTATTTTTAAAAGATAAATTTTATTAAGCTGCTTAAAGGATGTTAACAACTTTATTATTACTCAAAGGAGAATATAACACTCAAACGCAAATGATACTGTTAACGGCGACAAAATGTTCTTTCGTCCAAAATTCTTAATTAGATTTTCCATTTCATTGATTAGGTTTAATTTCATTAAGTTCCAGAACTCTTTTAGTCCAATATTTTGGCAGTCCTGGTTAACCTCATAATTTTATCATCTCAATTAAGTAAAAGCGGTGATACCCATGGTCTCTTTTCGTATAATCACGTATAAACACGCATTTTTTTACGGGGTGAATGATGGTCACGGGCTATATTTAGAACTTGGAAAAGCGTGATCGACAGGTAAAAATATGGAGGCTGATTTCACCGTTTTTCTATTTCTAAAAAAACCTACGTAATGAATTTTCGCACGGATTGGATTTTTGTTCGGTTTCCAACATATTGATGTTAATGAAAGTTTCAACTGTATATTTTATTTGTTCAAATCTGGCAGATTATGCAAAATGCAAATAAACAATGCAAAAACCATTTTGTGCATACAGTATTCACATTTACGTGAAATTAAAATTATCCCGGGTTTGGAGCTTATTAGCGCTCTAAATCAACAATGTACAACGTACATTAAAAAGCGTATACTAAAATGCTTTAACGCCATTTCTTTTTTTCAGTTTATTTGTAAAGTAATAAACACTCTTTACATTTTAAATTTAAAAAGTAAAACTGATGTATTTAATAATCGTTTTATTTCCTTTTTTTCGTTTCTTTTAAAATATAATTATGTTAACGAATTTTTTCTCACGCAACTCACTTCATTTTTGGTCGAGTTCTGAAAGGTTTCATTAGTTTGTATTAAACTAAACAGGGGTATATTTTAAATTTTTTTCCTTTTATGAGTTCCCAAAAGAATTTAATTACGCGTCAGGTTATTAAATTCAGATGTTTTACTTACCCTTATTTAAAAAACTTTTTTGAAACAGTGTTTTCGACAAAATTACAATTTTTGATTATTTGATTTCTTTATTAACTTTGCTAATTAGGTCAACCGATTGAACAGTCGATCGATGTGCTCATTTTCAAAATATGTTTGTATTTTAAAAATTTCATCCTCCAATTTTTACTGGGGATAATTGCAATTTTAATCCGAAATGATTTTAATTTCTATAGTTATTTAAGCGGAATAACACGAACTTGATTTTGTTATTTTTGAAAGGTTTCGACAATTATCTTTTATTTGAGGAATGTCGAGAATTAGCCAGTTTCAGTTCATATTTAATAAAAAGAAGCCTGAAGTGTGAACTACCAACCACTCTATAATATATACAGATGAGGTGTATTAATTAGCCGATGAAGATGATCTTTTTCCTTGGTTGTTAGCATTCTTGGAAGTATTTTGCTTTGGCCATACACACCATAGCATGCATAATAGTGTACACATTCGATAATGATAATGATAAAATTGAAGCGACTTGGATGACTTGTTCTTTGTGTTTCGATTTTCAAATTTTGATATGAGATGAAACTCCATTTTGCTGATACTAACTAATAACTAGTTAGCGTTCTTGAAAAGGCCCTACTTGAATCTCCACATAAAGGTAGTAGTAGAATGCACAACAATGCAGAAATTCTATAATAATAAAATTCAAGTCTGAAGTAAGAAAAAAAGCTTCTCCGTGAAGCATTTGTCAAAACTGACAACTGCCATTTTAATAATATTTAGAAACAAATTGATATTAAAACAAACATTTTATTTAGCAATTCTTAACAAAATTTGTACAAAAAGCCTCTGAGAAGTATCAAGAGAAAAAAATCTGTAAACCAATTTTTACTTATAACTCGAAAACAAAAGCTTGCAGAACAATTCTAATTATACCAAAGAACTCAGCAGGAAAAAGTAGACCAATAAAGTGCATTTGGTCTTTTTTCTAGCTATTCTGGTTTTCGAGATAACTTGCATTTACGTCGAATACAAATCACCCTGTAGTAGAAGGTAAATGCGCTAGTTTTATTATAAAACCTTGGGCTAGGAAGTTATTACAAAACTTTATGATTATTATTTATTTACTGTATGGTTTTTACTCTTCTCTGTCTACCATTTTTAAACAGCTCTTTTGGTTGAACATTAAATTTAATTTCTATTTTGATTAAGTTACAATCTTTGCGACATACTATAAGAAATGTTATAAAAACAAACATCCTTTTCTAAAAGATATCTTTCTTCTAATAAAGCTTGTCTATTTCGAGTTCAAGGTCTTGGCCATTTCATCCAAACTTTCACATTTAAGTTTAATTTACTATACATATACTTACACTAATTTATTCCAAAACCGACAGAATGGAGCACTGAATGGAATAGATGAATATCGCAACCCATGTTTCAAGTTTTGGGTTTATGGTATATGCGTATAAGAAAACTACTTGATAAAGTTTATAAACTAGAGTTATTTAAATCAGTAAACAAGATTCATATCGAGGTGTCGAGTTTCAATCCTCTTTGAAGGGCGTTATCAGTATCACAAATTTGTATTTCTGGAATTTAATTATATTTAAGCAACTGAAAGTTGTAAATTCTGAAAGAAAGCGTATACACGAAAAGTTAGATAAAAAATAAGTAAATAAACAAGATTTCTCTCGAATCTAATAAATTTATTAAAGTAAGCAAAAAACTTTTTAAATTTAAAAAGAGTGGAAGAGCAGCCCATTTTATACAGTGTTAATGTAACACAGGTAAAAACAGAATAAGTAAATAAATTATTATTATTATTATTATTATTTAAAAACATCTGCATTTATAAATAAAAGATAACAAATTTTAAAAAGAGTAAATTCATTCTTTTTAAAATGTAACTCTATACAGGGTGTCTCGCCGATCTGTTTATCACTTGTAAAAATAGCAAAATTAAAATATAATTCACGGAATTATACAAAAGAATATTAAGCTGAGTGTTTGGAAGGGAAGTATGATGTTAATTCCTCTAGTATATACATATATTGCTGAAGATTTTGAAAAAAATTTTAAAAAAACTAAAAAAATATAAAGTTTTAATGGATTTTAAAAAATATTCTTAAATACCAGGAAAATGCTACGTTGCCATTTAGAAAGAATATCAATGACTTCATCACTTTCTACAAAGGTGCAATGCAATTGAAATCAATATGCATGTCACAGTCATTTTCAAAAAAATTGGCATTACCTATTTTACTACCATTATTCCATTTTAAATAGACGGCACTGTATAAAACAACGTAAGTCTTCTCCGTAGCATAAACAGAACGCATCTGAACAAGTTTATGATTGATTTCTATTTAAACCAGGTTGGCCCGTTGGAATCTTTTGATGATTTTTAGTTGGTATAGCAAAATACTTTCCAATGTTCGTGTTTGGCAAGTTACCTGGGCTATCACTCTCGTCTTCGGAAGCATTGTTGCGAACATCTCCATCAATAGAAGAGTTTTCGTGATCTCGCTTCAAAATTCTAATTGAGTGAATGGCTTTGTTTTCTCACTTTTCGAAACCATGACATGAAGCTTCCACGCGTTTACTATCATGTTGGATAGATGATTGGTAGACAATGGCCACCACCACTTTTTACTTTTCATACTAATGTTATCGTTTAGGTCAAGTCCGTCTATATTAGTGTTGTAATTTTTGATTAGGTTAGGCATATTTGTATTGACGTATTTCTTAGCGGAACAATCAAAACGACGAGTGGTTCAACTTTCGCGAACCAAAAGAAGCTTCTTCTCACGCTCGAAGCGGACTTTATATTCACCAGTTTTCATTTTTTCAGGTAGCACCGCTCCACCAACTCTATTCTGCCGAACTGTGACTGAATTGTCAAATATTATATGAGATCTGTTCAATAGAGCGACCAAAATCAATAACATACCCCTGGCGAAAAAGTGTCCTTCACATAGAATACACATCAAGTGAAATGAAATAAAAAAGTTGTCGAGAAAGACCCGATGAGCCGACGGCGACTGAACATTACCCAACAAAGTGACGGCGGTGTCTGCACCAAGCCTAATAAATAAATAAATAATAAAGAATTATACAATAATAATAATCCAATCGGTTTTCCCCGAATAAACATTTTGCTTGAGAGTCTTCCAAAGTATGGAACCATTTGTTCGTCAATAGAAAGATTATGCAAAGATTCCAAATTGCATGAAACGTTTATTGCATGCATTGATGAATGGTCGCAACTTTATAAATTTATCATTACAATCCAGATCTTCATTATTTGCCAAATGGAAAAATGGCTTAATTGACTCGAATCACGAACGTGGCATTGTCTGCTTGACAATTGAAATTTTAAAATCCGGTGAATTGGACCAATAGTTTCCATTGTGGAAGAGAGTGATAACCGTTCAGAAAGAAAATGCCCAAAAAGCGTTACACTGATCAACCACTATATCCAGCATTTCCTGGCCGAGGAACAATGAGAACACTTCAATTTGTAAACCAAATTTTCTTTTGCTGTGGCTTCAATGTTGACCAGCACTTTGGAAAACTCGAATTCTCGGTTTTGCCGGTTGGCAGCTCCGTACATGTGCAGTCTTAAATCGTTTGGCCGGGGGACCATTGAAGCTTCTGGTACTTCTGATTCATCCGGCTCGGCAACTGAATATTCGATCTCTACAGTGCCAGCGGTGTCTAAATTGAGTGGAGCATCACGGTCAATGTCTTTCGACCGTCTCACTTCAGTCGCAACATCATCTTCCTTGTCGGACTGATCAAAAATGGCTATAATTTTAGCCATTGCTAATATTGATATATATTTGGTATAATAACATATACGTTTGAGATATTATTCTGAAATAAAATAATTTGAAAAAATTACGCACTGTCCATAAAATACGTCTGTACCACAGCAAAGAACAAAATCAAATGAGCAAATGTAGCGAAAAATCCGTCATATGAGGAATTGTATTAACATATTGGCCCGATAGGTTGCAAACGACCTGTCGAAATGTGACAGCAGGTAATACTATCACGGTATGTATTATATATCAGTAATTCCATCCTTCGTCTTTATGATACGATGTATATTGAGACTTAATTTGATTTTTAAATATATTCAATTTTTTTCAAAAAAGGTATTTTTGGAGGGTTTTGGGTCGAATATCAAATAGAGGGAGAAGAGAGATGGTGGTCCGCCTGGAAAAAATATTTGTTGTAGACAACATTCCAAGCGAGAATGACCCCTCCGGGCCAAAATGGGTTAAAAATCGAATATATACCTACAAGATACGTAATGCTCTTGCATTTCTCATTGTTGTAAACACTTCAAGTTGAGTGTTGCAAACTGATCATGCAGAGAGTATAATGCGTTTATCCGATATGTAACATGAACAAAGACAATCGTCTAAAAACAAGCCTTCGTAAAACATATATGTATTGAAAATGGTTTTTCTAATATTTCTAATGACCTTTCCTCATTTGCCTATTTGTCATTGCGCTTTGTTTACTCGACAATAATTAATAGGATATTACATAGTATAAAATACATCACTGTGGGAATAAAGAGATGAAAAAACTCAAAGTTTACAGTGTTTGCGAAATCATTTTGTTTTTGGTCAATATACGTTGTTTGATATCAAAGCAGGTCGTAAAAAATGGGAAAATGTTGCTACTTGAAAATGTAATAACAATAGATTTATTGCAAATAACTTGGGTAAGTATTTTGGTAGATGATAATAAAACTGTTTATCGTTCAATGTTTGTCACGGCTTTAAACTCGGATAAAAAATGCAGTTTGGAACAATTTTATTGTCTGTTACAGTCATTTATTTAGTTGAAAAAGTTTAAACAATAATCTTACAAGTAAAATAGAAACGATGAAAAGATAATTATTTACTTTTACTACCATTCAGTACAATTACTTTCGTGTGGTTTAAAAGTACTTGTATTTATATGCGCTAGTAAAAATGATGTGGGGGGTTGATGTAGCTTTGAGCGGATTTAGTACCCCTCAATGAATAAAATAATAGACAATGTAAACAACAGCACCTACTTTCTAAAAATATAGTGGGTGCAATATTGCCCGACCCTAATTTTCTTTTATAACGTTGCTGTTGTAAATCATGTCCGGCTTCGAGGTTATTTTAAATCTGGAAGAATTATTTATTTTAAAAATTTGGTTTCTCTAGGAAAGGTTTTTTGTGACTACACATTTGTCACACTCAACAAATTGTACATAATTTTACCAATAGTACAGAACTTCACTTGAAACAGTGCCATAACGAAGGGGAAGCAGATGGGGACATACGTCCCCGGGCACCAATATATCGGGGGCGTCTGGAAGACTAATTGTTTTATGCAATACTTCTTCTTTAACTTCGGAAATAGTTGAGTTTCTACGCATTTTCCTCTGTTTATAAAATCACTTTTAATTTTGAAATAGGTTGCTATTTTAAAAAGTAAGTTCTTACATTTTAGGATCGTTTCATAAAATAATAAAATATTGTTTTGGTAATCTTCCTCAAAACGAAGCTGTAAAGATTTATTATGATCCGTTACAAACGGTTTGTTATACCATTTTTCAGTATCGAAAAAGATACTTTGGAAAAAATTAATTTTGATGAAGTAAAACAGTTCGCAATATTATAAAGGCAAAAAATATTAATATCCAGTACTTTATAGATTCACATTACAGAATTTATGGAAATAGGCTTCAATAACATCCTATTGCCCCCGGGCACCAATTACCTTCGCTATGCCACTGACTTGAAAGCATAAAAACCAAGAAGCCAAAACTTCAACTTCGTATCTTTAGAGATCTTGTACTTGGAGATTGTTATTTGGACAACGCCAATGGCAGCATTTACAATTTATTAACAGTTTGTTCCATTATAATTTGGAACACCTTATTATGTTCATGCCTAAAAAGCTCTTTAAAGTGAATTATAGCACCGAGAATACCTCTGATTAAAACATTTTTGGCCTCTTCAAAGTAATGTACTACCTGCGGTTATAATACTCATGTGTTAGGTATTCTATAATTGTTCAATGGTGTGAATCTCAACTTAGCTGAGAAGAAAAAGTGTCATGACTCTGATTCATAAAATTCTTCTTTAAGAGATTTCTCTTCTCTTCAAAATCAAGCATTTGAGTTCCGTTGATTTTTAATCTATATAAACCTGTAGATTTTCTTCCTCCACCAAAAACAATTCACCTTGAACACCCAAAACAGTTATAGTCTATCAGATCAGATGGTTTAGGATTTAGACCAAAATACTCAAAGAAATATGTTCCCAACCTTTCCTTTGGTCTCTTGACGCTAATATCATCTGGTGATGAAATGTCTAGTAAAAAAAGAAAATTAACGTGTCCAAGCAGTTTTAATATATTTTGACTCTTTTAAATAATGAACTCATTCTACATTTTTCTTTCATAAAATTCATCTCTTCAAAATTGTCGTTTTCTCAGAAAAATACCGAGTCACGTTGACATTCTTTAAGTGCTCATACTTTGAGGTTACGTAATTACGTACAAAGTGATTCATAACGAACTTATTACCAGAGCCGGTTTCAGAACTGAGTACGCCCTGAGTCAAACTCAGATTCTTGCTCCCTCCTATCCTGCATGAGACAAGTGGGAAACGGTAGCTGCAGATAACTTGTCCGATAGCACACCTGACATTTGTATTTATTTTTCTTGCCTGATTTTAGAACACTGAAGATTTTGTTTTGTAAAAGGAACTTTGGTGGTTGCCGCGAGCGGTCACACACGCAACAGGATTAATTAAAATAACAGATTGTACTAATTAAGGTTTGTGTTTTGCTTTTCTAGGCTAAAGCTCTATAATAATATTACCACTAAGTTAAACAAAATAAATATTAACATCACTGAATCGACCAATTCTATAAAAAAAGTTGCATCAACAACTCTCTTTGCTAAATTAGATGGTAAATTTCAGTAACGCCAAAATTATTATTGATATTTCCAGCGGCATAGCATATTCGTATTAAGTAGCACGTCTGCCTTGCCTTATATCTCCGCCCTTGGTCGAAGATGATTACGAAGATGCACGGACGTGATCTGTGAGATACCCAGGGCAAAACATTTTAATATTAGATTTTAGTTTAATAGATTGTTAAATAATTAGATTTTACTCGGAAACAGTGCATTTTATGAAAGAAACTTTTTTTGATGAGTAAGGTGTCTGTTTTGCCAGTGGTCTGATATATCTTTCTTAAACACCTTACCTCTGATAAGATCATCCGTAAGATATCTTGTTGAATAGTAGACGCCTTACAATTTCATCTCAATATGACAAATTATTTGAATAAATCCCCAACCAAATATTCGGCTATTCCAAATCTTGATCGGTAGGAAACACTATACAAAAAAGTCAATAAATTGATTCAATAAAATAAAAGTTTTTTCTTGCTTTTCTGGTAAAATGAATATTAAGTGAGATATCCACTTTTGTCTGTGAGTTTTGCACTTTGTTCGATTTATT
This sequence comes from Ignelater luminosus, assembly GCA_011009095.1. Taxonomy (NCBI): domain Eukaryota; kingdom Metazoa; phylum Arthropoda; class Insecta; order Coleoptera; family Elateridae; genus Ignelater; species Ignelater luminosus. The sequence goes on along the minus strand of VTPC01090408.1, from coordinate 214,308 downwards.
CACATCGACTCTGACACTGATGTTTAAAAATTTTACTTACTTTTGCCCTAAATTATTATTTAAAGAATGTCATCTTCCATTTGGTTGTGATTTGTTAACAATATTTTCTCTCATCGTGTTTTGCTTCGAAAACTAAAAACTCAATTCGCCACTAGCTCACCAATACATCACAATTTAAGAACTTTCTGGAATTTTTAATGCTTCATGCAAATGTAATTAGTTTTCTTCACTTTCACTTTTTAAAACTTTGTAGCAAGCGTTCGGGATTCGAAGTTTTTGCCTGTGCTCTACCTACCTGTTTTGTGGCAAATATAAAAAGTTCAGGATCATAATGCCAAATTGAAGTCAAGAGATATTTTGTCAGCAAAAACCTCCATGTCTATTTTGGAGTCCGAAGTTGGTCAAAATTCAGAATTGGTGTGAATTGGCTAGAAACAAGCTTCTGAACGTAAACTCATTTGAGCAGCGTGGCCTAACTCATAACAAGCAGTAGACGATCACAGTTGTTTTGATTTTCTCTTTTGCGTTCGTCGACTGCTTTCTTTAAATGAAACTTTGGGTCTGAGTTGGCTAAATCGAGAGGATGTGAAAAGTTGACCTGCAGAACGTGCAGACGTGCGCTCCTCATTTTTATCACGCTTATCAAGTCTTGAAAAGTAATTACAACAAGAATGCCCGACATACTTCTTCAGTTCAAGAGTTAACCTTCTATCGTCATTAATGCCATAAAGACTTAGGAGAGAAACAATTAAATAATTTTAAGATTAAACGATTTTCTTAGTGCTTTCCGCGTAAAATGCTGAATAATCATTCCCATTAGTTTACAATTAACCATACGTATGGCAAAGTTTTTGTACGTATTGCAAGCATATTTAAAAACGGACATTTGTTTCGTATTCATCCTCATCTATTTTCTCAAATATTTGTAAAAAAATCACAAAAATGTGCAATTCGGATTTTGACGTTTTTCTTTACGTTCACAAAAGAACATTGAGAAGACTAAAATACATGTCGAATTTAGGACTTATTGAAAATGTATCAAGAATTTCCTTCTCGGTCCAAAAGAGAAAAAAGTCATTTGCAGCAGTTGAAAAAAATTGTTAACACGTTCTTTGAAAAAATAAGGCTCCCAACAACAATCACCAAACCGGTAAGAAATCGAATCAAGAGCAATAAGACAGATTGTTTGTTTTGGTCTTGTCAAAAATCTTAATTCTATACCTTCGTTTGCATAAATTATTGCAAACCAATTTTGTGTGAATTTCATTTGTACGGGAACAAATCGTCTTGGTATCTGCTTCAGATCTTGCAAAATATTGAAGTATGTCCACCAAGCACGTTTTTCTGACGTCATACCAAGAAAATAGAATTCTTGATAACGAATACAGAACAAGAACACGTGGCATCAATTCTTTGGATTTGTTATTGGCGATGAAGCATGTCCAAATTAATCAAATGAATTAGACATGAATTTGCTTGCAGTGTACTGCTCTAGATGAAGGATTTTTCAAAATTTACAACCATATACTTACAATATCGTCAGTATTTGTCTTTTTCAAATTTATATGGTCTGGTGTTGGTTCGCGATTGACCACTCGGTTCACTGAGTCAACACAATGAAATGACAATTAATACACAAACCATAAGAATACAACAAAATTAAGCACATTATAGGAACTTACACATCTAATTCTAGAATTCAGGTAATTCTTAAGAAAAGAAGGTATTATAACAATATGTCCAGGGATCAAGAAGCTGATTCTCTTTCGTTGCGAAAAGTTTTTCTTTTGAGCCCGTCTTCTTTTGCATCTGTGTGCCCTGAGGCAGTTAGTTCACTGGCCGGCTCTGATTTTGAAGTATATTTAGAAACTTTTTCCCGAACATGTACACTCTTTTAGAAATTACGTCCGATGTCAAGTCACTTTTCTGTTATGTCCATTTTTTGTAAGGAAAGTAGATTTTGATTTTTCATTTTAAAACTTTAAACCCAAACTGGTCCAATTTGCTTCCTATATGTTGACTGACGTAGCATTAAATTACTTATTTTTTGACTTGGCCAAAAGTTGAGATTTTGTACTTCAGCCCTGTTTGGATCCCAACTCCAGTTGACTCTGGAGTCTCTAGAGAGACTAATAGCAGCATAAAGATTTGATCATGATAATAACACATTGTAGTCAAGAAAGTTTTTCAGAATAAGTGCCATAATATTTTTCTTACAGGTAGTTTATTGCATGTTTATTGTTTTGCGTAAGTACGATACTTTCATTATCATACTTTAGGAATTTATAATTTTCTGTTTTTTTTTTCTGTTTTGATATTGTGATAGTTTTGAATTATGTCGAATGAATCAGTGTGTTTCTTATTTACATTTGTAATTAATTTGTCCACTTTTGACTATAGCAAGTCACCCTATCTGTGCTATCAGAAACTGTGAAATAGTTTTGAACTTTGATTAGTAATTGAAAGTCCAAAACTTGTTTATGTTTTTTTTGTTTTTTCTAAAACAGAATAGTCAAATGAATCATCTAGTGGAACTTGGAATTTCTTTGAAAAAGACGAACTTTGTATAGTTTTGAACCTCCAGAAATAACAACAGTTTTGTTTATTTTTTCCTCTAACAAAAACAGACATTCCATTGTTTTTAAACAACTAACAGATTATTGAAAAACATATTTTTAAAAAAGATAATTTAGTTATCCCGCATTTTCTAGATCATTCTTTAATGTTTACAAATGTTTAAAAATATTATTAAATTCTTCAGATTTTTATTCAAGAACAATTTAATTAAAATTTTGCATTTTCCGTGATTATTTTAGAGCTGAAGATATAATTGTTTAACCCAAAAAAGTTAATTTCCAAGAAAAATGTAAGGAGAGAAAAATGCTATATATTTTCTGAAAGAAGGGAAACTTAAACGAGTAAAAATTTTTCAGTGTAAAACTTTGTCGTTCGACACTTGAGTTCTGTGAAAAATAATATTTTTGGGTTTTCTACCAATGATAATTCCATAAATTCAGCTAGCGTTAGGCGAATGTCTTGAAGCGCGGTCCACTTATTCTTGTTATAACATCGTTTCTTGCGACTTTGGCAAAACTTTTCGAGTTGAACAAGAAGATATTATAGTAAGCTTTTCACAAAATAGGGGTGGTTTTTAGTTTGTTTATAGTTTTAAAGGGTGTTTCTAAGAGGAACCGTAAAGGATTATTATTCATCCGTAACCCTCCTTTATATTTATTTAAATGACCTGCAAAATATACGTAATAAGAATTTGCTTCCTCTGAGTTATAATCTTCTTTAATAAAGTGGGCAATAAAACGAAAGTATTGTTTTTCTGCTAAAATAAATAACTAATAAAATCCGCGGACAGCGTGTTTGATGAGACCTGTGGCATTCTTCGTTCATCTGCGTTATCTGTAAGCACAAAAGAATTTCTTCGCGTGACCGTATTAAATATAGTGAACCACAAATGACCCGTACTGAAGTAAATATTTCATGAGAATCGCGTAAAGAATTCTTAAGACTTTGAGGTAGTTATATCAAAACGGGTGGTGCGTTAAGTTGCTGTTATGCAGAGTTCGAGCAGATTTGCGTAGTTTAATCGGCTGGCGGTCTACTGGCTATCCCCTTGAACTCTGCCATCAATATCAACAATGTAAGATAATAAACGCGTATTACCGATGAAGACTGGCGTGCGCGGGGTGCGCGGCTTCGAGGGTGTAGGAGAGACAGCAAAAGCAAGCACCCACACCAGCAGCCAGTCTCCCTCAGTGTCTGTGTTAGGTTAGACTAGCTGCTCCAGCAGCTGTCGTCATATTCGCTCGCAAGTTGCGACCATTCGCAATGGTCTTGTATGCTACAATTTTTTTTATTGCTTCGCTTTAGTGCGATTGGGTCGTGATTAAATAATACTCGCCCTTGCATGCATTCATGGATTTTGTCATTCTTAAGGTAAGTTATTAATTTTCACGTGTTTATGCGTAGGTATCCTTAGGCGCGATCAAGTTTCGGATTTGCCTAGGATTTTACGTAGGGATTTCAAACAAATAAAGTTTAGTCGGTCTTGATTCAATTCCCCGTTCGGACAGGGTATTTGTACTAAAGCGGGTGAATCCCCTGGAGTGAAATGTCATGGAATGCCTTTGATTACTTGAATACGGATTAAAGATGACAACTTTATGCGCTTTCCTTCCTCGCTTAAGCCCCAATTTTCCGACCGTATTTATGGCACTAAATCGGGTTTACTTGTGGTCGTATATTTTCAATTGTTTTATGAATCTTCAAAACTTTTTTGAGTTTTTTTTTGTTTGGAAGTTTTTGCAGTTTTGTGTTTCGATGTGCCTCGAAACTTTCCAAAGTGTAGTTAATAAAGGGGGAAATTGGTGGGTAGGGTAGTTATGATGAAAAATAAAGCTGGTTTCATTTTTCGGCGTCTGTTCCGGAATGTTTGCGTATTGTTACGTTGATAAAGTGAGAGTAGTTTTCTTGTGTTATTTCCCTCGCAAACGGTAATCCTGCAAAACATGTATTCTGGAGCAGGAAAAATGATAAGCCGCAATGGTTCGAGCTGATCTCAGCGAGGTTGCTAGGTAAACTTTACTATTAATGTCGATCTTATCTAGCTCTTTAGGTGTCACCAAGTACTTCAAGACAGATAGCTAACATCACGGATGTACGTATAAAGCAAACGAGAATCGAGATTAACATCTACAAAGCGCAGAGCATGTCTGAGTACGCTTCATTGACAGAACTGTAGTAGGCGACTTAATGTAACAAGAATAACAAGGCCAACGTTGGGTGAATTAATGTCAAACATTAATTTTCTCTCGTCTAAAGAGTTGCTTAAGGCTCGTATTGTCTTGTATGTTGTAGGTTTAAGAAATGTTTTCTAAGAAGTTCCAAATGATGCTATTTCAGATGTGGGTAAAATATATTTTGCACCCCGTCTGATTCGTCAAAGAATTTTAGTTATGGTAGAATTTTTAATTTTCTGGTATTTCTCATACCATTTTTTATTTATTCATATTCATTATACAATCGTCAGTGATAATCATAGAATGAAAAATAATAAAAGGAAATACAAAAGGGGAATAATTAACGAAAATCTTTTTGTTGGGATGCGTCTTACTATAAATAAACATTGAAGAAATAATTGTAAATTATAAACGACCGACAATTATTACTATCATTAACGGTAGTTTATTAATTTGAAGTGTATGTAGGTATACAATTTTATACAGGAAAAATAAAAGATAAACTTCGCATGAGTGACCCTGGTGAATGTATAATTTCTGCATTATTGATTGTTAAGTCCTAATAGTGGCTACTGATCGGTATCAAATGTACATTCATTGTGTTGCATACATGGAATGTAATAAATAACATTCACTTTCTTAGGTGTGACTCACCAACCTGAACTAGACGTTTCGGTTTAATCAGCTGTTCGAAATAAATAATACCGCGTTACCTAAAATCTAATAAAGATTAATTTGTTTTTAATAGAATTATAATAATAGGAAAGTTATTTATATCCAAATATGTTTAAAACTTTGTTAAACTATATGGGATCAAAATTCATTACGGCCAAATGATTTGAAACTTGAAATACGTTTTTTTGGTTACCTACAGGGATAATCATTAAAAAATTAATATTAAAATTCCGATAAAACTTGAAATGAAAAACAAATCTAGAAACAAGCTTGGAAGAGGGAATTTACATTTTTATCATTTTTTGATGGGAAATTTAAAAACACATTAGAATGTCGAGACAGTAACAGTTTTTTTTTCTTTCTTGGAATAAGATGGTTTTGATATCCCAAGAGGTATTCGTTTAAAGATGCCAAGATGTTTGGAAATTTTCAAAGAAAAGAGATAAATAAAACAATTTATTATTTTATTAATGAAGAATTTGAGATTCTTTGACTGAAATTAATTTCACTCATAGAATGCAATCAGCATCCGAAGAAACTTTGAAAATTAACTAGTAAATAGCTGAGATATTTGCTTTTCAAATTATCTATATTACATGCAGAAGTTATGCATAGAGTTAATTTGAAAAGCAAATGTCTGTGATTTATTGAGTGATTTTGGGAATCCCTTCAGATTTTGATATCCCTGTATAATCTTCATCAGTCAGTCTTAAACTATCAAAAATAAACAGTCGCTGCTATTTCATATTATAAATAAAATCTAGAAATCTTTAGAAGTGGGAATTTTTCACAGTTATGGACTCCATCTTCTCTATGTTATTTATTTGATGATTTCACTTATGGTTTTATCGATTTTGGTAGAATTTAGTATTTCGATCAAAAAACAAGTTTCATTCAGACTTTTTTAAAAAAACTTTTTAGAATTCCAAGCTTAGGTTAGAAGAAGATACAAAGAATAATTGGATGGATGATTACTGATTCTATTAAAGTCCAACAGGTAAGAATTAGCATATTCCTTTTAATTATTTTTTTAGGTCACGTTTGATATAGCAGAATCTATGGTCGTAACGCTAGTTTTGACATAGCTATAAAGTGTTTTTCCAAGTACCAAGGTTTTATCAGAAGTATGTGCAAAATTGTATTTTGGTGACTTAAGTCAAAAACAAGAGAAAATTGCAAAGAAGTATTTGAAGAACATTCTTTCAATTTTTTCTCACGATTACTGATTACTGTGGAAGAAGCTTTCTTTTTATCCATTTTCTCCACTACACCATATAATTGACTTTGGAATAAAATCAAATTCATTTTTATTATATTCCAGGTCAGTATAGTTTATTAATATTAATCAGTCGTTAATTTGTGTGATGATTGCAATGACGGTGCACTAACATATTATTCCAGCTAATATTGAAATTCTATCCTAATTTCGAAAGAATCGCTCTGCAAAAACAACATTTAAAAAGAATTCAAGTCACATCCTTACCACAACCTGTGAATGTTAATTAAAACTTTCCATACTCGTTTAAAAAAAATTAAAGTCTACCAGGGTATATTGCTCATAACAAACCAACTCGCATGCAGGTAGCGCGTGTTAGTTTCCACTAAGGGTGTATCTTATATTAAAAATCAAGGCGGGATATAAAATAAATTTGCATTTGTTTGCGTTGTAAGCCGCATATATACAGAATTTAATCGGCAGGCATGAAGCTGCATGTGGACGCTTCATTGCAAACATCCCCATGGAACACACACCCCGCCTTCACATGTCAACAACTCTGCTCCGTCAACCGCATTTCCACTGATGTCACCATCCAGTTGCAAAATGAAATTAAGCGTTTATGCGTTTCCCGTATTATGCGGTGCTTATTTAAAAATAACTGATTAAAATTATGACATAGCCTATTCATGTTTTATACATGTTTAATAATCATATGAAATAATATAAAACAGTATTGAGAATAATTGGAAAGTTAATAATAAACTTGTTGAAATATTTTTCATTACATTTCCTATTATAGGTGTCTGAAGGGTTGCTGGGTTTTGTTATATGAAAATGCAGCGGGGTGTTTGGGTTAAATTTGCATATGGATGGTGGGAAATAGTTTAAGGTAAACCAATTATATCTTAATTCTAAATCTAAATTCAAGAAACTTTTAAAAAAGTTTGCATTTCATTTGTTTTAATATTTTATTATCATTATCTGAAGTTTTCATTTCAAATTTCATTAAATTTTAGTTATCATCAACAGAGGAACACGGAAAGTGATTATGCAGGATTTCCCATTTACAGTCTTGATCGATATGGGGGTTGTAGTATTTTGTCAGCTATTACAAGTAGGCCATCCCAAATGAAATTAATCAGTACTTACCATCTTGAATTTTCTTGAGAGACTAACTTTCTACCTATCCAAAGCAAAATCCCGACACTATAATTTTTCTCGAAATGCCCAGACACGCTCTAATCATCAAAGTCGAATTATTTCTCAACTCAAATAATAAAATTTCTTTCCCATTTTCCGAAAAAAAAACTTTACAATAACAGAAATATCATTTATTGCCTACAGAACGAAAACAAAACAACTCAATAAATTAAATAAGCAGTGAACTGAAAACTTATGATAGGGAGATATTATTAAAGATTTCGTTTCTAAAGATGTTCAAGTTGCTCTCCATTGACTGTTATACAGTGATGCAAGCAATATAGGAAATTTGAAGAGAGTTTGCCAACCTTCGCGGCGTATTTCTATAGTTTTTTCTTTAATGGGATAATACAAATAGGGCTGTACACTTTCAAATCTGACAACCGCTAAATAAATGTTATGATAGTTAAACAAAGCTACAATTCAATCCTCTAGAGAGTTCTCCAATAAAAAATTGCATAGTAACGTTTTTTTTTTCCGCCTTTTGGCAGAAACCACTTTGATAATATTCTCATTCAGTTGCTGCAAAATGCCATAGATTTATAGATTTACAGAATTTTTCTCGTTTTTATATTGTTATATTTTAGTTTCTAATGTTATGCTTAAGGCAGTTAGATAATACAACAAATCTAATAGAAGAGAGGCCAAAATCTGTAAAACATTCTAAAAATTCCAGATTGCAGCGATTTTTTTCCCTATTAATTTGCAAAATTGTTCTATTTCTGTTCTAGCTGATGGCTTAGCTAAGTAGTGTAACAACAACATATTAAGACCATACGGTGACAAAGCCATTGCAACACAACAGTTGTACGAATGGGCAAAACAACGTTAAGAGAATCAAACTCTGCTTTATTACGCAAGCTTATGCTATAATCATCACACTAAAAATCTCGACGATACCATGATCGCAAAACCTAGCTTGCCAGATCTTAACATGTTTTATACAAAATGTGCTGCTAATGTTTACTATTAGTATCTGAAGTATCAATTGCAACTTATAGGTATGCAACGGGCATTATTCATATACTGCAAATAAAATCTAATTTGATTTTTTATAATTGCGCCTTTTACCCTTGACTAATTTATCTATACAACTTAATAGGCTTTAAACACTAAGTTACTTCAAAGATTTGTATGACTCATAAGTATCAAGTAGAGCGAGAAATCTCACTTGAGCCGCCGTTCATTTATACATTGAATAAAACAAGAAATTCCATAAGCTTATACACTAAGTTCATGCAATAAAAGTAATTTTGTTTGCGTCACTGAATGATTGTTAAATTTTGTGTGTTTACGGTATTGTGAGTCTATGTACCCTGTACACTTTAATAAGGGAATTAAGTTAGTAAAAACGCCAATTTTTCATTTTAATTCCTAGAGATCATTTATTGTTATTATTCTGTATGGCCTTATTTGTCCTTTCAGGTAAAACAATACAGACAAAAAAGTTGAAACCCTATAGAACTTTAAAAATAAAAATTAGACAAAGAATAGAATTCAAAGGAAATGATATATACAAAAAGAATAAAAACAAAATTTTATTCTCATCGTTTATTTACTACTATCAAAATTAATTAAAAAGTGCATATAATAAGTTCCACTCAATTTATATAATAATCCCGCTAATTAGACTTAATTAGCTAATTAAGAATTACTTGATTTTAATATTATTATATTCGTACCATTTGTGTGACCTGACCTCGTAGTTCATCATAAGGCTCAGATAAATTTGTAGTACGATGGTAATGTACAAAGTATGTAAACAATAATAAACACAGCATTTGCAAAGTTCAAATATGGTCAACCGATAACATTTAATTTAAGTTTTTCTTCGGTTTAAATTCTAGTGGCGTTATTATTTTTCTTTGTAAACAGAAAACTAAAAGAATTTAAGGTTTTAGGAGTTCTTATTGTTTGTGGAAGATTGAAAAGACTGAAAAGTTCCGACTGTCTGTTTTGCGTTAACCTTTAACCAAGGGTTATTTTCAGTGCCAAAACTTTTCACTAAAAATGCTCTTTGGGAAAGTTGGGTATTAGAAATAACTTCTTGTCAAAGTGCGTGCTTCGCGCAGCAAATGCAGTATAACTAAGCATTTGTTCAATGGGAAATAGCAATCCAAGCGAGATTAAAGAAACCTTTTATTTTCTTTCTTTCGCGTTAAAACAACGACTTCTACCTACAACGTATTTTAGCACAGTATTATACCTTTTTAAAAGTTTAAAGTTCTTTTTAAACTATAAATATAATGGATTACTTAACAAAAGCGAAACTAGAACCCGGTTCCGTTCTCCGCTTGTCATTATATCCCTACAATATTAAGGTAAAGATAATGTGAGATTTTAAAAAGTTCCATAAATATATATTTTCCCAACATAAAAGCTAAAGCTATTCAAAGCCTACATCCGACTCTGGTAGAATCTTTAGTAGTTTCTCATTTTACCCCCTAAGAGAGAAGTCCCTGCGAGATATTTTGTTTTGACGTTCGACTGATATTGCTCTTTATCTTGACAGCCTTGAAATAATCGACGGGAGCTTCACGCCAATTTAATTTCTAAATAATTCACTGGAAGAAAAATCATCAAATTATTTCATCTTTTATAAATAATACGACTAAATTATGCAATTATGTCGTAGAGGAAGCTTGAAAGCGGCTTCTTAAGTTACCATCAGTGAGTCACCGTCTTATCTTGAGGGTGCATTGTATAGAAAGAAACGAACGTATTATACATTTTGTCCCTTACTTCGGAGGATATACCTTCAGATCTTTTTAAAGAGGTGGTCCAACAGATGCTGCACAAAGTACCTACAACACTTTTGGCGACGAAGCTTTTTCTGAAAGTACGAAGCGTTGTTTGGCTTATAAATTGCCTTATTTGAATCGTAACAAACACTTCTATATTTTATGACAAATATTATTCATTCCTAGGAGCCGGAATACATTTCTTTAAGCAAACAAAATATGTAAATCATATTTTTAAGTATGCAACGCTGACTTTTGAGCTACCCAAACTTTTTCGTATTTGTGTGTAAATGATATTATCTCTTGCGCATCGTCATGGTAGCTAACAGGATGCCATGTGCTGATGGAGACATTACAAAGTTTACCCTTTAATTGAGTTATAGCGCTAAATATCAAGTTTGACCAACCAAAGTACACATCATAATTCGTGCGGAAGCGCAGCAGCAGATGCCGGAGGTTAGTTTAGATGCTAGTTAGGGGCGATACTATCGGTTTATGGGGAATTTCGACAGAAGCGACTGTTAGCTAAACTAAATGTTTATTCGACTAAGTGCTTTGAGCGTTTGAGCTAGTTTAGTTACAGGATCTGCGTGTACTACGAGTGTCCACGTTTAATGCGAATTTTAGGAGCTCGAGTAGGACGGATTTCTTTATTCTTTATGCAGACGCGTGGGAGCTGGTTTAGCGCCAGGGTCGACTAGTCGGTCTACTTCCCCTTTCCCGTGTAATTCTTGCATCGCAAGCCCGTATTGCAAGTCAAATTCGATATTCTATTATTGTAAATCGAATTGGACTAAAAATAATCGAAAAATAGAAAGACATATTGTTTTGTGAAAACACAATTTACCCCGTCGAAGTTTCATATATAAACCGAGCGCTTTAAATTCAACCATTCAAACAATTTTTGACATTAAAACCTTGAAAAAAGTAAAACAGTGAAATACTGACTATTAAAGATAACGACCAATAAAGACTAATTTAAACAGTCGTTATATATCCTAGTATCTTTACAATCATTTTAGTGACGTTAATTTAATTTATTTATTACAAGCAATAAACTGCTATCATTATCTAATAAGAACAAAATACACGTTGCTGATATTTACAAAATAAAAATAACCAAAATTCTATTGTACATTTAATAGATGTTTTGCAATTTTCTATTTTCATCTGTTTAAAATTTGTTTGAGAACTTCTGATATAAAAAGGAAACTACAACCAGGTAGCTTTTTGTTCATCAAAAATAAGAATGCTTTTAGTAGTAAACAGTCAATAAAGGCTATACGGAGGAATTCTATACAAAATTTTTTCTTAATACCGGAAAAATATTCATAAATACAATCTCGAGTAGGGTTTTCGCTCTTTTCCAGTGACCATCAAACAAGAATTAGCTCTCAATGATATCATTTTAGGAAGTTATATTATTCAATAAAATTTCCAGAATTGTTAAAATTGCAATCAATCTTAGCTCAAAAAACTTAAATGAAAACACTTCTGATTATTCTTGGTTTTCTACGATTTCAGAAGAATATTGTTTTTCTCTCATAATAATAGTAATAATAATAATAAATAATCTAGGTTTTTGTATTTATGGTTTGTTTGGTTTTTATCAGAAACAGTGCTAAATTTGCCTCGAAGGGGGCATAAATATTCTTCCTGAGAAAAAAGGCCTGTGTTTAACTTTAAAAAAATTATTACGATATTCTAAAAAAAAAGCTCACAAAAAAGGTGTATTCTTGTTTCATATTGCAGAATTTAAGAAACTATGTGTTTGAACAAACTGACTCCTTTAAATTATCGCTCAGTAACTTTTTTGTTACGAATTTTCCAACCGTTAACCTGCTAGAGGAGTCAGGCTGAAATAAACCCGCCTAGAACCAAACTTTAAGGTGAGCCCTGAGTCACGCAATGACCTAATTTAATGATCTCGTTGCGCAGATCTCTTATGCAACGAATTCTACCGTTAACTACTGCATTTTAGTATCTTGGAGAAGTATTGGAAGAAGAAAAAGTAACGATTAATAATAAAAACTGCTTTGGCTCCAAAAATTCAAACTATTTAATAGATTTGGTCATTCTGAGCAAGCAAAGCGAAAAATAACGATAAGATTGTCCAATGCGTTGAGTTCTACTGATTCGGAAAACGCGCAAACCCTAGATGTTCGTGTATAAACCTGACCTTCAGATATATAAACCATGAAGCCAAGTAATCTTTTTAATCTTTAAGTCCTCTGTTTTTCTCATAATTTCCATTTCTGTTGGTTTTGCACTAACATTGAAAAAACCCCCATGAAGACTGATTAGGGCAAAATTGACGAATGGTTTAAATTTGATATCTTCAACTTAAAGAACGGTCTAGTTTAAACTAACATTTTACTTAGTCATAGAATTTGGGCATTTGGAATTTTATCAAAAAGATAATTGAAGACCAAAATCCTCATACAGGTCACGCTTGAATGTTGCAAAACATTAACTATCTTCACTCTTATAAATCACTGAACGCAAACGATCCTGGATATTACAGGTAAGAAGATGGTTAAGAAAGTTTTGCACATGAAATTCACCTTTTGCCATGAGCAAATCAAATCACACTATCTAAAAGTTTACTCTCAACCAAACTTTGATTATTTCTAGGCTAATTTTAATTGTGAAAACTGAATATTTTTATTTTGTCAATTCCACCAAACAACTCTGAACCCATTATTTGAGCAAAAGAAGGCACAGAAATTGTCCGTGGTGCTGCTACAGTCAGGAAATGCAAGTGCCAAAATTTTGCTGTAGATAAGACTATTTGGATATTTTGTGAACAATGAGAAAGATAGCAATTATAAAGCCCAAAACAGTAATAAGGCATTAAAACGAGCAAAGTAAGTAAGACTTAGACAGTAATGGTATGGTATTCTATTGGTGGTTATTGGTTTTTGCCAGGCCATTCTGTATTGTATTTCTAAAAGTCCTTTCCTCTGCCTCTATTAGTAGACAGTCTAGCCATCTCAGTTATTGTTGCTCCATCATCCTTCCTATCTAGCTAACTTGTAGCTCTTCTCTTATTGCCTGATTCTTAATTTCGTCTTTCTCTTGTTTTTACTTTTCTTAGATATTTCTTGTAGGAGCCCCTTCTTTGAGATGAGATTTTTTCTGAATACTTCTAGAACGGCTTATTTCATCAAATTCAAATTTGGTAAGATGTTTTCTCTCTTTTAGTGTAATCTACAGGATGAGTTTAAGCAAAATCTATAATACAGAGTGTTTGGTTTAGGATGACTTTATTATTTCTTCGCAAGGAACTTTGATTTTTTCATAGTTAGTTTTTATGAAATTGAAAAATCTAGATTTTCGCCATGCTCTTTTATTCTTGTAATCTCTCTCTAAATCCAATCGTTTGTCACTAAAATTAATTTTTATCTTTCAAGTTCGTTTTCCTGAAGAGCTGCAGTAGGCTGATCTCAATTGGTTAAAAATATATTGAAAGAAACAACAAACTAATAAACTAATTCTAACCCCTAATTTTGTAATCTATAATGTTTACATTATTCATACATTCATTTTTACTGTGTGTAATCTACAAATTGACAAATTATGTTTTAGATAATGTATTGCATATATTTAAAAATAAAAAAACAGACAAACTATTTAGTTAATAGTCATGATCCAGCTGATCATGTATAGTAAAAAATAAATAATAAAAATAAATGCAACAATAGACTCATTTATAAAATTACAAAATAACTCTGATGGTTTATTGACATCACATTAGTTGAATAGGATAGTTTGACCGTTCGATAGTGAGACATTTCTTTGGTTCTTCAAAACCCGACGTAGACGTCCTCTTTCTCAATTCCCTTTTGAAGAGTGCAAGTGTTACTCGTCGCAGTCATGTTCTATGGATTTTATTTCACTAAAAGTTTCCGAGATTGAATTCCGGTTGCACAACCTCTTAAGTGTTCATTTTGTCTTTTGCATTTAAAACATCTTCCATTTAACAGCTACTTTGGACTTCCACTTCCAACAAAATAACTTTTGAACAATTTTCAAGGACTTCTTTGTCACTAAAATTTATTTAGCATGTTATTTAACGTCCCTAAAATCATTTATAATCTAATGGTTTCAATACTTTTATTATAAGTTACCCAGTTTGAAGTTTTTCCAAAGTATTCAAATAAAAGACACTCTTACTTTTAATTACTTCTTAAGGTTTAATTTTATCGGTAGCATACTAATAAAAATTCCTTCGAGAGATGATCAGAAATGATAAAGAACTCTTAAGGAATAAATTCTTGATCTTTCAACAGAATGGTGGTAATAGGGTTCGATATCCGGATTGTGGAATAAAATGCTGTGCTCTCAAGCGCGACAGATAGAAGAGATAACTCGCTCATCCCGATAAGTAGCACCTTGAATCGCGTTGCGACTATTTTATGGTGTACCATCTATTGTCCGAAAGCGATATGTAAGCGGAAAATACTCTATCTTTCGGATATCAAGGAATATTGGTCTCTTAGGTTTTTGTTTGATGTACTTCTGTTTTTTATTTGTTTAGTAACCAGTTAACAACGTCTGTACTATTTTAATATTTGATTACTTATTCTAAATAAAAACAAACCGTAAACCCAAAATTAATAGCCTTGGTTATTTTTGCGTAGGTTAAAAGATCTAAAAGACTAATTTATTACGGCTTCACTTGAACTACCAACGAGACAGATTTAGGCAACGCACTAAGATACAATCTTCATTTTAGAGAATGTAAATTTTCAGTAATTTTATTGGTACTTTGGTGCTGCTGCGGTTGTTAAATTGGATCGTAAATAGTTTATTCGTTCCCTATCACTTTTGTTTTCTCATATTCATGGATTTATCGAAATTATTTATTGATAAACAACAACGTAAAACAAAAACGTATCCAGACCTCCTCTAGACTTTAAATGTTTTTGGCGTATGTCAACCAGCAGCCAGGGAATAATATACTTCCCTTGATAATTTGCTTGCTAATGTCTTTCTAATGGCGCTATTAAGATGGTCATCATTTAGTCGGAAGTTAACTATTAATGGAACGGAGGATTAGAATTAACCAAAAGAACTTTAAATTTCGGACATTATTGATTTTCAAAAAGGAGCCGGCTTTTATTTAATTATTAATACAATATTACCGGAAGGTTTTTGTTAGTGTACGTGATAGGAAACTTATCTGAAATAGGAGAGGGAAATATTAAAAAAGATATAAGGTTACAAAGTTTTCCGTCGTCCACTAGATCTTATTACAATTCGGGTGATGTTGTGAATCCATAATAATTGAACACCGACAAAGGCGGAGAAACACCAGGAACACAGTATCTGTAGATATAAAGAAGATTTTATTCGATATCAAAGTGGATATTGTTAATGAGTCTTTTGGGGTTCAACTTTTTTAAAATGGAAAAAATGTAGCAGAAATTAAAATACAGTGCGTTCCAAAATCGAAACTTATCATTTGCTTTTGAAGTGAAAACCATCTTTCTTGGGAACATCGTAAGTAATTATGGCAGACGTAGTTTGATGTTTTAATCATGTAACTTTAACTTTAAAGCCACCCTATATTTTGATCGTCCTTATTATATAAATAACACAGTTGCCCCGATAAGTTCTTGATAGTTTGATAAAAATATCTTTAACCCTTTCAAGCCAGATTTTTTCCTCGAAAATAACATTTCTTTGCATTAGTCATATTAACTAAGGTAAAGAAGTCCATTTTTCAAAAAAAAAAGTTTCAAAAACGCCATTTTGCCTGGGGCGTATATGTCCCAGCTCGACAAATATAACCCACTAGTCCTGAATATCAATTTTTATTTCACAAAAGAATAATACAAAACACGATAAATACATATAAAATCATTGTAAATGATATGGTGTGAAGCAGCCTTTACACAGAGGCAGGTCGGTACATCGCGGGCACACCGTATAGGTCCGTGTTTCCTTTCTGAACTGAGAAGAACATCTGAAACATCTTCTGCGTGTTTTTCCTTGGATGGGCAAATGATTCCCGACGTTGAACATCGTCTTTTGCTTTTTGACTTTTGGAGGTCGTCCCAATGATGTAGCTAACCTTCTTTTTACAGCTGCTTTACTTCTTCCTAATGAAACTAGTCCTTCTACATCTTGTATTAGAAATGGCAAAAATGGCGTGCAAATCGTTATAAAGAACATGAGCATTCGCTACGGCTACCATCAAAAGTTTATAAAACACCTTCTTCCACCACTTGCCAGATTTTCGATCAAAGTCATATAACCCAACAATCTGATCTGTCAAGTCGACGCCACCCATATTAGCATTATAGAACTGAAGCATTGCAGGGCAAGGCACATCCTTTCTTGTTCCATCTTTCATTGTACGTTTTACCTTGATTGTGATATCTGAGAAGCAGTTGCTTATTCAACACATCTTTTGTATCCTGCCATCTGTAAACTATTGTATTGTATTGTTCCTACTGCTGCATAATCTAATTCGTTCAGCAACTTGACAGAAGCGAAAAACCTGTCAAAGCATAGTACAACTGCCTTTTTTCTAAGAGAACTTGGCAAATTCTTCACTAGTTCCTGCATATATTTTTAGGTCACAGACGTACCCAGTAGAGGAGTCACTCCGAACCCATATCTTTATTCCTCGTTTGATGGGTTTCACAGATAAGTATTGTTTCATCGAATTGAATTTCGCCATTGATTCATCCATGCTCTGGAACGCTGCTTCAAAACGAAATTTTTGAAACGTGATTTTTAGACAATTCACAACTTCTTCAATGTAGAACTGCTTACTACAGTTTTCAGGTTTCTCGGGACTATTGAAGTACATTTTCGCCAACAGAACTTTGCAGCGATCTCTAGAAATTGCTTTTTTTATAGATGTATTCCCTAGAGACTCATTCTTAGACCAGTAATGGTTGAATGCAGGCACCCGATTGTAGGCCATCATAAGTGAAACTCTAAGAACAATCATGATCTCATGGTAGTCAGTAGAAATCATTTTCTTTTTGCTTTCTTTTTCAAAAATTTCTAAACATTGTGCAATGTACATTATAAGACTTTTGGGAAAAAGTTTCAAAAATAGGTCCAGCTCGTTTAGTCCACGAAGAAGGCTACATTCCCCTGATTTTTGTTGTGGAACAACTAATCTGGGAATAAATGCTCCATTGTTATTGAACCATATTGTATTATTCACTACTTGCTCATCTTCTTCACTTTCATCTGATTCACTTGAATTACTCTCGCCTGAATTTGAACTAGTCTCATTATTATCCTCTAGATCGTTTGTGTTCGAATTCATGTTAGGCACGCCTACATCATTCTCTGCTGGGCAGTAATCTTCGTCGGATGATCCACTGTTGTGGTATGGATCTTCCAGTTTCTCCTCATCGCATTCATTTCATCTTCGAGTTCTTTTTGGGTTAGATACCGGCGACTCATCTGTAACATGTATGTCTGTTGGGACAAATAAAACCTAAAGTAAAAGCCTAATGGGACACATGGGTCCCATAATCCATTACAAAACCCCAAAGATCTTTGCTGCGATTCTTTCTTTGATTATTTACGCTAAAGTATACTTGGTAAACATTTCTTACCTTTTTCTAGCAAGTAACACAAAACATACAGACGAAAACGATGATACTAGCAAAATTACGCCACGACACATATGTAAACATGTCAAGATTGCGACGTAAACTGAGGTTATGGTGCAATGTTGTCAGATCTAAAATTGTTTTGTGGTTTGTGAGAAGCTGGAAACTGTCTTCTGGTCTAATGCAGATTTGCAATTTTTAATTATCCTAGGACGAATAACCTTTCAGATATTGATGATATCACAGACATTTTTCTTGAGTCGTGTGCGCACACGTTTTGCCATTTATCGCATCAGTTACTGTTATACTTAAGAAATTGCCCTTTTAAAATCATCATCGGGCAAACAGGGATTGCGTTTGAATGAGACTTTGAAATCACTTTGCTAATAAATAATCAAAATACAGATGTTTTCGCCATTCTGAGTATTTTTTCTGATGTTTGCTATATTCCTTCGATTGCTTGCTTTTATTTCTAACCGCACTAGGCTGGTCGTGTAAGATCAATTTTGTTTAATACCACAATATTACCTTTTCAGAATTGTATAATTGATAAAAATTTGAATTCGATCCTCCAATAAACAAAAAAGATACAGAGGTGTGTAGATGAAAAATTGACACACGGTAGGTTTACACTTTTTACATGGAGAACAATTTAGAAGCTTTTCATTTGTTATCTGTTTAATGAGTCCTGCGGTATTTTATACTATAAAAATATAGTAAGAAAAATATCTGTCAAAATAACGCCTACATACCTATACATAACGAACATAACAAGCTGTTTATATTTAGAAGTTTATTTCTATAAAACGAACAAAAACATGTTTTGTCACACATGGTTTGTTTTTTTGTGCGTCTGTTTTTTATTTAGTAATTTTCATTAAAAGAAAAATGAACAATTTTCCTACTGGAAGAAGGACTAAACTGTTTTTCCGTTAATGCACCCCTCTGTGAGCGTTTGCGATTAAAGCGAAAAAGTTTTAGGTGAATTGTTTTTGGTCGGCTCGAAACTCCGGTGTTGTCCGCTAGAAATAGAATGAAGTGTCACTTATAAATTAGCGGGTAGAATTCGCGCACGATGATGCATGCACATAATTTTCCGCCGTATATCTTTCAGGTCTCGGACGGGAATTAGGAGGAACAACAAAACTTTGTTCAGTTATTGCTTTTACACCTGCTTCGCTACGTACTTGCGTTCCATCGATGTTTATTTGTGGTACGATAGCTTCAGTAATGTAAAAACTTCAACATGCTATAGAAATTTCTTGTAATGAGAAGCGTCGGGTTGGATGTGACTATATTTCGTTTTCCTAGCTTGTTGTCGGGGCTTGCTAGTTTCTGATTAATATCTCCGCCGTCACGTTTTTAATTAGAGTACATAAATGCACAAGCGTTGCTAGAGTGCCGATAATTCTTGCGGCGGGTAAAATAGAAAATGCCTTCGACAAAGTAATAAACATGGGGTTTCTTAAAATGTCTAACGCATTGTTGTGCTGGAAGACATCTCACGTCTGTCCGTGGTCGGGGCTTCGACGTTACAGAATATAAACGAAGTTAGCGGAAACACCACCATCGAAGCCGTGCAGTCACAAACGGGTATGGTTAAGGCAAAATTCAAATGTCGCAACCAATTCACATTGATTTACCTAGTGAAGGAAATTTCATTACCGTTCTAAACCGGCTAAGCGTTACTGGTTCTAGCGCAAATTTGCTAGCGAGACGCGCCTAACTTCAAAGTACGATTCTGAAACGGCACTTTGTTACATTAAGAAGGAAATTTCGGGATTAACAAATTTAATTAATTTAATAAACCCGTCAAATTTAAATTAAACTTGAAAGTCGACCGAAAGTTAATTGATCGTCCAATTTTAAATTCGATATCCAGAACAACGGCTAGGTATGTTAACGTCTTAAATGTTAGTATACGAGATTGTACATGCACCACGTATATATGCTTATGGCTGCTTTCAATTTACGGTAATTGTTTTGAGTTACGGTATTTAATGTTAACTGCAAGTTACGCCAATGTTCATTTCAAGGCCCAAGGCGACGACCGTTGAACACATACATAACACACCTTGCGTTCTAACTGAAAACGTTTCCTTAACGAGCAATCTTGAATGATTCTTACTACTTAACCTACTAATGCAGTAATTCATCGTTTCTGCGTTCTAAACTCTTAAATCCCTATTTAGTTAGTTTACTAACTTTAAAATTAGGATCTATGCAAAACAAAATTGAATTCCATTTTACTTGGCAAATTTTAAAGATTCGTTTAAGGTTGTTGGCCCCCGTCTTCCCTTTATTATTTCTCGTTGTTTGAAAGTCAATTTAATGGAATTTCGAAAGCACGATTAACAATACTAGATACTGGGGCTGTTGTTCATAATTGATTTAAAAACATACGAGCATGACTCGATGCAGTTCTAAAATAGGCTTCCATATATTTTTAAAAGGCACGTGTATGTACTCTAATATAAACAGACCGTATAACGTAAACATATAAGAGTTTTTAACATAAAAAAGCGCTTTGATACATTTTTCAATTTCATTAAGTTAAATAGAATCCCATTTATTCTTCACTCTTTAACTATCACCATTAGTAAAGTTATCTTTCAGGAGCTATCCTCTATCCTAACTTAAATCCTAACATCGTTTGTCTCTCATGTACGGACATAAGCAATTAATTAAATCGATTTACATTTTCAACGTTGGATTAAGATTCCATTATCATTAAATGGATTTTACCACATGTTGTGATAATGAGATCAAGACTAATCTCTAATGATGCCTAAACAAAACTTGCAAAATGATTATCAGAAAAAACATTCGAATATCCAGAGGGTCTGAATTCTTTCATGTATGCTAGTTCTGCAAGACTATGGAGAAACTCTTGCGAAAATGTACTACTCATCTTGAATTTTAATTTTGTAAACGTTTCCAACCTGGAAATGCGAACTGAATAAACCATTTTTTAGTTTTCTGATAAATTTATCAAAGGCTGTGTGTCTATTTTGTTATACTCAAGATTGATTCTTTACTTTTATGTTTTTATTTTTATTGGAACTTTAAATATGGCTCATGAGAAAATTTGTTTTCTGACTCAAAATGACGACTAAAACTTGGAAAAATTTTATTTTTTGCAGTTTATAAAATGTTTCCAAAACCTGGAGAAAAAGAGATTTTTTTTGTCCAATACTACGGGGATAATTTTGGCTTCTCTCGGAACCTATTTCTTCCATTCAGGTGCTAGATCTATTATTTGCCAAATATTTATTTGGTTGATTGCTGCCTTTTACCAAGTTTGGAGTTTTTTTACTTACTTAACCCAAGAATCTATCTCTTCATTCGTCTGATAGTACGCACATTGGTTTGATATAATTTACATATAATTAACTGTCGAATTGTTTTTGGCCAACTCCTTGTACATTTTATTTTGCTTTTTCAAAGTTACAACAAGGCTGAATCTAAGAATGACAGCTTCTGTCTACCATAGTTTTATATACTTGAATAAAATAATTAATAGCAGACTCATGCTGTTTTAAGTACGTTCAAGAAAAATTGAGAATTGGCCAAATTTAATTTGCTACAAAAATGCAGAAGTGTATTAAAGTTGATACACCTAAATTGTTTTAAAAATGTTTTCTTACGTATGAATTTTTATAAAAACAACAGGAATTCCTTCTACGTAATCAGTATTTATTTAAATGTTTTTAAAACAGTAGGGAAACTTTATTTTATTAAAGAACATTTTTATTCCCCTTTATAGCGTGCAAAATACCTTGGCTTTATAAAAATCCAAGGTGCTGCTTCAAATGACAAGCACAAAACGGTATTTTTATTCTTCGTACTTGGTTATGTTCTAGACAATTTCCTCGCATGTGTGTAACATTCCAACGACTACATAGTAGTTTTCTGCTGGAGTTACCAAATTGAAAGGAAAATGATTTCAGTTTTTTTTTTTGTATTACATTTATACATACGTATATTTAGTATTTCAAACTGTAAAGATCATTATTTAAAGTAGAAAAGATAATTCGTTTTAAAGACAGAAAGATTTTAATAAAATTCAGATGAATACCCTCGAAACTTGTTTCGAACGTAAGTGAAGACGACGATCCTTTGCCTTACTAGAGGTTTACACTAGAACGATGTTTCTGAAAGTGTGCTCTGCGGAACCCCGAGGCTCCGATAGAACTCTCCAAGGACTTTTCAAGTTCAGCGCTAAAAATCAAACAACCACAAACAAGTGGTTTACTTTATATCCGTAAATTTATCATTTACTCATAGTAATCAGTCTTTAATCTCATGGGACTCCGTGTTTATATCTGTAAATGGAAACGGCTTCACGGCCAGAAAAGTTTGAGACCTCTTCGCTTGAAATTGAAACTTTAGTTCTGGAAGTAATATTTTTAAGATTGTATATCAAGAAACTGTAGATTACAGTTTCCGCCGTCTTATACTGACAATAAATACTTGACCTTTACTTATACTTTCTTGTTGCATACAGGGTGTTTTAATCTTTTCTTTCTACGCTTACACTCGCCCAAATTGTAGCTTATCATTTTCCTCTCTTAGATAACCTTAGTAATGTTAATTGTTCACTGAGTTTATAGAATATCTAAAGCTGAAAGATAGATACCTATTAAAGCAAAGCTTTTTTCCCGTTTTCGTAGCACACACTGTATAATATTATACTTTTGATGTATTCAAAGAGAGAAAAGCATTTTCAAATATTATTTGTGCACTGGCCAGTGCCGCGAGTTTCCCGTCTGGGTGAGGAGTTTTGTCGTCGTCTCTTTTTCATGAAAGTCATCTTTATTTAATATCCATCGCCGGCGAAAAGCTTTTGATCCTGCCTAACATCCATCATCGCCACCACCATCAAATCTACAAACA
Organism: Ignelater luminosus; assembly: GCA_011009095.1. Taxonomy (NCBI): domain Eukaryota; kingdom Metazoa; phylum Arthropoda; class Insecta; order Coleoptera; family Elateridae; genus Ignelater; species Ignelater luminosus. Next base: position 191,240 of record VTPC01090408.1, on the reverse strand, counting down.
ACAAACAAACAAACAAACCTCATCAGCTATCAACCATCACCGCGAATTCATCAGCAAGATCACCAGCCAACATTATCATCACAATTCACGTCTGACCTATTCAGTTGTTTTCGTTGTAACCATCGTCACTGCAGCGTCCGTACTCACATCCACCGCCAATTCATCCGATTTTCAAGCTTCAAGACTTCTCAGCTTTTCCTTTTTTAAATTACTTTGTAGCAAATCAATTCTACTGCAGTCTACAGTTACTTGTTCTTTGTACATTGTACCATTGGTATGTCTCAATCGGTGGGAATCTGTGTAAAATTAATTAATAAATCCTTTATGAAAACGCTGTGCCAACTATCCCATTCGGTCAATGATTTTTATCAAAATGGCCGAGTCTTCTACAAACTGTAAAGTTTCAAAAATTTTTATAAATGATTCCGAACCGATTTTGTTCTGTTTCAGTTCATGTAGGTCTGTTCTCAAAATAACAATAATTCTCGCGAGGCCACTTAACGTATTTGTTAGTAGTCCCTAAGAAAAATAAATCAAATCTCAGCGACTTGAGATATAAGGAACTTGTCCATGGGCGCTGAATGAAAAAAATGAAATTGCAAATAGATATTGCCTTGATTGTCATGGCCGCGGCCGGCTTCAAGTTAGGGTTAGTTTTCTCACTTAAGTTTCGTCTTGGTGTAAGAATAAATGAAAATCAAACTTTGTCAATACAAAAATGGAAGATCTACGGTAAGACCACATTGAAGTGCCAGGCTAGCCAGGAACTCCTCTAGAACAAAGTTTTACTAGATATCAATTGATCTTTTGTTGGACAAACTCTCCGAGTCTTTAAAAATATTATGATCGAAATCGCCATTTAATATTTATACAGAGTGTTCACGAAAGTACTGAAACTGAAGGTTAGTAGGAAAATTAAAACAGAACGTTACTAGATAAACGTTAAGGCTAAAGATTTTTTCGCCTGAAACAGTCTAATACAAAAGGATGCTACTCTTCTTGTGTTTGAAAATCTAGAATTATCTCTTATTTCCTAGACTGCTTTCTCTGGATAATCTTGGAAGAAGAATTGTGAATGATAAAAATTATAAGAGTGATTAGCAGCGAATCTCAGACCATTTAGCTTTGGTCAGAAAAGTAGATGTCCAATCAAAGATTCATTCATTCACGTTTACGTTTTTTCTACACTTTCATCAACCCTGATGATTTACCTAACTTAATTCTGTGGAGCATACTAAAATTGTTTTAAATTTCTACAATTTCTACAAATTTACTTTTAGTATCGTAGATTATCCGGCGTATTAAAAGATCTTCTAGAGAAGAGTATGCTGAAACCTCACAACTCGAAGGAATCACTAATATGGAAAAAAATATATAAAAATTGTATTTGTGGTTGTTTCAACAATTACAAGCCCAGCGCAAGCGTGAAAGGGGCGGCAAATTTCATATTGTTAACATTTGAATCATCTAATCATCTGCAACAAAATATTTTGTACTCCTCTGCAAAGAATCTTACCATGAACTTGTTCAATTGAAAAAAATAATTTTCTTCTTTTCTTGGTGACGTCCAAGAGCTCTCAGTCAATTTTTGATGATATCATGAAATAAGAACATATAAGTCGCACTCTGATCTTCTAAAATAATGTAAACGTCATTTCTGGTTTCTACAACCGTCTAGTCTAAAATAATGACATCCATAATTTAATTTATTAATTTTCGAAGGTTTCGAGTTATCATGCTAGCTGAAATTAATGAATCTAAAACCACAGATCTAATATGTCTCCAACTGGATGTTCTAAAATTACTTCTAATTGTACAAAGTGTACTCTATAGTCGAGACACGTAACGTCAGTAATACAAGGTTAGTTTCCCGTCTTCGACGGGTGGCCGTTTTAAGCGCCAAGGCGCTTCTTCAGCCTAATAATCGCATTGGTTATTGGAGTGCGACCAGACGTTGGAAACGGAAAGGTAGGTTTGGACAAGTACGACTCGGTACAGCAGCAGATGGTGGATTGACAGTCTTGCAGCATGGATGGTGGTGGTAGCAGCGTCCGGTGAGGGCAGATGTTATCTTGATGTAATTTGGTCGATTTGTTTTAATGTTTGTGGACGGGGCTTGTATTGGATTTTTGTTAAGTTGATTTTGATGAGATGGTTGGCAAGATAGGGACGTCGGCTCACTTCGGCAGGATGATGAAATGTACCATATAGCGTCTGGCGAAGTAATGAAGTTGTGAGGTCATTGACCCCGGTGTGTTGAAAGTGCCCACGTGCCTAGCGGTTGTATCAGATGCTGATGTTGAGAAAGCCGATGTTGGAGCCCACGACAGGGGCAATGGATATGATTAGATATCCAATGGCTGTCGCGGGCGATGTTGATTCTGGTGATCAGATGTTGGTGAAGAAGTAAACAGAGGAGCTTGGTAGCGGCCGCTAGGCGCAAAAGGGACTTCGGGGCCGCAAACCTACTAAAGCCCCGGCTGGAAGACCTTCGCCCCCCTGAAGCGGAGGTTGCCAGAAGCGGCTGCAACAGATCACGCCACCCGGAGTGAGATCTTCGGGTAGATCAGACGTGCCTGACACGGGCCAGTGCAAACACTGGTTAGGGATTGGGAGGAACCACTACCGACGTCTGCCTCCAACGGACACTACGCGGAACTGACGATGACGTAACGTAAGAAGAAAAAGAAAGAGAGATTAGTAATTCGATGTGCCTCAGCTACAAAATAAATCCTATATAGTTAAAAATAGTTTTAGAATAGCCAGAATAGTCTTAGAGTAGCTTTTTCTAATACAAATTTTCGTAAGAATTGACCTTGGTATGTCGAAAGCAATGCTAGGAAACGCTATGGACTAAGTCTAAAGACGTCGGGAAGAAAGAGGAATTGAAGTTGGTCTGTATTTAGCATAGTGGTAATTTTATTGACCAACTTAGAAGATTAATCTGTCAGATTTATTTACTCTAGATGCCACGTAAAGTAAATCTTCCAGTACATGGTATAGTTTGCATTTGCAAAAACAATGTTGGGTAATCTGAAATTTAAAATTTGCACTTATTAAAAGTAATTTCATTGTTTAAAATGTACGTATTTGTACTGATAGTACATTGCATTGGATGCCAACTGAATGGCATTCCATCAATCCAACTGTTTAAAGGTAATCAAAATTGATATAAAAGAAAACCAGCAAAAATTAACTTTTGATTTTTACTTCTCTTTCTTTGAAATACAGCTTGTTGTTTTGCTCAGTTCATATTTTCACACACAAAAAAGTTTTTCTATGGTTTACTGTTTTCGAGCTGACGAGTACAGAACCTACAATAGTCTGTAGCTAGTTAACTAATCGAAGAACTTGAAGAAAACAAAAGATATCAAATTTATGTTTTCACCACTGAATTTGTTTTGAAAAGTTAGGAAATAACTCATTTAATACCATCGAATTTGGAACACACTGTATTGTAGTAGTTTTACGTTAGAATCTGGGTTAGCGTAATTTAAAACTAATACTTATAGATTTATAAAGTATAAAATTTAATTAATTAGGTATTTATTACACGGCCTACTCTATTTTCTTACTAATTTAATAACCGCATTTGTAACTATAAAATTATGATCTTGTATAAAATAAGGAAATATTAAAACGTAAAGTCAACTCGAGCACCAAATAATTAAAATATTAATTCAAATATGGCTGAGATAATATATTTGATATCGTTTTATACATTTATCCTCTATATTTATTGTTATTCTCAAATATGATGGGAGACCTTTCTTGGCTGTATTACAATATCATTCCAATTCAGACAATTCCTCTTTTAAGGTTTTCCCTTCTGAATTGTTTTATTGCTCACGGTTTTAAAGGAAAGGAATATATCCTACAACTTTTGCATTATGCGGAACATAAGGCCACTTGCTTTGTGATGGTTCAATGTGACAGGAGATGATATATATTTTAAAGTTGTCTTTGTGTTATGTTGCAGCTTGCCGATATTGGTAAAGACCACCAAGATTGCTATTACAAAGAACCATATGGTAAAATTGCCTCCAACTTTAAGAAATCTCATCTTTATATATAATTAAAGTTCAGCTTCCTTGTTGAAATAAAAAGTAATTAAATCACTAAAATTCATCTTAGCTTACCGCTGTATAATTAACAAGGACTTTTTTATAGTAAAAGTTGGGAATACCAATTTAATATTTTATTTAGAAATGCAGTTGCATCTTCCGGTTATACTCTAGAACGGAACTTCAGAGTAGAAGATTTCTAATAAAATAATGCGAAGCAAGTTTAAAGTGAGTTACTCCCTCGCATAGCAGATATTACGTAGGGTAATCGAATCATTCTAATCGGCCGACATAGAACTAATCAAAATCCTCAGCGAAATTTAATTTACAAGTTACTGGGGTAAACAGGAAAAGTTTGAACTTTGCCTCTTTCATCGAGAGTAAATTTAATAATTTTTAAGACAATGGATAACAGAAATTTGAATCTCGCCAATTTAAACATCTCAGTCTCTCAGTTTAATTTTTTAGCCTTGCATTGTTTCGAGGCGATTTTACTTGGTGACTGCCTAAAATCGAATTAAAATGGAGGGCAAATTTCCAAATTGAGCGCGAAGATGTAGTTAACCCGTGATCCTTTGGCACTAATCCCTTAAGCCTTGAGATTTTCTAGGTCGGTATGATCTTATAGAAGACTTTTTTGAGGAAAAGCCTTTTCCTGAAACAACCGACGGCATTGGAATTGCTTAACTTAAAAAAAACTTTTTGTATTAAAGTAGAATTAAGCTTTTTTTCTTCCAAAACCCTGGTAAGTTATCTTATAAAAATGGGATAACATAAACAATAACAAATTTATTAAAGGTTGATATTACCAACTTGATCTTTTTTTGTAAACACCAAACAATAGACCGTAAAGTAAATCATGTCTTCAAGCATCTTACAAAAGAAAGACCGGGAATATAATTGGACGTGGGGGAATTGTAAAAATGTGGTAGAAATTATTTCTCTTTTGAGTCATGAACTTTTTATTTTTAGTTACGAAATGTTTAAAGTTTTCATCTTAACTGTGTAATTTAGTAAGGAAAGTATTCCCATAATAATATTTAACTGCTTAAGTCAACGGCAATTGTAGTGTACGAGGTAATAATTGTTACAAAAATAACAGCGCATGAGCAGCTAAAGATTTTGTACCTTTAAGATGTTCATTGTAGAAAGTAATATAAAATTTCTCAAGTTTAACTAAACTAAGAAAGGTTTTTTTTGTGGAATGGATCGATCAACGTGGGTAGTGAATTGACAATAAATAAAAGACAGTGTCGTTTTCCCACAAATTACAATTTATCGGAAGACGACACCGTAACTCATTTATTGTTACTGAGGTGTTATTAAATAAAAAAGTAAAAATGTATTTACAGACAAGATATCAATAACTCAAAGCGAATTGAATTACGTATTGCAACTGCGCGGGTCACTGAATTTGAGGACACTTCATTCCTGTACAAGGCCACTAAAGAATTTTCTATTTCTCTGTAACTTATACCTTTTAAATTCAATTAACCGGAAGCGTATACACCTCACTTTTCATGCATCCTTTTCCAAAAGCGAAAAACCAGTTAAAAGCAAAACCCTTTTAATCTTTTAGATGTCTGTAAATATTGCTGCAATCAAAAGTGAATGTCAAGAATTCTGATTAACATATGATTGTATGAGGATGAATCTATTCCACTCAAACATACCTGCTTTCAACAGACTAATACAAATGAAATAATGACTAGAAAACGTTCAGTAATTCAATATCAGGTAATTTCATCTTTTGCCAGAAAATTTTTATAGCTGCTGGTAAAGTTTGTAGCACTATCGAAGTATAACATTTGCAACCTATGGATAGCTCTGCTACACGCTTTGAGTCTACCATTTGCAAAATAAAACAGATGAATGCTGCGATTTAGAATTCCTTTTCTTTGATGTGTTCTTGTAAAATAATGAGACCGTAACGGTTGACGCTGATATTTAAATTTCAGTATTCTACGTTGTTTCCGAAATGTGGGAAAAACAAGACGTTTTGAATAAAACTGTGGTAGTTTGTATATCTCGGAAATTATACACTAGGGCATTAGTTTCTATAAGAAACCAACACCTTGCAAGATAATACGAGGTTCATATGGTAAGTTCATTATAAACAATTGAGGCTATCACCACGAAAGCGGCCTAACCCCAAACATGTACTTTTGATATAATGAAGAATTAAAATTGAACAATATTTAGAAATCTGACAATCCTAAGAGTCTTTATATTACAAATACGAGATTTTCTACAAAAAAACACACGGTTTTCGATTAATTTAGTAGCATTACAGCCGAAAATTGTGGGTTAGGCCTAGAAGGTTTTGTTTTCTTTTTTGCATTTATATTATGGCCATTCGGATAAAGCAGTTCGAGATTGTTTAGAACACCAGCTCTGTTTGATTTTCTTTTGCTGATGTCAACAGATTCAAACGGGACATCTTCATTGTTCGAAAATTTGTACTGAATAATCATGAATGGCTTTTATTGACTTTTATGACTTTAGTTTCATTTAATGAAACTTCTCGATTTGTCATTTGCCTTTCTAAATTTTTCGTAGAGAAGAAATCTTCCTTGCTTTCCAACAAACATGCATATAACGGCCAGCATACGGTTTTCCTTTGGCACTAATGGCTAAATGCTGGCACTGGCACCCTTAACTTACCCAGTCAATGGCCACGTATATAGTAACCGTTACAACGCCGGCATTGGCAGCCTTAGCTCAGCCAGCCATTGCTCACATGTAACCATCACTGTGTAAACCTACTGGCACTGTAATGGGCCATTGATGGCAAGATGCAGGCATTAGTACTGGTAAAGCATTGGCCCTGCTGCTGGTCAGTGATCAGGCCCATCACTGTTTGCCAGCATCGTGCCAGTACTAATGGCAGCATGCTATGTGGCCAGCAGCTGGCCTTTTTATTTATATTTGTTGGGTCATCTTTATTACTATAAAGGGCAATTTCTTTTGCAGCTTCAATAATCCTGTTCCAGTCATTTGGAAGAAATATATCTGGAAAGAATTATTTGCTCCTCTGTTAAACCAAAATTTTACTCGCAGGAGAGGTACGAGTACCCACTTAGTAAGAATTCATGATGTATTGTTTCTATTGAGAAGAGGCCAAGCGAAACAATATAGTTGCATAAAGTAGCCATTTCTGTTATATTATTTTGTTTGCCGCAGTGCTCAGAATACATTATTAATTTCTTAGTAGTCATAAAATGGTTAATAAAATGAAGTATGCAACAGCCTACTTCTTGTGGTCTCCTAGATGCCATCTCTCTATCTTTTGTTCTGTACATAATATTCTCTTGAAATCTTCATCACTTGCTGCCTTTATCCTGACAGCTATTTCTGCGCGAATCTGTTACCTGAGCATGGAAATATATGTTGAAATGTTTTAAAAATATATTGCAGAAGACGCACAAGTAAAGATTTGTCATTTTCAGAATTTATAGTTCTTACATCTTTCCAAAGACTTGAGTTGGGTGCCAAAAACTTTCTATTAGAATTTTTCTTTGACTAATAAGTGAGAGATTTAGAAATGAATGCTTTAACTTTTTGGATTCTTTCGTCGGGAGTTTTTTTGCCTCGCTTATCTGTTGATCGAACCGATACTATTTTCTTCTTTATCAAAATGCTACTGATTCTACCTTCAGATACTTTAAGAGCAATCTTGAAAAAAATACCTTACATACTTCAATCTTGTCATCATTTTCATTCGGTAAAAAATAGAGACGAGATTTTTTACGTCTTGATTGCCCACTTTTTGTATAAGTTCTTCGTCTTCTTCTTCAAGGGAAAAAAGATACGCTGTTTGCAAATCGTAGATTTAGAATTTTTTTATTGGTGTTCTGATGGAATTCTAACATAGCATTTATATTTACAACACTGTTCTATAGGCACAAAAACCTACATTGGATTTATTAAGATATTCTTCTCCGAAAAGATGTTTTCTTTTAGCGACGTTCTTTTTCCAGTTTGTCTGGTTTTGTGTCCGCTTTTTAGGTTTGAAAGGCTCTAAATTCTCCTTAAACTCAATATCATCGCAGTTAGAAGGAACATATTCTGAGCCAGAATCTTCAAAAGGTTCTTCATCAGAAATAGTTTCATCTGATTTTGTGAAAGCAAATTATGAATAATCGAGGACTAAAGCGATATATGCGTTTTCATCTAGTAATAGAATTGTAAAGATTGCTTGAGTCACTGTTTGAGTTGAGTTTGAAACATTTCGACTTAACCTCACAATCGCAATTTTGTGGCTTAGGCCGTTCTTTCTCTGATAGCCTCAATTAATTTCCATACGTATTAAATATTAACAGTATGAGAAAAAGGGGTAGATTATTGATCAAAACGGGAAGTTGCTAAAGCATATTTATTAATTTGTTGTGTGTCAGGTTTTTAAGAGAGACTTGAATGCTGGTCACTGAACCGACTATACAGATGTTTTCATTTTTTTAGTTCAGCTTTTAAGTAAACAGCAAATTTTAATAATAATGAGATTTGAGTCATATTAGTACATAAAGTGTATATACGGTTGATTCCAAAAATAAACATTTATTATTTACACAATTGAAAGTGATAAATTATCCCTTAACCAGGTATACTACAACATTCGATTAATGTTAAAAATAATTTATGCAGTTATATCATACACCATCTTGTTCTTTGGAAGTTTGTCAGTTAACACAGGGTCGTTAATGTATAAAGTCACGCAATTTATGTGAATGCGTTATAGAATTACGGAAACAACTTTCTGCATCTTAACAACGGGGATCGTTGTAAGACCTGTGCTGATTTCTAAATGTGAGAACGATATGCATAACTATAAATACAAGATGTGTGTAAAGAATAATGAGTTTGTCTAACAAATATGTAGTTTGTCAAGAAATGTTTGCTTTAGTTTTTTTAGGCAAATTATCAATGGTTAGCACATTGATTTGAATATCACGTGAGTAGTAACAAATTTAATTACACGAAACTTTTATAACATACGTTGCGTACGCGAACAGAATAAGAAAAGAAAATAGACATAACCTATTGAATGAATTATTTTCTATTTTAGTGTCATTTTCAAGAGGAGCAAATTTTTCTCCGTTGATTATATGTCATGCTGGCGTTGGTAAGACAGATTTTCAAATCGTGGAAAATTTGGAAAAAAGATAACTTGGAAACTATTAAAGCTCTTTCAAATAGGATTATGTGACTGGTTTGATATTGTTATGTATGTTCCTAATTTAGCTTTGTAACATAGTTACATATGGATAATCGTTGTTAGTTACGAAAATAAATAAAAAATAAAAAGACATTACATAAAAATGTACAAATTAAAATAAATAAATTACATATTACAAGTATTACAAGTAGTATTACAAATTACTGAACCCATACATACACAAAAGATATTGATGTTTTGTAATTCCAAAATGGATTGCGCTTTCAGAAATATGAGTTTGTACCAATCAACGGTAGTAGTAGCGGTTGCTGTGAGCATTTTCTAGACACTATGCTGGAAGACTATCCTTAGAAGGTCTTAAGGAAATACCATCTTAACATTGTATTCCAGAAGAATGTTTTCTGTATAATTAACACGTTGATTAGGATGAAGAGTTGGGGTGGGGTTTGGAGAACTCAGTTTTACTAAAAATGAAGCATTCTACGAGGAAAATGTAAGAGCAACTTTTTTTGCCAAATAGATTGCAGATTTTATCAAACAAAATTCTAGAAACTGGGGCGACTATACCATAGCTATCATATCAATGTTTCCTGTTGCCTTTAAGATATTGAAATAACGTGTGACCTTAACCTAGACAGTTGAATTTGAGGGACTTTGAAGAACTTAGTTTTAGAAATAAAATCTTAACTAGCTGATTTGTAAAGACATCAACTTACTTGCATCTGTCACACAATGATCAAAGATTACGTGCTAAAGTGTTTTTTGAAGCTGATGATCCAGACACTGCAATGTCTACAGTCAACCGAAAACCTATCTTGACAGCATCCAAACAGCTTAGTATTAATTTAGAATATTACCAAAAAGATCGACCACTTTTTCAGAAAGTAACCATTCTTGTTTTTGAAGTCTACGTACAATTTGGCAAAGAAAGTTCTTTTATCTGTCTCGTAGAATAGTCAACTTCTACTGAAATTGAATTTTCCAAAACCTTTTAAAGTTGCATTCTTCTTAATAAGTTCTTGTATATCTTCTTGATATCTCAAAAATTCTTTGCTTGTTGCTATATGTATTTAGGAAACCGCGTGACAGAATCATGAAAGCTTCTTTTGTTATCTTGATGAGGTTGACAGGCAACAGGGCGTATTCTCAAACCACCCCGTATATCTGTAGAACTTGATGGACAACGTGCAACTCTCAGTAAGTCACATCCCAATGCCGTCAAAATATGACTTTGAAAGTTTGTCATCAAATACAGCCACTATCACGTGTTTACGATGTCATACTCGGTATTCTGACAATAGAAGATGTTTATTAACGAGTTAATTGGAAATAATGGAAAAGATCTCTTATTTGACAGAGTGACCTGGAAAACAGGAAAAATTTTAAAAAGGAAAATTGTATGTAATGGTTTTGTCTGGAATCTTTAATAACGGCAAAGATATTGACATCATCAACAGGGTCGGCTTGAGACGTTAGGCACCTTGGGCGAAATCTAAGCGCGCACTTGTTAAGGGGCGCAAAAGTAGGGTTGCCACTTGGTCGGTATTCCACAAGGATTTTCTATCATGTCATTCTTGGAGTCCGAGGATGGACCTGCATGTTTGGTTTGGAGCTCCTCCTCAATAAGCGCCCACGGAGTTGCAAAAACAATCTTTGCCTAAGAACACTGACATGATTTGAACCATCCTTGATCGCCAATAAAAACGGGACAATTGTTGAGATGACTTCTTGCTAAATTTTAATTTTCTGAATCTGACTTTTAGAAAAAGTGATATTGGCGAAAGATAAACCAACAAATGACTCTAAATTTTGTAAATATGGTGGACAAGAGGCGAACAATAGCTATAATCGACCGGTGCCAGAGCTGACAATAAATCTCCAGGTCTGATGACTTTAAAATGTAAGAATCGCAGCAGGTAAAAGGATCCTAGGTTCTTTTTACCATGACATAATAGTATAGTTAACCAGTTCGTACGTACTTGATTTGAGATATAGTGTCCGAACCCTGTTTGATATATGCAGACTATTACGAATTAATGTGATATCTTTAGTATGTCATTAAATATGACGTTAATAAGACGTCTTTTATGGCCAGATTGACATTACTGATAAAACATTCAACAGTAACATGACTGTTTGCTGGGATAATATTGAAGTTAGAGACAATTTACAACTGATTATTATCTAGCTAAACAAGGAGCTCCTTTCATAAATCTAAATTGTGTCAAAGCTTGAATGTTTCTCATAAATAGTACAGAGAAACCAATAAAAATTCAAAAACTAACCTAAATCTGAAGGAAGCTGTTAGAACCCTTACTTTACAATGTTACAATTGTTATTTTACCGATTAGTAGGAACTGATTCGGGGGCCCAATGGACAACGTGCAGCTGTGGGCTACTGAAAGTTTCTCTTGGACCACCGAAGATGGCTTGGTGACGAACAGTTATCGTGGCGTGATAGAAAGTGAAGCCCAGCTTGCTAGCATAGATCCGGTCTAATTGAAGACCAAGTTTGATTTTACATAGGTCTCCCTAAAGTTAAAGAATAGTCTCGTAGAAGCATTTATGGGGAATCACTAACGAGCATGCAGAATGAAATAAAGTGGTATCATTTGTTAATGTTAGGTTTTTTTTTTAGAGAAATTAACCGTTGAACATGACAATCTTTTATATTACATTTGGCAACAGCAACTAACTATGTCGTAATACACTCAGGGACAACAAATCTAGTAATGGCAGCACAAACTAAATTTTTTACCAAGCAGTAGTGGTTTAAAAAATGAAGACACCTTTAGTAGGATGCACAGAACACTTTTTTGATTTTTTGGTACTTGTAACTTTATTTAATTCAACTACTCGTTTACTTGGCATGTTTGATCTTTGTCCAAATATGAGCAATAAGGTAATGCTCAATATTAAAATTGCTACTGACAATCTTGGATCAATTGCAAACTACTTTTACAAAATATATACTTAATTGTGCTCGATAATAAAATCTAATATCAGCACATTGTTTTTGAGATATTGGAAAAATAAGGAATTTTTAATAAAATTTAGATACACATTTCTGTTGTTGGGCTAGCGTCATTTGAAAAAAAACCACCCTGTATATTGGTTTCTTAAAATAGTATTGTTTGGTGATGGCGAGTCACTAGAAAGTAAAAGCGGCTGGTTGGTGCTTCTCATAAAGTGCGGAGATTTTCAAAGTGCTCCGTTAACACAACAATACATTGAGAAACGCTGGCCTAGACAGTCGTCATTTATGGTGTATCCAAGAAAAGTGCATTTTAACACTTTACCCCAGCTGAAGTATGCAAACTGAAGAAATGATGTAAATCTTATTTCAGTAGCGCTGCATTTGATGTTCATATAATTATTGACGCCCTGTTTCAGGAAAAGAAATTCTTTAACAAATCCAATTCATTGAAGACTTTCAAATAAATTAGTTATCGCTCATTACTTCCTTAATGAAAAGTCATTTATTGGATTAACTGGGAAAAGCGAAATAATAATAATTATTATTTATGTCTACTCTCGTTTCGATTATGTTGGTGTGTGTATTTTACATTTCGATGCCAGTTTAGTTACGACCTATCCAAATCCATTTCTATTTAATACGTGCATAAATTGCTCAATATCTGAAAAAACAAATGAATCGAAATTCGAGTAATTTCAGGGTATTCAAATCGTCGTTTGATTAATTCGTTACGTCCAAGCTATGAAACACTCGTTTTGATGATTTTCAATTTTACGTTTATCAATCCCACATTTGAAATTTAAAAATAGTCGATTAGGCAAATTCACCAATTGATAACAAAACTGTAGAATCGGCTAGAATCTATTTTTTTGCAAACGATTTTGTACATTTTTCTATCATTAATAAATCTTCAATGTACAGGGTTGTCAAAAGACTTAATAAAATCAAAGCCATTTTTATGAATACTCATTGAAGAATGCCAAAATTAATAATAAATAAGATCCCCGTTTAAATATTCAATATTCCTTGAAGGTTATTGCTTCCGGGTGGTATAATAATGTTTATTGGAGGTAATCTATGCGAACATAAAATTCCGCCTTCCCATCGCTTAAATCATTTTTGTAGGTAAAAAGTTCGTGTTATGGTGTTATAACAGTTTGCATAAAATACTTTTTTATGATCGCGTTCAAGTTTTAATGTACCTAATTTCAGTTTGAGATTAACGTTTAGGTACTAAATAGCGAGGATTCAGTTTATATACGGAAACGTTAACATTATGATTGTCGCCACAAGGCCGGAAAGAAGGTTATTTGTCATACTGGACCTTTTTAAAGCGGGAATTGGGATAAAAATGACAGATGAAGGTATTTTTTTCAGCTGACAAATAGACCTTCACTTTAGTCATGCTTACGAACAATTTGTTTTAAGTTCGGTTTAATAATTATCTTCGGGCTTCGCTTTGATGTGGAAGTTTCAAGTTAGAAGATCAAACATACGTAGGTAAATAAAATGTTTGGAGGTACTAAACAAAATATGCGTGTTTTTGCAACCGTGGAAGCATGAATAATGTATATTAACACTTTCCTGAATTATAAGATACAAAGTTATGGAGGTTTCAAGAGATTTGCGTGAGAAGTCAGTTTGTGTAACAGACTCGACTATTTAATTTGCGGGAAGGTAATTATATTATGTGTAGGAAGTGAGAGGGATTTTGGACTTTCTGACTAATATCCGGAATGTATTATTAAGATTACGAATCCATTTATTTATACCTATTTTGTGGACTTCTAGCGGAAGTAAAATATGTGCAGTTTTAGTCTCTCTGAGAAATTAATGCAAGAAGTGTTCCGTAAATAATGTTAAACCTAAAAAGGGCAGTGGAAGCTATTATAAAACTGTCATTTTTTGGATTAAAAGTATTATAAATAATATTTAAAGGTGCTACAAATTATTCGTACGCCTGCCGGGTAAATGCTGCGAGGTGCAGGAGAAGTTTAGGGGTAATTAATCGCGATAAATTCAAGTTTAACTTATTTTAGACCGACTGCACTAGCGTTGCTATTTATACTTATATGTGCATATGCGTCTACTTTTGTTAGGTTTATTATCGGGTAGTGAACTCGAGAGTTCGCGACTCTCCCATTATGAGAACTTGTAAAGAATAAGTTCGTTTTATGACCGACTATGCAGTGTGCTGGTAAAGTAGTAACCAGTACGTCGTTGAGAAAGTGCTCGAATGCTATTGAACAGTACTGATTTTTAAAAGTGCCATTCTTAAGCCCTTTGAAGCTACTGTGCCTTTTTCGTATGGCAGGTGCTCTGAATACTCTAATGGGTAATCGAATGAAATGCGTCGTTCAATTTGCCGGCGTAGCTTTGAGGGTAATGCGATAAAACGATTGAAGCTTTTATCTACAAAACTCAAAGGATAAGAAATTTAATTTTTATCAGCAAAATAAAAAAAGAACGTTTAATGAGAACTGCCGCTTAAAGTTACGGATTAATCGTATCGATTTTGCGTTCCTAGTAGACTCGTTTTGAGAAAACCGAGAAAACAACGTCTTGTTCAATTACTCAAACGTAGAAATATAGTTATGCTATATTAAAAGTTAGAAAAGTTAAAACACCATTTAACTTGGACCGATTTCAAATAGAACGCAAGTGCTGCTGCTCCGTAGGCAAGCGAGAAACAGCTATGCTTTTCTCTGCAGATATCGTAATCCTCGCCATAATATAAATTTACTCATTCATTTAGATCCCGGAAATGGCGGATACACGTATCTAAATTTTGGCGTGAGCTCTTACATTAATCGTTACGCTCATGAATAAACCTATTTGCTACGAGCGGATGTGAGAATCCATTTTTAAATCATAATGCTAAAATTTTAGTACTTACAAATGCGGTCCTGGATTATTGATCTTCGTCAAATTAATCATAATGAGAGGGACTCACCATTTTTGGCTATAACCGTTTTGTTTACCTACTCCAAAACACGTTATGTTCTGCCATCAACTGACAGTAATATATGATGGTGAACGTACTATATAAATCCACTTTACTGGATCGCAAAACACGGATAATAAGATCTTTTTATATATTTCCCACAGTTTGTAAACGAATTTAATTAAATACTAGTTGCGGAATAATATTTTCAGAAAGAATCAGATGCTACAAATTTAATTCTCTTTTGTCAGTTTTTAAAACGATAAGGTTATGGGGGAATAGGACAAAGGGAAAGTAAAAGACTCGAGATGCTTTGGAAGTAATCTGAAATAGATGTAGATTCTGCATAGATTACATCTCAGCATTTGACACGACGTGCTCTTGGCAAGTTTAATGCCAATATCAAATTTATGAGCAACCGCCGCGCTCCAATCTTGATTTATTTTTTATCTTGGTTTTTACATGTAATTTTAACATGATTTGAAATATGGCATATGTTAGTTTAAAATTATAAATAAATTCAAATACCTATGAAAATATTGTTCGAAATATTTGGATTTTTATTTATTAACATAAAATAAACAAGATGGTGTTATCATTTGTTTATTTCGAGCGATTACCGTTTTAACTGATGTAGGGTGAAGTAAAATAGTGAAGTAAATTCGAAGCAGTCGTAAACTATTTTTATTACTATCTGTTTTGAGATGTAAGCGAAAATCAGTTATCTCTCCATTTTTGGAGTCCCATATGATTTACTCAAGCAGGGAAAACCTGCATTTCCTTAGATGGAAATTATAGTTCATCCTGATCTTATTTTAAATAATTTGAGCTCTTCATAAATATTCATTTCAGTTTTTCAAGAAATTTGGTTTTAGGTTTTAGGGTTTTAGCCGATTGACTTAGTGGACCATGACTTTCTGTTAGTGACATTTTAAACAATTACATTTAACAAAATTAACTAAATATACAGGGTGTTTTCAAAATTCAAATATTTGGTTTAATTTGATCTGGGAGTTTTAAGTGAAACAATGACTGTTAATATTTTCAAATACATACTCAATTCAACCCCAGTCCTGTCTATCCATTCGTGCAGTCGTGCACATAGTACTCTTTCCTTCCAAATACGCTAATTGCTATCGTCGTCAATTTTTTCCATCGAGGAAAGAGTTAGATACCTGAAACTGCGAACGGAGGAGATCATCAGTATTTGACTAACCCAACCATGGATACCATTACTACATATTTTCAAGTTTGGAAACTACATATCTCGCACTATCTTGTTTTGGGAATCGTCATCTATAGGTAGACAGACTAATATAAATTTTGCCTAATCTTTTTTTGAGATTTTGCGTCCTTAATCCATTTTTGTGAATGTCATCGCCGGTTTTATTCTTTCGGCTTTTCATAACTTCTTCCTATACTAACCATACGAAACATATTTTCTATAGAAATTATGCCAAAATGTTATGAAGAGTGTCAGGATGATATACCATACAATCCCAAGCTGCTTTTCGGTTAAAGATTCATTGTATTATTTATGAACCAGTGCTCAGGGTCGGAGGAACATGATTTTCTGAGGTATGGAGTGCAAAAAAAAAGGTCGTGGTGGTAAGTATAAGTATAAAAGTAATAAATACTACATTAATCATGGAAAAGAAATTCAAGGAAAAAGGCTTCTGAAAGTGCAGGTTAAATGTCAAGAACATTTTTCTGAAAACCAAATGCAACAGCTTTGTGCACATTATTACAGCTTAGCAGATTATACGAGACAAAAAACACTGTTAAGTCCTTTAATATAAATGGTGACTGTGTCTAGAGGTAAACCAAGGCCTGTAACAAAAAACCGAAAAGACTCAAAGATGTATTATTTAACAGACAATAGAAAGTATAGTAATAGCGGTCTCACAGTTTGTGTGCCAAAGTATTATTCACGATTTTGAACCAGTTCTTGTCTTTTATCGTCCAAAAAAGGATCAGTGTTCTGTGTGTAACGCATTCAAAGTAATCAAAGAGAAAGATCCTTTGCGAAAAGAGTATGCAAAATATAAAAGAGGCGAAAAACAGTCCATAATGTTCGATCTTCAAGAATCTAATGTTTAATATGCCATTTGTGAATGCTGCTGGAGAGCAGATATTGCCCAAAAGGTTTTAGGGTTCCAGCTTACGGTGGCCGAGGTATACCAGTTGGAGTTTTAGCCAAATCGGGTGTAGTTGCAGGCCTGACTCACAGCTACGGTGTTTATTCCGAATTGATTCTTCCATTCTTGCACTAGTTATGAATTTTCATCTACCCTATTTCCCTAAAATTCTCAAAATTAAGTACCCAAGAACAGCTTGGTTACGTATGGTTCTGTGTAGTTTATCGTAATCCCATAGTATGGGGGGGGAGGTTTCCAACTTATATCTTCCATTTCTCAGACACGTCTGAAGCCTGAGATATGAATTTTTAAATTTTACTTTGGGTGGCGTATCTCGGCCACAGGCCACAGTAAGCTGGAGCCCAAAAACCTTTTGGGCAATAACTACTCTTCAGCAGCACTAACGAATGGCATATGGAAGATTAAGTTCTGGATGGGACAAGTTGAGTCCTATTCCTCGTTACTACCTTTGTGCGCTCGACTAACGACATGTAAACCGAATAGGTGCGCGCGCGCGGGAAAGCGATTTAAAGGATTAAAAAGTTCTTTAATTAATATTTATTTATTATTTATAAATGATGTGTATATTTACACATATTCTCAGCTATGGAACTCCATACTCACAAAAATCTCAAGTATGGAATGCTCCATATTCACCATATGCCTTTCGCCGAATCTGCCAAAAGCTCTTCATACCTTATTTTGGAACGTGTTGGTTTATTTTAAATTCAAAGTATATTTTTAAGCTTATGTTTACGGAATGCCAAATACCAAAATGCTAAGAAATCTAGGATGTCTTATTTTCTTTCGATATCTCGAAAACTGTGCACGACATTCAAATTAAATTTACTATTTTAGATATTTCTATACCAAATATCGACTCTAGTGGAGAAGATTATGTTACTCCACTAGAAACATGTTTTGAAAGTCGTCATTTATAGGTAGACAGACTAATATAGATTCTGCCTAATCGTTTTTTATTGATATCAGATTTTGAATCAAAGATAAATAGATAGATTAGTATCTTCTACTTATAGTTTGAAATCCATGTGAATGTCAAAATTGTCTTTGTTGGTTCTATTCTTCTTTATGCAGTTAGGGGATGTTATTTAGTTTGCATTGATTTCGTCAACTGTTTTATTTTTTTTTTTACTTTTCATGGCAAGTATAATTTGCTAATGTTATAACGACTATTCAGATGATATAGGTTAGCATACTCTGCAAGGTAAGTAGGTTCATTTTTATTCTTTATGAATCGATGCTAAAGATTTCTGTAACTTATATTGGAACGTGATGATCTGTGTAAGTATTTAAAGTATGCTTTTTTATCGAAATTATGCAATCCAAACCATTCGGACTGTGATTTTTACTTTTAAAGCATCTTACCATGAATAATGACTACAAAGCTCAAATTTTAGAAAACTTCATAATCCAATATTAAAAAAATTGTTCAACACAAAAAAGGGATAAGGAATAGACAAGAAAGCTAAACTACGAGAAAGGGCTTAGATTTTGAATATGAATAATGTGATGGCCAATATATATAAAAATAAGGAAATTACTAGATATCTTGATGAGTGACGACAATTGCAACGCCAACCTGATAAATTAAATTTTTTCGTGCTTTTAAGGAAGCAACTGGTTATTACGTGGTTTATTGATCTATAATAAATATCATATAGAAGAAAAAAAATAAGAATTTTTATAATTCACAATGTGGTTTCTGTTTTCGTCTTGGCCTTAGCGAAAAACCTTGCGAGAATCTGTTAACAACATTTTTATAAATCCAATTACCACTGCGTTGAAAGTCTCGAGTTAATTTTTGTTATAACTTTCTGCTTTTAGCGTAAGCGTTGTATTGTACTAAAGGATAGTAGTGACAGTTCGAAAAACTTAGGTCTGTTAGATAAGTAATTTTGAGGGGTTTATTTCCGAAAGACAATAAAACTCCGTGATGGTCAAGTTCAAATTACGTGGCACAAATGGAAGAAACACTTTGAGCTACAATTTCCAAGAGTTTCAGTAATCGTTCAAATAACAATAACTATAACAATAACAATAAAACCCAAACAAAGCTAGTAGATGGTGGATAGGCTGTCTAGTTTTTCAGCTGTAAAGTATCCTCAAAGAAATTGAATTCTTTTTAAATATGTTAAATCTGACAAAGTGGATAAAAACGTAGAGAAAAATTGAGGTTTTTAAGGCCTGTAAGACGGGACTAAAATTTAAGCAAATTCTTGCGTAGGTATAGCCCAGATTTCATAAATTTTTATCAATAAATATTTTTTTATAAAGGAGCATTTGGTGGAACAACATAAATCAAGTACGTTTAGGTCTACGAAACCTGCTTTGAATAACCGTCACCATTGCGATGAATAATGTCTTTAGAAATGTAACTCTAAGCTTCCAAAAGATCAAATTATGAACTGCAGAACATATGTTTTTGTTTTTGAGATTTCCTTTGTTTTTTCCTTTTTTTGTGTTCAGATATTTTATTTAATGGAAAATAGAAATTTTAATTTATTTTCTTGTTTTCCTATTTGTGTGACATCTTGTTAGATTTAATATAACGTCGTGATATTTGTATTCGGGAAAACTCGACACGTATTTGATAATGTTTTGAAGGATCTCGTAACTAATATCTCCCCCTTTTTTGACGACTTATGTATATACGTCGGTGATGTTTTATATGTAAATCTGAGACCTGTAATAAAGACAAACATCATACATTTGTCAACTTATTCGGAGGGGCTGAAAATTTACCAGAGAGGTTGTTAAATTGAAGCCAAATGTTCATGTCCAATTACGTCACGGTCAGATGTTTAGAGGAACGTGTTGATTAATTAATATGCATTAGATGTAGCGTGTACGCACTAGTATAATATGTCCAAATCGAGGGACCAAACAAAGTATCATTTAGATGTTCGTGAGAATCGCTCCTTGGATGTTAAGGTAAATGTTTGAGGAATATCTAAAGAGGTTGCTTTAAAAGCGCCATTTTTATTTTTATGCTCGGTAAGGTACAGAAAAGAAAAATTATTTACTTTTAGTTCTGTATTCAAACAAATGGATATACTTTTATAAACTATCATATGCTTTATCTTTTTAATGACGTTCTACTGTGTATTATAGAAATGTATACCTTTTATGTTTCTGTCGTCGTTTTATATAAACCATCAAGATGAATGTAGTATATGGTTCAAATTGCATGAATTAAACGCAAACTTCTTTTCGTTCTACCTCCCGCTTTTACTGAACTCTTTTTTTTTTTCTAAAATCCTATGTGAGGTAGAAGATCAATAATAATTTTGAACAACGGTGTACGATTAAATATTTTGTTTTTGAATTCCGTGCTAGTTTTAGGGGCGAACTTTAAGATGCGCGACGCTCCCTTTGCATTATTAAGTGTGGGTTATACAGGATGTAACGGCAAAAATATTCCAAACGCATAACTTAATTATTTGAGAAAATTAAGGAAAAAATGTTTATTTTCATTATTTTAAAAATTTTTCAATAATATGCACCATCGCTTTATAATTTTATCAAAAACTTTTCTGCTTACCCCGGTATAATTAAAGAAAATCTTTTACACCTTTAATATTTAAAAGTGATAATTACAGAAATTTTAATTGTATGCTCTCGTTATAATGATGACCGATAAATGAACTGCATAATTTTTCTAAATCTTCCCGATGGAATACCTTGTATATTTTAATATTCTCTTACTTCCCATTTATTGCTGCTTGCTTTCCTTATTTACTGTGAAATCCTATTAAAATTCTCGGGCAGCTCTGGTGTAATTAAGAAAGTGTGCTTCTACTTTTACAGAAGAAAACTTTAAGTTCCAATCAATAAAAATAATTGTAGAAGCTTGAATTTACTTCTTTGCTATACTATAAAGTATTTTATTTAGACAAATTATAAAACTATCCATTGAATGAGCAAGATATTCTAGTGTTAGCTAGTATAAAATATAAAAAGCGCTGACAAAAATCAACATCATTTGAAATGTTAATGCCTTATCTTTTAAATTGCACTTTACATATTTCAAGATGGAACTTGAAATTTGGAATATTGAAATCTCGTATCCATGGAGAGATTGTTTATTGAAAGTTCAAATCAATGGGACCACTGTCGCATAATACATAACCAAAACCGAAAGCACAATATAATAAAACCCGTCTTTATTATGCTGATTGTGTTCTATTTGTTGTTGTGTCAGCTTGAACTTTGATTAAAATGTTACGGAATCTTTTGCCATTTTATTTTTACTTTCTTAACAAATTCTCATATTAGAAAAATCTTAATTCTCTACTATAGGAGGTAATACGTGAAATTTGATATTTTTTTTATGTCTCTATATATCTAATCTAATAATAAATATCACTGTTTGTATCTAGACACTATTGTTATTGTTATAAATTGATTTCATCTAGAAACTAAACGATCTTTGACAAGCACAACACATCGACAATGAATTTTTATTTTTAAATGAACGGAACTCTCTTTCAACCCCGTAAATAATAAAATATATTGGTTTCAATAAAACGAAGGCCCTGCTCATAACCAACTTCTGAATACTTGCGGGAACAGTGTGGTTTAGTTCTTTAAATTCTTTGATCCAAGTATTTTTTGGAAAAGCTTTTGAAACTTTAATGTGAGCTCGCCATTAAAAATACCAAGAGCAATCTAATTGGACAGAACTTTGTTTGACTTCCGAAATTAATCCATACCTACAATAAAGTTTGTAAAGCACAAAGAAAACGTTTGTGAAAAATGATGTATTCAACAACCAATAATTTTGCTAGAATATTTCTAATTACTTAACGAAAACGGTATTCTTTTAATAGTACAATTTTCAGGGCTGTTTGCAAATATATTTTCATCTCTTCCGAAAGATTTTCTCGTTTAAGAACGAGAAAATTAAAATTGCGAAAAGCAAAATGTTCGCACTTTATACCCGCTGAGATAGAATCGAGCATTTTGCTTTTTTTATCATGTACGATAGTCGACTTGTTAGCAGCATATACGCAAAATGTGGAAAAGAAAATGCTGTTTCTTATAAAGACATTTTAGGGAAGCAGAAAAAATACTGAACTAACAATCAGTAAAATTACGAGGAAAGAATCTGCTTCTGTAGAATAAAACAGAAAGTTTTTTGTCGAATATGATTTTTGTCGATCACGCAAATCTTTGTTTAGCATAATCGCAAATAATTATCTAAAATAGCACTTGGTGTTGTGTAATGTTGTCTGCTTCAAATAGAAATAATTTTACGATTTAGTTCTGTCGAAGGTATGTTTGTAATTGTTTTGATGGAAGGGCTATCGATTGTTCGGATAAAATAAAGGTTCGTTCTAAATTCAACGCCTGTCATAATTGAAATCATAAGACGCGTGGCGAATGGAATTAGTACTAAATTAAAAGGAATTGTAGTGGTTGAAGTTGAAAGAACCTCGATTCACAATTGCTGCATTGTTCGATCTCGGCAGAGGCACACTAGCCTAATGAACTGAATGCCGTCACAATCGAAAGTAGAATATTCATGTCGACGTTTCGCGTTCTGAAATTCCAGTAAGGGCAGGGTCGAGTAAACATTGTTCTCTGCTTCATAAATCGAAGCATGTTTGCTACAGCTGAAGGTATAAATGTAAACACGGTTCTGTTTTCCATCCACGTCTGCATTCGGTGGGATATTTTTAGTCGAACTCGGCCACAGCGCCCCGAAAATCGTACAAACGAGAGGTGAATTATTCAGCCTTATGCATAACGCACAATGCAATTATACTTTGTTAAATTAACAAGGGTAAAGTAGGGGCGACACCACCTGTGCAATGCATATTACTTATGAATCATATATTCTCTGTTTAGTTTCTAATTGCTTCGCTAAAACCACGAACACCTATCGTAATTCTCTTCTAATAATATTACCTGGAGTAGTGCCTTCGCGTAAATGTAGGTATAGTCATTTACATCGATCGACAGCTACGAACTTCGCCACTTTGTACTATATGGTCCACCTGGCACCTTTCGAGTGGTTACTGATTACTCGCCATTTGTACCTTCCAGGCGGAAATTGTTATCTATTGCTTACTAAATTGACGCATTTCCGAATTTTCCCTCGTCGTTTGTCGTTGTTAACCGACATATATTCTTTCCTTCTCATTATTAAATTGATGTTGGTTATCGAATTAATACGAAACCACACCAAACACAAATAGCAATCCTGTTGTAATTATAATTGAATCCCTGATAACACGTTCTTGATTGTGTCCGGTTTTAGTCGAATTTCTATTTCAAGAACCAATTTCCTTTTACAAATGTTTAAACTCATTACAAGTACTGTTCCATTCAGCGAAAGTATAGGGGGAGTCATGGTGAAGCTTTTAAAATTCTTTACACAATAGGCATCGATTACAACTAGAAGATTGTAAAATAAAATGTTTTTAACAACCTGGCAGTTATTATTACATTTTTGTTTTATCTTAGTAAACATTTTGTATATTTACACATGAATAAATAAATTCGATAAAAATAACGTAGAAGTAAATTCGGGTAAAACTAAGATTGTGTACGAGGGACGTCAAAATGAATTTTAAAACCATTTTATTACCAACAGATCCAATTCAATACGAGAACTTATCTTCATTCTTCCCCAAAAACAGAAAAACGACAACAACTTGTTTTGAAAGGTTATGATAGTACGATGCGAATTAAGATACCACAAAGACATTTAACCCTTCGTCGCACGGGTGGGGCAGATTAAAAATTAATGATAATTTACAGACCTGACCCAACCGAATATGTAATTTTTTTCGTGCGTAACTGACCTACGTTATTATTTCCTGACTAACTGTCTGGGAATCTCCTATTTTCTAAATTTTGAACATTCACTGCAATGATTTCTAACGTATTTGTAGCAGTGTCGGTTCTGCTTAAGTAGAAAGTGTTGGTTTTCTATCATTATCACTTTTTGTATTTTTGATATTTTGAACTTGTGAACAATCTTAACATAAAAATTTTACATGGATCCGTATGAATAGAACTGTAGCGCTTAACAGCCCTTTACGAAAGTGTATCTAGCAATATTGAACTAGCTGGAGATTCTGATAATTTCCTGATTCAGATAAAGAGCAACATAGTGACCATCAAACAGATACACAGCAAGAAGAAGATAGTGAGGCACATTAGTACATATCACTATGTCCAGAAAGTAAGTTCATTTTTACTGGTAAAATAAAACAAATGTATATTAGGAAAAATAATTTATTGCAAAAGAATCTGTAGACTTAAAACTATTAGTCAACATAGCTACCACCATTTTGTAAGCATTTATCGTAGCGTGGCACTAATTTTTGTATTCCTTCGTCATAAAACGTTGACCCCTGTGACTGTAACCACGTTGCAACATGTTCTTTAATCTCATCGTCGTCATTGAATTTCTTGCCAGCGAGGTTTCATTTTAGGCTTAAAAACAAGAAGTCACTGGGAGCAAGGTCCGTACTATACGGTGGGTGGTTAAATTGTTCCCATCCAAATTGAGTCAAAAGTTGTTGTGTAAGGTTTGCAGTGTGGGGGCGAGCATTGTCATGAATCAACAAAATGCCGCTAGTGAGCTTTCCACGGCGCTTATTCTGAATTGCACGACGCAGTTTCCTTAGCGTATCACAGTAAGCAATAGCGGTAATTGTTTCGCCCCGTGGTAGAAAGTCCACTAAAAGAACACCACATCTGTCCCAAAACACTGTGCACATGATTTTTCGGGTTGTCAAATTCGGCTTCGATGTTGTCTTTGCTGGTGACGATGTGCGCCTCCATTCCATCGATTGCCGTTATGTCTCATGTGTCTCATAGGCTACCCAAGTCTCGTCCCCAGTCACTATACTGTTAAGTAAATGGTCCCCGTCATTGCGATAACGACTCAAAAATTCAAGAGCAGCACCTAGGCGTTTTTTCTTGTGATCCTCGGTAAGAGTTTTCGGTACCAAGCGTGCACAAAGCTTTCGATATCCGAGCTTGTCATGAACAATTTCATGAAGAAGGGATCGTGAAATTAGGGGAAATTCCATAGAAAGAAAAGAAATCGTAAACTTACGGTTTCCTCTAATTTTTTCATTCACTGCATGGACAAGTTCATCATTAACCAATGATGGACGTCCACTTCTTCCTTCATCGTGCACGTTTACACGGCCATTGTTGAATTTTTTTACCCATCTCACAACCATAGAATAACTCATTACATTCTGTCCATACACCTCAGAGAGCTGTTGATGAATGTCCACTGGTTTCAAATTTTTCGCATTGAGAAACCGAATCACTGATCTAATCTCGCAATCGGCGGAATTTTCAATTACCTTCGCCAGTATAAACAAGCACTGTGACACGATAACAGCAGATAACTAACTCAAAATGGCGCCAATCGCTTAGTAACGATACAAGGTCATTGCCGCGCATGCGCGGAACTGCGATCGCATCACTGCAACGGTGGGAAATGAAAAATGAACTTACTTTCTGGACATAGTTATATATTGTAGACGAAAGCAACAGGTGTCAATATTACTGTGAGAAATATGGCGTAAAGTGGAGCAAATTTGCACCTTTACGTAATATCTAAACCAGGTAGGAGAATATAATTCTCCATCACCTTTTGTTCGACAATATCATCAAGATTGTAGTAGCATAATTCCAATATGTATATTCAGAAAATTGCCATGAGGTACTAAGATAAAAATGACGCCCTTCCAACTTGATAAGGAGAAATGAAAACGTTCTTTGGCATCTTGTATTTAGCTGGCAAAGATCATAGAGGAAGGAAGAATCTGCGAATTTTGGTGTGATGATGATACCGGGTCAGAAATTTTTGGAGCTGATATGTCGTAAAGAAGATCTCAGTTTCTTTTGGGAGTTAGTAGATTTGATGATACAAGTACGAGAGAAGACAGGGTACAGATAGAAGAAATAACAGCTATTTGTGAAGTGTCTGAGGTGTTCAATCAAAATTGCAAAATTTATTATCCGGTTGGAGACAACGTTACATTAGATTAAATGATGCAGTTTCTGTATGTATATCCCAAATAAACCGAGTACGTGCGGGATCAAAATCTTCTCAACGGTGGATGCCAAAACGTTCTGCACATCACCTATGGAAATTTAAGAAGGTCCCTTCAGAGTCGACAACTCCTGTGCCGCTGTTAGTCTACAAATGTGCAATCGCTTGTTGGGCTCAGGAAGAAACATTATCGTCGATCGTTGGTTTACTAGTTACAATTTGGTTGAAAAACTTTTGAAGGATCATAAGCTTACAGTTGTATGAACAATCAAATCAATACTGACACATTCTGCATTGTTTGGCTTTGAAAAAAATATGACTGTGGTGCCATGCATATGTTCCCAAGAAATCCAAAAACGTTTTGCTTGTTTCCTCTCTACATCGTGACGATAAAATAGACAATTCTACTGGTGACACACAAAAACCAGAGATGATAACATTCTGCAACTCTATAAAAAGTGGAGTTGATGCAGTAGATTGAATGACTAATGAGTGCTCCATATAACATGGCTAGAAATGCAAAACGCTTTTTATGGAATTCTAAACATTGCCGGTATTAACGCCTTTGTCATTCACAAGCACAAAATACTATATGCAGCAATATTCTTATCCCAGTTCAAGCAATCCTAAATTTTTTGTTACAATGTTTTTCGCGCAGTTTTTTTATAGTTTAAACCTTTTGCTTTTAAACTCCGTTCTTTGTTTGGTATTAGTTGTGTTCTAAATAAAAAACAGTGCCAAAGAATACAGGAATTTTCCAAAACTGAAGTCAAAATCAAAATATAGATATATAAACTTTGAGCTTGATAGATCTCACCTGTGCATACGTGTGACTGTTTTGGCTAGAATGGGACATCAACTAAAAATCTGCACAAACTTTTCTTATTTGGAAAAATTAAACGCAGTAGCCTTTGCACAGAATGTTATTCGCTTTACAATTTTGTACACCTTAACCGTTGATTTTGACAAAGACTTTGATGTCTTAACTATTAACAGCGAATGTGGAACAACTTAATAGAGATAGTCGCAGAAGATTGATTTGCGAATTTAGTGAACATGGAAAACTATTTACTGTCACATACTATGATATTCTTGAGAGGGTTGAGTATGAAATAAATACCACTTAGCAGATTATCTGATAATGGCAGAAAAGCTAGAAAAATGACAAGAAGGGAGAAGAAGCTGTTGAAACTTGAAAGGAAGTTCAAAATCATGCATGAATATGTTGAAAACAATCTAATTGAAGGAAGATAGTAATAATAAAAGAGAATTGACTCTTATATACCCAGTCCTTTGAATCCCACTTATCATTTGGATGTTACCATGGTTGAAAATGTAGCAAACGTACCCAACTTACATAAGTAGAGAAGTTCTGATATCAATTAAAGCAGAAAATATATGCAAATGAGCGAGAAGCGGAAAATGTGGCACGATTTCAAACCCGAATACAAAGAAAGGCTCGTCATTTCGCAACAGAGCACTTTAAGGCATTGATAGCTAAAGTATAAGGCTATTCAAAAGTAAGATACATTTTGAAGTCGCCATAATGGACAAGCAAATGTAAAATAAGTTTGTATTCATAAAGCAATGGGGTTTGTTAGTCCACCCTATATAGTTTTTATTTGTGGTTATCATGGTAATAAGTTTGTTGATAATCTTTCAAAACTCAATTAAAATGGTTTTGACATTGCAAGTTAGAATTGGTCTTATTCAATGTTATTATGAATGCGAAAGAAGTGGTCTACGAAGATTCAGAACTATTAGTAACTTAAGAGTTGGTCCGTGTAGTATACCAGCTTACAGAAAGTTAATTGCCAAATTTGAAAGTACTGGTTGTGCTAGCAATAAAAAAAAGTCTGGAAGACCTAAAGCTGCTAATGATATTAATGTTGCTGAAGAAATTTCTGGTTTATTGTAGGACCGTATTTTCTTGAAGAGGTTGAAAGAACAGTGACGGTTACTGGACAACGTTACTTCGATAAGCTGCGAAATTTTGCAATACAAAGTCTGAGGAATCACGATAATGAAAACATAGGCTTTATGCAGGATGGTGCACCACCCCATATTTGTAATCCGGTGACGCAGTTATTAACTGACACATTTGGCACTCGCATGATAAGCAGACACTTTCCCAACATTTGGCCACCACGTTCCCCTGACATTAATCCGGCGGATTTCTGGCTTTGGGGCTGTCTTAAGAAACGAGTTTTTTTAGATAATGCCACCACTCTGAATGAACTAAAAAATTAAATTTCGCAACAAATTGAAGATATTCAGGCCTATTTACTGGAAAATGCGGTTCACAATGTAGAAGAAAGATTGTAGCTCGTGGAAGAACAAAATGGGGGATATATTCAATATTTAAACTAAATTGTTCTTATTTTTTGTATATTTTAATTTTTAGACAAGTTATGGCAACTTGGAAAGTTAATTTACTTTTGAATACCTTGCATATGCCAAAATTAGGCAAGCAGCGGATTATAGTGCTGATTTACACTAGTTTTGTAACTATTATTTTGTATCTCTGTTAAATAACTAAATCAATTTTTAAATTTGTGCAGATTTTTAGTTGACACACCCTTATTTTGGTATGACAAAATAATGTGACTAATAAGTAATAGGTTAGTATTATTATAAAGTGAAAACAGTAAAAAGAGAGGTTAGTTTTATAAATAAAGTAGTACACGATAATATTATTATTTGGATTAATCCACGTTTTGGTCTAAAAGTAAATAAAGGCAAACAAGTATTTACTTTCGATTTTTGCCTTTGTTATTTACACAACCATCAAATACAAAGAGAACTGCGACAATGAAAACAAATTCGCAAAAAATACAGAATCAATCAAAACATTCAACTAAACATTTTTAATTGACTTCTTTCTACGAAAACCCTGTATAGTATGGCTAATTAGAAGCCGTGAGCAACGAATGAAATGTCTGGAAAAAATAGAATTCTAAACAAAGAAAATTTGAATTTTTTTTTGGCCGTGATACAGAATTGTAATTTGAAGTTCGTAAATGAGGTCAAAAGGAAAAGCAGGAACTGAATTTATTGGAAAACGATTAAAAAAGTAATAACGAATGAATGATGAAATAACTGAAGATGGAGTTTTCAGAAAGTTAGGAAATTTCTTGTCTACAGTTGTTATTAAATCAAGTTCCTAAATAAGTATTTTCAAATAAGGCTACAACCGTAATAAATTGAGTTTTATTCAGTTACGTTTTTATTTTTATCTTGTTTTATAAAGTTAACTTCTTGTAAATAAAAAATGCTAATGGTTGAGATAAGTATCTTATTATGCATTAAAATGTGAATAATTTAAAATTTATATTAATCAATTAATTTTAAAGTTAAATACTTTTTCAATGTATACAGCTAGAAGGAGTTCGTTTTCTTAAATTTATTGTAATTTTGTTAAACACTATCCTGTCACAGTTAAGTATCTTGATTCGTCCAATCTTCAGCTTCATTTAAATATACACAAGGCGCGAGGGTTTATCACTCCCTTAAGATTTGCTGTAATGTTAAGTGGTGAATTCCTGTCGATCCTCTGAAATGGGAATATAATTATTTAGGTCACAATGCTTTCAAAAAGATAATCTCTTAATTATTCAACGTTGCTAAATGTGAATGTAATGGTATCGTTGAGAGAAGTGTTTACAAAGTTAGCCGTGATAAATGAAACAAGAACGAATCCGACTAAATAATCTTTTTTTAATATTAGTTTCACGTACACTCTGAGTTTTTTCAAATTTAATTTTGTTATTTCCATGACATTGATCTCAGTAATAACTGTAGGTGTCTCACAAGGATTATTGTGAGGCCCAGTTTTATTTACTTTTCTTTTATGAGTAGATAAGAAATGACATGATTTTAAATACATTTCAAGTAAAAGGCCAAAAAGAATCGTACTCCCAATAAAACTTTTTTAAAACGATAGAGACGTGCATTACAGTTTCCTTTTACTACAATAAATCTTGATGTCTAAACTACGAGGTAAAAAATTACCCATAAGTTACAAAAATAAGATTCTTTCTAAGTGTTCGAAGTGACATGTTTATGGCCAGATCTGAAATCGCTGTCGGTTTCGAGTTTAAAAGACTAACTGGCACTAACTACTAGGGAAATTTATTAATTTATTGTTGTTAAAACCGTACTTCACGGTTGAAAACTCTTTTAGGAGGCGAGTGCCTGAAAATGTAGGTATTCCTTTGAAGCGAGCCGTTCTGAAATAGCTACCTACTCTGTGGTCATGAAAACAAGTTTTAAGTTAAATTCTGTCCCCCGAGTTCTATTTCTGGTGTAATAGTGGGTTTTGTAATTTTTAAAGTTTCTCTTTTGTTAGTTTGATTTTTTCCTGTTATATCTTAAACTGAGATAAACTATCGTACTATAGGGTGAAATTGAATTTGATGAATGATCTAGTTTAGAAGGAAGCTAATAATAACCAGTCAATCAATAATGAAATTGTTCGTCCTGTTTGCACACAAATCTTAGACAATTGCTGGATTGCATTGAATAATGAATACTAATATCAATTCTACATTTCTATTGTCTATTTGTAAGTATACATCTTGCTTTGTAAAAATATGTTTTTTATTTTTAGAGGAAATGTTCATACTTGTTAAACGCTTAAAAGCCTTGAAAATAGCTTTTTTACTTGAAATATCTTCATGAGTCATCTCACAATTAACAAGAAAGATAAAAATTAGGTCAAAGTATTATTTAAAAACAGAATTGCTTAAATCATAATGTTTCTAAATTTTCTCAAACCTTGTTTAACTGTAGATGAATTAGACTGGAAATCAGCATACAATCATGTGATGTAACAGTAAATTTGTTGCATCAGAAAATAAAACTCGTATTAGGAAGTTGGGGTTGTTTAACTTGCTTCTTAAAAAGCGACAAAATTGTAATTGTTAAAGAAATGAAATGAGGATGAAATGCATTAGCTTTCAAAATATTAAACTACCTGTGCTAATTTCAAGAGTTCTGGAATTTGGAGATTTGACTAATGTCATTTGAATTGCGCTGCAGCTTCTTGTTATCATTTGTAACTGTACGATTTGAATTGATCTTTTTTTTTTTAGTACCATATCCTTTTTAACATATTTGCTATAGAAGATTCTAACAATTTCGTTATCCTGACCATGAGAAAGGGTATATGCTATCCTAGGTTTTTGTTTATCTTTTGTTTAAGATGTCAAATAGTTAGCTTTAAAAAATAATCTTCCCTCATTTGCACTGAAACGGAATTATTAAGATTATTTATCTCCTTGGAAACTCATGCTTTGCTCCTCAAGTTGAGTTTTTCCAGACAGCTGATGGAACTTTCGTAAAGCAAAACTATTGCTCAATATGCATCCTTGGACACTTCAGTTCCATTCAGAATAGATCGTCTTAAATCAATTCAGATCTCGTTTCCTTGTCAAGGAAGTTTTTTTTAGTTTTAAGGAAGTTTAGTTCCCAAAGGATACAATGCCTATGGGAAATAACTTCCTGACTTGATCAAATAAGCTATGCCAAAATATTCGAGACAACACCAGCTTCGATATGTAACATCAAACATACATGATATCGATGTTCTCCAAATATTTATACAAAAAACAAATGAAGATCGACTAAACAGATCCTATCCTAAAAAAAGCCTCGTGTCAATATGACTTGACATAAACATCTTGAATACTTAGCGATTTGGACAACTTTAAAGATTCTCATGCGTCATTCTCGTATTTTGTTTTTGATCTGACGTATGTCCCAGGGCATCCTAAGTAGACACTTAAAATTTCATCTTCCAAACTCTTCTTTCTTTCTTTCCTATGAATTCATTTTGGCCTAGATTTGGACACTGCGGAAAAGATTTGTTTTTGTAACGACTATAAAAATAAGTTTCACAAATAACGTTTCTTACATCACCTGCACCCATCTATGGAACCAAACTCAAAATTCACAGTTTAAAGTAGTGCTACGGGGATCCCCATACTTGTCTGTTTTAGGCATTAAGGTAGAGACAGTTTTTCTGGCCTGATCCCCCTCTTTCCAGTGATGGTGCATAGTACCTATTTGCCCCCAGTGAGATCATAGTTATATCCAAGAATCATCAAAATGGCTATAGAAAAAAGGTCATGTTTTGATCTTTTGCTTGTTTGTTCTTCGATTGTATTAAAATGACAATCCTACACAATTAATGAGCTTTCAATTCGGTTGTCACATGATGACTTGCCACGTGAGAATTTTTGAGAGCATTGTTACTAAAGCTGATGTGTTTCAAGATTTCTTTCTAGTACCGACCGAGGACAGAATTATTTCGGATGGATAATAGTTGATAAACTTTATATTGACAAGTATGAAACTTGTCAAAAAATTGTCTGGACTCAAGGAACTTTTAATCAAAATATCATCGGGCAAAAGATTGCTCAATCAAAATATAGTAAAAAAGAGGCTTGGACTTCGATCTTACAGACGACAAAAAGGCTTAAACGTTGTCGCATGCAAAAGGATGCTTGGTTCAGATGAGTCTTTATTTTCTATTGGACGCTTTTCTTGTTGGACAGAGGCCGTACTGCAAATAAAACTGGTCGAAGAATTTATCCACAAACAGTAATGGTTTGGGCTGGAATTTTTGCTTATGGAAAAACATAGTTGTTGGTTTTTATCCACGTTTACACATAAAGCTCAATTAAATCAAGGAACATTTTTCTGATCTTATCTATGCGGATTAGTGACCCCTACATAGTCCAGATCTGAATCCCCTGGATTTCAGTAGCCTATTGCAAGGATCATCACAGCATCTTTGTGTTCTACTAGATACTAATCGTTAA
>VTPC01090408.1:135995-158058 GCA_011009095.1 Ignelater luminosus | reverse complement strand
TTAAATGTACATATGTTTGAATAAATTGAATAAATGTTTATTAATTAGATCAAAGGTTAACATTCATTTTTCTTGTTCTTCATTTAAGTTTTTATCAGATCAATATAGACGAGATTGCTTGTTGAGAATTTTACATTCTAGCAAACACATTTTATCTGGACACCTTTAGATGAATTTTGTTTCTTCCCAACGATTGCGTCAAATCTATACAGATTCTATTCTATTCCTCTGTAGTCTATTAATACTTTAATATCTAAATAAACGTGTTGGATGTGTTTTAATGCTTCATCGTTTAGACAGGATTGTGATAACTAACATCTTCTAACTTATGAACTAAGTCGGATTTGCGACAAACTCCCTTTTGGTGGCACACTTACTGTGGAGTTGCGACGGTTATAGTTAACTTGGCACCATCATCATGGATGGATATAGAGCAGAGAATTACATCCCCTAAGTATAATAAATTAATGTAACCAGATTGCCTGATGGTTTTGTATTTGATGTGTTAATCTATTGAGTTTTTAATATTTTGATAAATACTCTTAACAAAAATTTTGGGAATGTATTGCAATATAGAATTATCCGCATAGCTTTGTTTTGCATTATTTCCCACTTCTCTTACGTTTGTTATCAGCATCGATACGAAGTTCTGACAATTCAGAGTTAGGATTAAAAGAAGACATTTTAATAATTTTGAAATATTTTTTTAATTGTGCTACTATTTAAGATAATTTTTTGTTTTCAGGGTCAATCTTTTCGAAATAAGTCTTAAGTTTTCAGATTAGATATACGTTGTTTTGTAATATGTATGAGGTTCGAGATGAAATTCTTTGAATAATAGTATTCGTCTCAAAATATTGGTTACTACTGAATTCATATCTGTTTGCAACCCTTCTCTTTATTTTGCCATTCAACCTTTACTGATTAGTTTTCTTTTCGTAAAATATATTACAGTTTCTCCTCTTAGCCTTTCTATCTGTCCAGTTCGATTACATAGACGTAAAATATAGAGGATATATTATATCCCAACGAGCGTTTTCGTTATTTACCGTTATTTTCCTAAAATATAGGGCTTTCATTCAAAGTAACAACTCGATCATAAGCAATATCGATACTACCATTATTAACTGCACGTTATAGACATAAACCAAAACGTGGCAACAGGCGTTTGTACTCTATTAAAACGAGATCGTTGTAAACCTGATTTACATGACAAAAGAAAGGTTAAGCTTGTTTTGCTGGAAAGTTCTCAGTAATCAAGGAAATTTAGATTAAATTTGATTAGCAAAATACTATTATAAGTTAGCTGAAAACGTTCTATAGGAAATAGGGATTAGAATGGCTCCAGTCATTTCCGTGTAGTAAAACGAACCTTAGTAACTAATTTTTAATTAATCTCCACCACCAGCAGCATAAATTAAGGTTGCTGCTCCTCGCACTCGCTACCTGCTGAGTTATACTGATCCGGATTCTACTCTAAGCGCGCTTTTGTGTTTTACTCGTCTTTAAAAATACATTTAGATTTATGCAAGGGGACTTATTGGGGTTTTAAGAAACGAATTTTGTCATTTTAAGGAAAAATTCTGTAAATTTAAAAAGTTTTGTTAGATTATTAAGAAATAAGTACGGCAAGAAATGAACTAGGAAAGAGAAATGATTAAAAAAGTCGTATTCTTGCGTTTCATTAACCATTGTTTATGATTTTAAGGAAGGAATTTGAATTCACTGTTGTTTAAATTCACGCACACCGTCGCTTAATTAGAAATTTATTGATAACCATAAACTTAATTGCTCGAGTGCTCAAAATTGGATTTCGGCCTCACTTACAAGAAGCTCACTTAAACGTTAAAACAATTCTTTTTAGATTTATGTGCATTTTTCGTAGAATCTCTACCAGTTCTGCTTTGCTGTGCTCATCTTTTAGAATGGTTGGTTGGGTTCACGTAATCGCACGTGCTAGTTAATTAATTTGGGGAAGTTTCGCTGATGCTCTACAGAAAAGGTAGAAATCGTTTTCCTTAATGGTATTATTATACATCATTGCAATAGGATGTAGTTAAGGCGCTTTCTCATACTGAGAATACAAATTCAACTTTTATTTACTCTTCTACAAGGTGTAACAGAGATTTGAATCACCCCCAGGAACTTTTTTATGTTTATAGATATAATAAAATCTCTTTTATGAGAGTTTATCGGTGAAAGGGGCTCGCAAAATGCTGGTATATATCTAAAAAGACGTTCGATTTGATTTTTGTTGTTTGTAAGACAGTACATGAAACAAAACTGTCGAGTTTATATTGACTTCTTGCAATAACATACTTATCGTTAGCAATAATATAATTATAAGTGTAATTGAAATAATGAAATGCTTGGATGAACTTAGTATTTTCTTTCTAACGAGATTTCACGGTTTCGCTTAGTTCTTCCCCTTTATAATAGCGATGAACGGTTAAATAGAGTACTAATTAAAATGAATTGTAATAACAGTAAATTTCCTGTACTCAAATCGTGATAGTTAAGTTTGACTACATGAAAAGATGGGGTGCGAATCTAGAAGTTACTAAGAGAGAGTAGTTAGTTAAATTATAATTATACACTACACAGTATGAAAATTACATACAGGGTGATTCTTAACTTCTTTTTTTCGTTTTGAAGGCATAAAAAGAACCGATCTACGTTAAATTGCATGAACAAAAATTGTATAGTTTCAGAGTTGGATACTACTGTGTTTGGGAATTTCTGTACATAACCACATTTTGTATTACAATTTAAAAACTAGCCTAGCCTTGACTTAAATCATCTACCACAACTAAACAAATCAACCCTGCCTACAGCTACTATAAGTAGAAATCAAATTGCAAGACACAGATAAGTTTTAGAGATGGTAAAGAATAACTATAATTATAATAATTGTTCAAAATTACTACCTCCAGCTTGAACAATGCTAGGCAACCGGGCCTCCACAACCAGGAAAAAATATTTAGATGTCGTTGTACCATTCTATCATAATGTTGGGGAGCTGCATCATCTAATGAAATATCTTCTAGCAGCTCTGGAAAGTCGTTTTACAAAAAATTTAAATACACTCTCCCAGTCATTTGTTTGGGCAAGATAAATGAGCCTATTAGCATACCATTTCTAATTCCAGCAAAAACATTGATTGAGAATCCCTGCTGCTAATTGTATCTGTGTATGATGTAAAGATTTTTTACATCCCATTGTGGAAGTTTATAATTCTGTTCCTTGTGAAGATTGATTCATTACAAGCCAATGCATTCATCGGAATGTTGGCATTCCGCAGATTCTGTTCCAAGAGCCGTTCACAAAATTAAATTCATAGTCCCTTGGTGCTAGAGTTTGTACGCGCTACACGTGGTACGTGCATCGTCCGCCAAACCGTGAATTGTGAGGTATTGACTTCACGAGTAATTTGGCACGTGCTTCAAGTGGGATCTTCTTCAATTAAATTCATCATTTCATCACCAATAGCTTGCCTGTTGTCATGGCTGCAGTTTGCCCGAAGTATGTGCTTTTTGAATTAGAGACAGAAAAGTTGGAGATGTAGGATACCTTCTATTGGGAAAATCGTGCAGCTGCAACAGCATTTTGTAGTGCTTCACTGTTGTGACCCTCCAATTTGTAACCCTCTGGATTTGTAGCTCACCACCGCTTTGTACTGGTTTTTCGACACTGGTCTATATGATGTTTAACCATGACAGCTTTTGACAGTTCTCCTTTACCTTCATCAAAGATGTCCTGGTATTGCTAAAGCAATTCCAACACCAGATTTTTGGTGTATTCGTCTAAATGTGATAACTCAAAGTTGTATATAAAAGTGTTAGGTGAACTTTTTGATAGATGAAGAATGGTGGAGTGATGCATGTCTTCTGTTGTTATTTCTTCTGCAATGGCAATGTCTTGATTTTTCCCTAAGTTAACATGGTCGCTTAAGTTTAGCAATCGCAGAAACTCTTGCGGCTTATTTTTAATGATAGTTCTTGCTACCAGTATCTCATTTCCAAAGAAATTTACCATTCAGTTTGCTTTGTAACACGACTGGAACATGAATTTCCGTCTGAGCAGGTATTTCGCACTTCTCTGCTAATTTTATTGTTACAGTAATCTTTTCAGTGGTATTATTTATAGGCTCAAGTTTTGTTATTGAAAAAGATTGACAAGATTTCTCCTCTTTTGGAGTTTGCTCAATTCATTCTGGATCCTTTATTGTGACTGTTTGTCCTTCTTTTAACTTTTTCTCTATAAGGTCCAATTCTTTATTTGCTTCATAAATTCATTTCCTTTCTTGATAGCCTATGTGAGAGGAACATCATCTGGCTCATCTTCACTTATGTAGCCATTCTCGATTATCGTAATCTTTGGAAAGGTTTCCTTAATTTCCCTGTTTTCACTTATAATGTTTTTACCCTTTAATGCACAGTTGCAATAGTAGATTATAAATTAATATTTTATGACCCCACATTTCTAAATAATCTTTTCCATATTTTTGTATGGCTTTGTTAAAGTGTAGAAAATCTCGACCAAGAATGCCATCAGCTTCTATATTAAGCGAATTATCGCATATTACAAATGTATAAGAACAATTGATTTCGTGTTTATGCAGTCCTACGTTTACTCTGGTAGAGCCAACTACCCCTAATCGCTGCCCTGATGCATCCGTTAGTTCCACGTCAGCTGAGTTGGATATATGTCCGGAGACGACTTGCAATTTCAGTCCTGAGTCCACTAAAAATTTCGTAGGCTGTTGGTTCACCAATAAATAAATAGCTACTGGTACATCATCTATGGTACTGTCTTGATAGATTTTCTTAATGTTGTGGAGGTTTAATGCAACTGGCTGTTGCAAACAACTCGGGTTCAAGTTGCTTGCTGGGTCTCGTTTAAATTTTCCACTTTTTCTATTTGTTCGTTATCTTCAAAATGAATACTGTTTATGTTCCTAATGCAGTTATTTCGTTGCCATCGTCGGTTGTTTGTTCTTTTTCTGTGATGATTCTGGTTACCCTGATATTGACGACGATTATTCCCCTTTGAAGCCTTGCTTTGTTGCGATGTAGAGTGTGAATTTTTGTTGTGATGTTGGGGTACGTTATTATAGTTTCTTCTACCTATAGATTTTGAGCGCTGGTTGTGTACCTGCTGGTGGTTTTGTGAATTCTGGTTTTGTCGATTCCTACAATTTAAACACCATTTCTGTTCTTCAATTGCCATCATTGACATTCTGTTGGTGGTCCCATTTATCATTTCATCACACAGCTCTTGCCTATGGGCGATTTGTTCTGCTTTTTCAATTGTCAACTCGGCCTTCCTTACCATTTGTGGTAGTACCTGTCTTTTCAGGTCTCTCTTAAGTCCCATCTGGAATTGTTGCAGAAGAATATCACCAATTTTCTTCTTTATACTCTGCGTTGCAGCTGTTTTCAGATCGTCTTCCAGTATTTCTCTTGCTATGAACTTTAGTCTGCTGAGAAATTGTGCTACCGTTTCATTGTTTCGTTAATAACATTTAGAAAGTTGTAGTGTAGATTCGCCTGGAAGCTTCTTTGGAGTAAATTTATTTATTATTTTATTTTTGAAAGTATCCCATGTAAATGTCTGGGCTTCACCTGCTAGTTCTGTATCGTAGAAGTTTTCTGCCTCATCTTCGAGTCTGTATTTTTTAAGTCTTATATTTTCGGTCCAACCATCTAATTCTGCTCTTTCTTCGATTTCTATGAAATATTGCTTTGGAGACGTTCTTCCATTATACCCTTGGATGGTACAGGCAATCATGCCTAACGTCATGTATGGATGTGTCTGAGATGCTTGTGATTTTATAAATCCAACGGCTATAAACAGAGGGTTACAAATTGGTGGCAGCGGAAACTAGAAGTTTTTGTATTTCTATTTTAATTGGTTTTGTTTTCATGATTTTCATAACCAGTTAGCATTTCTTTTTATTAAATTGTATTTTTTGTGGATTTGTAGCATTTTAATTTTTCTTTCTAGCATTTATTTAAAGTGAAATTTTCTTGTGGCTTAATTGAAGTGTGACCTACCACCACTTTGTACTGACACACTGTACAGACAAGAAAAATAACTTTTTGTAGCGTT
This sequence comes from Ignelater luminosus, assembly GCA_011009095.1. Taxonomy (NCBI): domain Eukaryota; kingdom Metazoa; phylum Arthropoda; class Insecta; order Coleoptera; family Elateridae; genus Ignelater; species Ignelater luminosus. The sequence continues at coordinate 151,947 of VTPC01090408.1, read as the reverse complement.
AACAGTTCCTGAAAGAAATTGCAGGAAAGGAAGAACTCAGAGCCCAGCGGCCGAAGTAAACTCCAGATACAGCTAATAAAATTTATTAACAAGAAACAAATAGGAGGGTTATAAATTAAGGGTTACAAATTAGGAGGGTTAAAAACTAAGGGTTACGCCGTAAACTATTATTATGTCTGCAAATTTTTCATTTGTGTACATTCTTCAATTCAAATTCAGCACAGAATGGAAAATTATGGAAGATGATCTAATCAGGTACCAACCTTTGGCACTAAAGATTACGGAATCAAACAAAAAAGTGTTTCTTTTTTAGTAAGTCAGTAAAGCAGAACGTCACTCAGACAAGTTTTGTCCAAAGGTCAAAAGCGACTACAAAGTTAGCCACTTTGGGGACAGAAATGGTCAAAATCGATATGGCTAGATGAGCTATGCCTACTGAATTTGTTAGCAAAAACTTTCGGATATCAAATTTTGTTAATGCAATTTAAGGTAGATCAATTTTTTTGTGCCCCTCTCTTACCCTTTAAGAGGAAAACAAAAACAAGTTGAGAATCACCCTGTGTGTTTAAAAGTTTGTATTTGATATTGATAGGATAATTATATTTTGGAGTATCTTGAAAAGGGCCTGTTTGATACTAATAGTAAAATTTTAAATTATGCCAGCTATCGAATTTTTTAATAATTTAAAATGCCATTTGGCATTAAGAGGAATTTAATTTAGACTCATAGCCTTGATGCGCAAAAATGCGAACAATTGAAAATATTATCCTAACTAAATGTTTTTTGAATTTGATTTGTTTATTTTATAAAGAGAAATTGTAAAAAAACATAATAAATCTACCGTCATAAAATACGACACAACCGATGTTATTCAAATTCCGCGCAGTCACTAATGCAACATCGCGCTTGGTTATCAAAGTGAAACGCCCTCTCATTTCTTTCTTTTCTTCTACTTTGACTAAAATATCACATGATTACGAGAATATTCAGTTTTCATCTCTTTTTTATTTGATCGTATTGTAAACTAGATACTGCTTGTAAGGTATATAGGATAATAAATCTCTTCCCAAAAGTACATCTTTATAACTACTAAAAAATGGATTTTTCCCCGACAAAAGCATATTGAATTCTTAACTGCCAGATTAACGTTACATAATCTTATAAATTTTTATTTTCTTAGCGCTTTTCGTTTTATTTTATTTTTATATGTAGGCAGTTTTTATTAAAATTGAAAAGAACAAACTTTATTCAAATGAAATTTTTGTTTGATATGCAAAACAAAACTATTTTTTATTTCGAAACTTGACAGAAGGTTATAAATGGAATGCAAAAGATAAAAAAGGAAACCTGAATAGAAAGTATCGATCATGTCCATATTTCCACCTTATGATTAAGTTTGTACGAGAATTTATGACTTTACGTAATTAAATTATGTACTTGTTTGTTTATTACGCACGAAGAGTGTTAAATAAAAAAAATATTGTGATTCGAAAAGATTTATCTGGTTTAGCTTAGGATATCTTTCGATCTAAATTCTTTAGAACCGTTTTTTATGATATATACAGCATTTTTATATGGGTTGTAGAAATTGTTGAAATAGCCACAAAAGAATCTTGAAAGTTTGCTAGCATTTGGGGATATCCATAGAAATTCATAAATCTTTGTGTAAAAAGAATTGATTGAAAATGTAACCACATTTTTTCGCCTACTTTCTCTTTTTTAAAATTTATTACATTTTGCGCGTGACTTACATTAAGTAATTTTAGCTAGAAATGGAAAAAGCAACATTCATTATTGTTGGCTTGAATGGGACTATGCAAATATCATGTTGTTTCAAATATGTACATTAATATCAACTAGCGGCCGCTACGCTAGTTCTTAATTCTTTCCCAAAAGGTTACTCACAATATCAAAATAAGTATGTTTTGGGATTTCCTTTTCAGTTTTTATGAACATGATGTATCGTCCTCGAGAATAACTCTAAATTAAAATTTTTTTGAATTGCAAATCTATCTCTTCTGCATTTTCTGTCTCTTTTTGTTTCCGAGATACAGTACTTGAAACAGCTTCAGCGATTTTAATTTTTGTTCACACCTAGTGGTCTAAGCTTGATAACTCAACACGTACATTTAATAACCAGATTGTTTGCTCTTTTGATCGACTTTGTAACTTTTACAGTTTCCGAAATTTTAACATTATGACAGTTTCGTGTTACACCCTATATTGATGTGAAACCATGTTTTAGCAAAACACAAACTGCCATACAGTGTTTTGTCCAAAAAAGACTTTTAAGCTGCATCAAATAATTCTAAATAGTACTATTATAGTACTGATACGACTTTAACTACCCCAAACAACCTTTTCTTGTGGGCTTAGATCTATACAAAGTTTGCATGAAGGTAGTATGATGACGTCAGTCAGGTGTGTTTTGACCAAGAAAATCGAAAAATGCAACTCAAGTCTGTTTTTGCTAAATATGAGTTTCTTGATTCTTCGTCTCAGACACAATGCTCTAACTGGCCATTGATTCTTCGATCACTTATAAAATAAATCATTCACCGTTTGCAATGATCAGTGGAAGCCACAACTTTTTAATTTTAAGTAGTTTGAAGATTACTTTCATTTCTTGGAAACTGACAGGTGTAATTTGACTATTATGAATTGACATATGTAGATAGCGACTGGTTCAATCTCATACACGTCTTTGTCTCTCATGGCAAGCTTTGATGAAACCTTTTTTTGAATTATCCGATATCTAAAGCTTCGTTTCTGGTTTAACCAGCAGACCCAGACCTTGTTAATAAGAATTTTGCATTTTATCTCGAAAACTTTTCGAGACTAAAGAACAAAAACCTTACCATAACTAACCTCAATTTTTGTCTTTTTCATCTTCATTTTCATTCCATAGCTTCTTTATGACATTTTTGTCTTAGACATCTTTCAGTTCTCTAGTTTCCTGTACGTACCTTTCTAGAACTATCATCAGCCTCATCTTTTATTCGACAGATTTCAACAATGTATCACATTACATATCATCCAATCTGGTTTTGTCAACAAAAATAGTAAATCGATCATCGCCTCCAAATCTGTAGATTCAAAATTTACTTGATCCTCAATATTGGCAACTGACGATATTGAAAAAAGTAAAAGTTCTGGGTATGACAAGATTTTATTTTCCAATACTGTATTTGCATGATTGCAAGCAATTTTGAGTTTGTTTCTTCATCTTCATGATCTTTTTCTTGATCATTGACCTACCATAAAAGAATTTTTCGCACCTGACTCTTAATTCTTCAGTGATCGTCTTCAGATCTTAGCTTGACAGATTTAGTCTATGGTTCATTAGACAGAGAAGAATACCTAAGCAAAGCAACCACCGAATTCGTCTATGTTATTTGTACTTTTTTAAAATTTCAATTTGGCTGTTTACTGTACTTCTAAAAGGGTTTTTGTATGACTTACCAAACAAATCTTTCTTTCTATATAACCGCTTTCATAATAGCATTGATTATTTAGTATCAAACACTTAACAAGCAACGCCCCTATATTTATCTACAACCTGCACGTGCTTCTCTATAACCCTAACCATTTGCAAAACTGCTTAAATCTTGATTAATGGTGAATATTTTTAGAATTCTTTCTTGAGCTGTAATATAGAAAGTTTTATTTCAAGAAACATTTAAAATTCTATTTTAGAGAAATTCGACTTCCTAGAAAATCTGTAGGTGATGACTCTGATGACTCAATTTAATTTCTTGATTCATTACTTCGCATTATGAGACTATTAATATTAATTATATCTAAAGAAAATATAAAAATAACTGTGCCCGTTTCAAAAATATGTAACATCCAGCATTGTTTCTCTTATAAGTAATAAATCTAAAATCTCATTAGATGTTTTACATTTGCTCTTCACATTTTGACGCGATTTGGCTTTTCCCCGCTTTTATAGGGTTGGTACAAATCTCAGTAATACCCTGTAAAATGGTTTAGAGACATTGCGTGACGTTATTGTATTATTATTTCGTTGATGACAACTTGCTACATTTTGCTTATACTTAATAAAGGATTTGGGTTGATGAAGGCACAGCATCGTTCTGTATTTCAGGATGGTTTCCGTGAGGGATCTTGCTTCAAATTAACTTGTAGTTCTAGTCGGCTGTTATTTCTGCAATTTACCCGACAGGGTTATAGCTGTAGTAAATAATTATACATTCGCTCTAGGAATGCGGATAGACATAAATTAGCAGCTTTTCTTAATGAGTATTTTTCTTTAGATCTTTTAATTAAAAGAATGTATTATCCATAGCCCTAGCTAAACCTGCATATTCCGGTTGACCAGATCTCACAGCGTATTCTCTTTGATCCGAACAGCGGCTACGTTTTTATTCATTCATAAAGAAATCCTTTGTCAGTCTCGCATGGTTTTTATGTTAATTGAAATATTGAAACAAGTTCTTCTCTGTATGAGTCGATTTATAACCCATCCAGTCTGATCAATATACGGGCAGTAAAAACTCTGAAAGAAACATAAATTTCGATAGGTTCAACTTTAAATCACTACACGTATATCTTAGGTGCATTTCAAAAATTTCCAACTTCCACTTCGCATAAAAGTTCCAACAGAAGTTCTATAAAGCACGTAATCTCGACACCGAATATATACGGACTTTGTGGGGAGCCTCTCTATATGACGCTTGCCCAAAAAATACCTAATAGAAGAATTAGTTTCAGCATTTTGTCCGACTTTTATGTATTGTGACTACAAAGTTTTGTTATCGCTTTCCATTCTCTTTGAAGTTATTCTCCCTGCTTCTTAGAAAATTTTCGTCGGTTACAGATTGCTTTAAAATTTCAATAAATGATTAAATTGATATTTTGATCCTTTTTGATTTTAATAGAAGATCATTCATTTTCCAGAAAATATCCGTTGTAATTCTCGATGAATCGGAGGGTTTTGTCGAATCGTAACCACGCAAAAAGCTTTCAGAACATTTCAAAAGGGCTATAATAGAGAATAATTGAAAAGATAAACCTGATTACATTACTCATGAAATTAGTAATTTTTCTTTCAGTAACAAATAAGGATTCCTTCGATTTTACTAGTTGAAACAATCAATACTTTAATGATTCTAATAAGTTACTTTAAGGGTTTCACGTTCATTAAAAAAGCGTATGTTAGTAATACTTTGAATAATAAGTCTTGTTCTCATTTTACTTATTGATTCTATTTATATTATAATTGTGGAGCTTGGAATGTTGTTATTTCTGATAATGTCAAAACGATAGAATAAGAGAAGAGTTTTGTCTTTGCTAAAAGGTAGTTTTCAACCAAATCAACAAGTTTTAGTGTCTTCGTACAAGAATTCATAAAGTAAGCTTGAATCTAATTTTAAAACTCAGAGGAAGTGATAGTAATCATATAGTAACAAGTTTCCTATCATGCATACAAATATTACTAGAAATCTGAGCTTTCACAGCTAAATATTATTCAAGTTAAAACCAAGAGACTTTATGTGGAAAATTCTTGAACCTGAATCTGAATTGAACGCGAAATTGAGAGTAATAAGACCAAAATGTAACAAACGTAGAATTCAAATAGTGACACTCATTTCTTGAAGCAATGTAATTTCTATTAACAGTTTTGGTCAATTTTACAAGCGAATTTATCAAAATACTATTAGAAAATGCGGACAGTTAAACAAAAGGCATCACTGATGAAAACCACAGGCAATCGTGACGGTATGCATGGGTGTTGTCACAACCCAGACAAGAGATTGAGCACTGATTTAGGTATGATAGGGTCAGGGTTTGCTCTTCACAAAGAAGCTATACGTTAGAAAGCGGTTTTGTGCACGTTAGGCACTGAAAACAAGAGAAACAACAGACCAAGTAGTGATTAAACATGAAGAAGGTTGGCAAAATCTATTTTTACTGATATATTTTGCAATACGTTGATATTTTTATTTTTACTAATTTTGCTTTCTTTTTCAGGTAAGGAATTGATCCTATATTTATGGAGCCGACTACGAAACTGATGAACGCCAATCAACAGGTAGTAATTAAACAATACATTAATTAGAAGTCCAATAAAACTATACAACATTGTCTATGTCTAGTTGCATAAGTGGTATCGACATCAAATGACTAGTTTGTCTTTTGTATTCCCACTACCATTACCTTTAAGTAAAACGTTGAAATTGTATCAACCATAGCCAACGTAAATATTACTGAGGTATTTGGTAATGGATGCTCTTGATATGAGTATTAAATTAGTTGTTAATTTATTATAAAAGCTTAAAAGAATCAAACAATGTTTAAGATATCACAGTTAGACTGGGAATATTAGAAATGTAGATGAAAAGGGAAAAACTCGAGGTATAGTAAATTTTGAAAACTCCGCATACCCAAAATTGTAAAAACAATAAAACAGATACAGAAACTGTAACAAGAAGAAATAATTTCTTTAGAATTGTCAGAATTTGTCGAAAAAGAATCTTCAGTAGAGTCTAGAAAAAACCCACAAATTGTTTTGCCCAAGGTTTAAATCTAAAATCTAAAAACTTTCTCTATTATCTTGAAGTCCTCCATCTTCAAGCATTCACATGAGACTTGACATTGGAGAGGATGGAAAGTTCGTTTTGTTAATATTGAGTTAGGTTGGTTCTTCGTTTCATGTCCTGACTTCAAACTTGAGCATTCTTACCTTGATCTGTTAATGAAATAGGTAAGTGCTATTTACGAGGGTTGCTATTTATATTTCTGGCCTAACAATGAAAAAACAAGTATTTATGATCGAAACTAGTTTTATTGTTTTTCAAAATATTCTCCATTAAGATTGATACACTTTTCCATGCGTTTGAACCAATTTTCGAAGCACTTTTTCCACTCTGTTTGAGGCAGCTCCAAAATATGTGTTTTGAAACAAAAAACGGCTTCTTCTGGTGTTGAAAATCGTTGACCACGCAGTTTGTTTTTGATGTACGGGAATAAAAAGAAGTCATTGGGTGCCAAATCAGGCCCATCAACTCGACCTTCTGGCTGGTTAAATATTCAATTGTTTGAGCAGCGGTGTGAGAGCTTGCATTGTCATGAAGAAGAATGATTCGCCTCTTCTTTGAAGTTTTCCGAATTTCTCCAATGACTTCTGGCAAACAAATGATTGTGTACCATTCAGAGTTGACCGTCTTACGTTGCTCTAACGCCACTGTTGCCACATGACCGGTAATGCCAAAGAAACAGGCAACCATTTGCTTCGATGTGCTTCTTCCGCGAACAACTTTTGTTGGATTTGGCTTGTCTTGAAAGACCCACACAGTTGATTGCTGTTTTGTTTCGGGGTCATATGCGTAGATCCATGATTCGTCACCTGTGCAGATGTTACACACAGCCTTTGATGCACCTTTCGCAAAGTTTTTCAACATTTCAATGCACCAGTCGACGCGAGCCTTCTTTTGAGCATTGGTCAGGTTATGCGGGATCCAACGGGAACAAATATTTTTTACGGCCAAATGATTATGTAATATCTTGTTGATGCTAGTCATACTAATGCCCAAAGATGCCTCAATCGCACGGTATGGCACATGACGATCTTGTTTAATCAGTTCACGCACAGCATCGATGTTTTCAGGCACAACGACAGATTTTGGACGGCCTTCACGGATTTCGTCCTGGAGTGAACATCGGCCACGTTTGAATTCATTATACCAGTTTTTTACAGTGCTGTCGTGATAATCCACGTCGAAAGTTATGAAAAATAATTGCACGAAAGTGTTCACGGGTCAATTCCATTTTTTACTAGGGAATGCACTTTTCAATTAACTGCAAACAACACTAATCGCACTCAAATGACAAAATGTTGTGGTTGAGGTTATGTTCAACAATGTAAAGTTTACACCGGAAATGTCAGCTAACGCCTGAACACAGTCAGTGTTGCCAAGGCCAGAAATATAAATAGCAACCCTCGTATTTGTCTTTTTTGGTCCTGATTAAAGATATTAAGAAAGTGTTCTGAAGATTTTCTATTTTTAATCTTTTGACGGATACGAAGGCAAGGTTTCTTCTTCTTTTTCTTCTCCTTCTTGTTCTTTTTCTTATAATCAATTTTGTAGGTTTTAAGCTCGGGTGACTGCTACTCTTATCTTTATGGTGAAATCGTACAAATAAATCTATTTGGTACAAATGGAAAAAAAATAGAGAAACCTTGCAAAGCTAGACTTATTAGTAATCCAGAACTAGGGATGCAATCTTCCGTTTACCCTTTATAAGAAAAAGTGGTGTTTGGTATACCAAACTAACGCTGGTTCCATAAAAAATCGAAATAAATGACAATGTACTAAGTCTCTCAATTACGCTTTATATAATAAAACCATCGAGTTAAACTAAAATGTGAAAACCTCTTTTAATACCAAGGCAAGTCCGAGAACTTTAATTGTATAACGCCAAAACGGTTTAAGTTTAGACCCTTACACTGCATATTGTTGTAATTAACAAAGAACCGGAAGTACCTACATAAGGCGTACCGTTTAGAAACGTGAAAAAGAACATTCTGTGTTGTTGAAACTAATTTTAGAATTTTTCCTGTACAACTTTCCTCGGTAACATTTTTTAAGATTTCTGCAAATAACGACGCTGTTCTCCGTCCACACTTTGAATATTTAAGTTGAGTTGCTCGATCAAATTGGAGAGTCGTTCCTTTCAAACAAAGTTACTTTTTGAATTTCTTTTATACCCCTGTCATCTGATGACAATTTTCGGGGACAATTCTATTTAGCCTAGTCCAACTAGTAGTAATAATTGTTTAACTGAGAACTTAACTTCTTTTAAAAGCACTTCGAGCAAGTTTTACATTTTTCTCCGACATCGTGCTTGAAATGTAGCAAGTCTGTTGTATTTACATTAAATTCTGTTTGGTAGGGTGAAAGTAGCTTGACTTCCTAAGTTATTCGAAATTTTACTTAAACACAACAAGGTTCATAATCGAGTATACTTAAAATAACAATCCGCGCCAACAAAATAAACTTAATTCATAACGCTTTCATAAATTTTGAGGAATATTAATAGGCAGGCGTGTTAAAAATTTCGAAGTTACAGTTCGTTGACTCATTATGTAAAGATAAGAAAACGATTACTCGATGTAAAGATAAACTGGTTTTAAAGGGTATTTTAACCTACACTTTAATTAATTAGAAGTAGAGGCGTGTACATGAGATTTTCTCGGGAAAACCCTTTAGTTTTTCTACATCAGTCTCGTACAGCGTTAACTTACGTGATTTATAGTAACATCAAGCAGCTGTAAATAGAAAGGTATGTTTTGGAAAACCCACCGATAGATTTATATTCTAAATTTCATTAAATCGGTTCTCTGACTCATGCGATTGAAATCCGACCAAGTTTTCACACTCGAATTGCAATAAACAATGCATGTGATGTCGGAACCAAGATGAAAATTTCAATATGTAAGGCTTAGGCCCTGCTGCTATTTTATCTGTCAAGCACACAACTTTAACAATAAAATCCTTTAACTTATTCTCCATCTCGGTCTGCTCTACGACGTCCTGACAAGAATGTGGTTGCGACATATACGTAGAAGACAGCATACGAGAGGCATCACTCATCCCTTTGTTAGTAGCCCAGTTCGGGATGCCTCAGTGCTCCCGCGAGACGCACTCCAACCAAATGCGAACACGTTATTCTAAATTATACGCGTTTTCAGGTCTCAGTTTTCATACGGGGGTACTGACACGATAGAGAGGGATGAAAAACCGTGGACGCTACCAAGTTTGCGGAGAGATTTTATAGCACATGTTGTGAAGTGCTTGATTGCTTAAGCATAAATCACAAAAAGGGGTGTGAATTTTACCACATGTGTTTACGCCTATGTGTATTAAACACAAACAATATTAAAATCTTCGATTCATCTTTTGTTATTCTTTTGTTTTATCTTTAGATATAAAAAGGAGCTTTACAAAAGGAGGTGCTATTTAATAAATTATCTTCCCTCGCAACGAGCTTTTAACTGATTTTAACGTGACCTTGTAGTCTTCCCAACAAACTTTACAACTATCTCAACTTAGCATTTCCACCAGTAAGCCACTTTATTAACTGTTCTCAGCATAACTTTCTCGTGCCGCAAAAATAGTTTCTTGGCTTAAACACGCCCCGAAAGTAGAATTTTAATTCGATTACAAACACCATCACGTATTTAAGTTAAATTTATTTTTATCTTTATCTCCAAACACATGTTTGTTGTTATGCGTGACATTATTTTCGTGGTTGTAATTAAATTTTTATTAAACTTGGAAAATTAAATACGTGTTTCTTCGCATGGCTTCAAATTATTTTGACATTTTGGGTTTATAAATTTATGCTTAAGGATATAATATTATGTTTTTACTGCAATTTCAATTAATAAACATTAAAACCATTGAGATTTTTTATTGTTCTTGTACAACTTTGTAAATTTCAATTATTTTCTATTTAACAAAACAAAAAGTTTATTATGGATACTCTCAAGAAATTTCTTGTTATTCGATTGATTTACAACATTCTTTTGTTACTAAACAAATTAATAAATGCAAATGTTTTTTGTACTGCAATTTATAATATAAAATACAATCCACTCTGATGTTTTAAAACAAACGTTCAAAATTATTTACTGTAGCAAAATCTGCTTGATAAAACGTTGCAAAAATACTAATGATAACGTTTAACTTACCTTTTCTGTGCAATCAGAGCATAGTGAACATGCTACGAAGTGATCCTTTACAGGTAGCGTGTTTGCTTAGTTTGCGAAATACTTTTATTTTTCTATCACATTTTCGAGGGCGTTTTTTGTTGGTTCTGCTTCTTCCTCATCGTTTTCTTTTTTTTCTCATTTTGTTTATTTCAATTTTTAGTTCTCGTGATAGCAGCTTGTTGTGTTTAGGTAACCTATATTTTTATGATTCTTGCCATCTTCGAAAGCTGTCAACATCTAGGTTTGTTAGTATTTTTGTTGAAACGTGCGTTTCTTTGTTTCTAATGGTATCGATTCCTAAATAAAACCTTATAAAAACTAAGCATTTAATTTTTTAATTATGCTTTTAAAAGTTAACATAAACAATATTCCGTTTCTAACTCATACTATTTAGGATAAACAACTGAAACTAAAATATTCGTTGTATAAACATTCCAGTAGCTTGAAATCTCTATCAATCTGATGTTAAAGATTGAAGCTTCAATTACATAGTAAAAGTGTCAATCATTGACTACTAAGTAAAAATTTAAAACTTTCTTGTTTTAAATTCATTCACAGTTCAAAAAAAGATGAAGTTAAACAAGCTTATCGAGAAACAAACATTCCGACACTTTATAAGTTGATAATAACGATACATCAAACGTACAGTTATCTTTAAAGTCGAGTATCAAATTCCACAAGAGCGGAGCGGTTTGAAGAAAAATTTATTTGAATTTTGCTGAATATTAAAAGGGGTCGGATCACAAAGGTTACACCATAGGGTCACAGTATCCACTACATCTTTAAAAAAGTTTTCTGGTTTCTTCCTAATTTGATATACACCTGTATCTTTCTGTTATTATAATGGATGTCCCAACAAGAGCGGAAAATTTAAATTTTAAATAAAACAGTGTTTTTTGAAAAAATATCGAAATTTTTATTTAATCATAAAGTAGACATTGTGGGAATTATTGGCACACTTGCGTTTTTTGACTTCAAAAAACCCCTAGAGAAAAAAATCCAAAGGCATTAAATCACGGCCAATTCTGGTTACACGACCAGGAAACGTCTCATACAATAATGCCATTGTCTTTGAGATCCATACAATCCAATTGAGGCACAAAAAACTGGGTTATCATGCCTCGATATCGTTCGCTATTGATTGTTTGTGCATTCCCGGAAGTGTCTTGGTCGGATGATGCCTCCAACCCAAAATCCATATCAAACAGTGACACATTTGGGATGCATCTCCTTCTCATGAACCACATGTGGGTTTTCGTCGTTCCAAATGCAACACTTTTGCTTGTTTACGAAGCCGTAGCATGAAAATGGGCCTCATCGCTGAAGATAATTTTATTGAAACTCTCTTCGCTGTGCATGGTCTGTAGGCTTGAGTTGTTGAAATGTTCAGTTCTTGTATACGATGTCGAATGGATGTTTGTAAACTCTCGCTCACATTCTGGCGAATATTTTTAATAATAGCGGACCGTCTACCGTTAAACTGTCACAATGGTTTGACTATCAAAGCACAATAGCAAAAATGGCGCCAAATTTAAATTGTTGAGACACGAAACATGCGTCAGGCTGCTTAGATTCTTTCCTTTAAGTCTTTGCTGCTGGTTTCTTAATTTTCCGAAAAGCACTCACCGTCTTGGTAAAACAACCATCACAACCCATCAGGTGCTTTGGGTGCAGTTTCACCAAAAACGAAACTGTCTATTAAAACTAGTAAGCATTTAAGGTTGACTTCATAGTCCTACCGAGGTAAGCTCAAATATCATGCCAAAATAGTTTTTATGTTGCTGAAATTGAATTGTATAAATTTTTTTCTTAACTATTTCTAGATAATCAAAGATTGTAAAACAGGACACAAAACCATTCTGGACACTGTAGCATCCATTGATGTTGATAGCAACACTTCTGTATAGTTGTGAATCCGTCCCATTCTGAGAGCTTCAAACTTGGTATCCTGGGCGTCGACAGGATTCCTTGCAGAAAAATGCAAAATATTTTGTTCAACTTACGCAAGCCCACACAGGTTGGAATGATCCCTCACATTTTTATATTCTGTAGTAGTCTGAAAAATTTCTTTCGAAAAAGCAGTATCCTATTTCAGGTAAAAACATACATCTTTAGTTGAGGGTTTGCTTTTTACACTGCACACTTGATAGAATTTATCCAGTAACTTCTGCGTTCATTTTCTTTATTAACCTTCAGTTCAGAAACTTTCTTATTCTTAAACCTACCTTACGAATTTGGCGGTGACTTTCTAAACACTGTGTATGTAGACCAAGACGGGTAATTGATGACCTTAGGTATCATATTTCTAAAAATTCAAGTTAGAATTTTTCTCCAATGCTGTCCCAACTTAGTGTCGCTATAGTTTTATTGTAGATCTCTTACCTCTGCATTGGCAATAGTTGAAACAATGGAAAACCATGACATTTGGCTTGTGCCAACCATGCCAACTTATTTATTTGTCAATTTCCAATTTACCCTTTGTACCTACTTCGTAGCGCTAATGCATCGTGTTTTCAACAAGCTCTACTAATAATAACAACACTATTAAAGTATTGAGCTATTTTGAAAGCTTTGAATGGAATCGACCTGCCAAACAGTCAACAACATATGATACTTAGAATTTCTGCACTGGAAGTTTTTGTATTTTATCAAGCATTTCTCCGCTTAGAAATCGGGAGGGTCTCTTCTTTTATTGCCTTGTTTTGTCTTGAAGCTTTTTTTATTGAACATATTTGGAAACTTGCTGCTGATTACATTTTCAATTTTGAGTCTTGTCGATGTATGAGCTAACTTGGGGCTTGTTATACAGCCTACGACATTTTCTCAATTGTTCTCAATTGTTCTCAATGTTCTCTCGTTGGAGCATAAGAGTTCTATTATTATTGGTTTAGTATTAGGAGTACGTCAGATTTACAATCATCAAAGCACAAGTTTTCAAGAGCCGATTCTCGAAAGGTAACAAAATAATTTATTACGATTTTTTTTGGGACCAAGCGAAATTAAAATGGGTTATTCCGATTAAACTACAAATAATAGAAAATTACAACTGCTAGATGGAAAATAGAAGTTTCCTTAGTTTATTTCACACCATAATACCTTGTTTCGTCTACTTTCTACTTTATCTAATTTTAATTAATCTGTTAATTAATTTGTCCAGTACATCTGCATTTAACAATTGATTTCCATTAAGAAGCGAAATTTGCGAACAATTAACCTAACCCAGACCGCGATTTTGCATGTTTTTTTTTGTAGAAACTGTTTAAGAAATCTTGGAATTTGAAAAAATAATAAAATAAAGTAAACAAAGTAAAAATAGTCAATAAGGATACTTTCTTAAATCAACCCTCGTATACTATGTAAATTAAATTCTGTTTGAGTATCCTAATAACTTCATTTTTTATGTTACTTACTCCTACACATAATCAGTGTTGAAAGACTGTCTTTTACTATCCAATTACAGTACATCACAAACAACTTTTAAAAGAACACGCACATTTAGGTCTTGCCTAAATTAGGTAATAAAACTAATATTGTTACTGGATTTGACATTTTAGTATCCTTCTCTCCCACGGTTATAATACTGTGTCCTCCTCTCATCTAACTTATATTGAATTGATGAGGTAGGGTCATTATTCCTTAGGTGTAGGTACACGGTTGAGGGTTTGATGGTCGTTTTACAGTAGCAATATTAACGTGAATGAGTCTATTAGAAAGACCGTAGAATTAAATCGATTTTAGTAGGATAACACTACGAAGAAATTGAAATACAATTTCCCATGATATTGAAATTTTGTTATTATATGAAAAAAACACTCATTTTAAGCTTGTATCTGAATATTTGTATCGTATCATTTTTGTTGCTATCTTTTAAGTTAAAAAACACATTGTTTCCAATAAAGGCAGACACCCCCAAAGGTTTTTTCAGGCGCGAAACTCATAACTTCTAGTTTACTTAAACATTTTCTCATTTCTCCCTGAGAAGGAATATTTGCTCAAGAAAAGTGTACGTATATTGGCATTTTATTGTTCTAATAAAAAGAGAAAGTAAAAAATTGGTATCGATTATTATTATTTATTTGATATTCTCAATAGAAAATAAATTTGAATTAGAAATATTACCAATAATTACATTTCTTCCTGATAAAAAGGTTAGATCAAATGGAAAAAAATTTCTATTTTTTTTAACTTTCTGTGCCAATAGATTTTACCAAGAGTTTAGTTTTTCTGTAAATTAGAACATAAAATAGTTGTCATAAATTATTTGGCGCTAGATTAGTCTTAAGAGAAGATAATGCAATGTACCAGATTACGATGTGTTTATGTTTCTTATCTATATTATCTACTCTTCAGTATTTGCATAGTCTGAGCTATTTTCATTATGAGAAGTGGCAGAGATTTGTGCCATATCAATAGGTATAGTTCTTGTCAGTGGACACAACGTTTAGAATCAAAAACTATGATATTCAAGAAATATTGTTTCTGAGAAGCAGAAATTTGATCTGATCAGAAAAAGCACCTTTACGTTTCATTTTAAGATTGTTGAAGACTGAGACACCTTTTTTGGTACTGTAATATCAATCTAATTCAAACAAGTACAAAAAAATCCTGAATATTATCAAATGTGTATCAAACACCTTCTAGGAGAAGGATGGGCAAACTTGGTTTCCGGGGCGTCATTGAATCGTATAACGACAAAACACGTTCACATAATCAAAACTAAATTGTTTGATTCATTCTTTGGTCGAAGATGATTAAAGCAAACCACTTGACCTGGTGATTCCTTAGAAGGTTTCAACTCTTGGTATTTCAATGGCGGTCAATTTTCCACCTTTCATATATTTTGGCCGATTTTAATCGCTGAGATATCGAATACACACAGTGTATATTCGTTTCGCAGCTCGACTTCCACGTACTTTCCTAGGATAGAAAGCTTCTCCATATCCCCTAGACGTCTGATCATATTGGCTCCTACTTTCACATTTTTTCTTCAAACCTGTATCTTGAGGGATCAGGAGGAGCGTTGCGCTGCCCCAGGCATAATGATGTTGGAGGAAGCAACTGAATCATCCTATTTTTGATTGGGAAAAAGTCTTCTTAATACTTGTCAACAATGTGTTTTCTCTTTTTGGACCGTACATCAGAGCTGTGAATCTTTTATCTTCCTTGGAGAGTTCTAAAGGAAAAGAGGTAGTAGCTAGTTCAACGAAAGTTGCG
>VTPC01090408.1:79221-109699 GCA_011009095.1 Ignelater luminosus | reverse complement strand
GATCTTTCATTGAATTTGCGACACAAAGGCCGAATTTCATCTTCTATCTTTCCTTCATTTGATAAATTCATGTTCTTTCCAATCGTGTTTGCTACATGATCAGAATTGTAGAGAATTGCAACTAAAATATTTTAAGACTAATTACGTTCGCGCAAGAATATATTGACCCTAGTAACCACTCCAGATGTATAATAGTAGGTGACTCTCTTGGTGCTTTACACTCAATAGACAATATCTTTGGTGAAAGTCAGTCGATCCAAGAAATCTACGACAAGCTGGAAATGCTCAAGGCAGATAACAAAGTAATCAAGTTAATTGTCTTCCATATATTAGAAGAAGAAGCATTAATGGCAGAAGAAATAAGATGTATTGATAAGTACACACAAACTAAGACAAATTAAAGAAAATACCAAAATTTGGATCTTCCAAATGGAACCTAAAAAAAAGAAACTGTCTGAATAGGACATACGCGACTCAACCATCAACATCTACTAACGAGGAATCCTCCATCACTATGTGACGAGTGTGAAGTTGAAGTTACAGCAAGAATTACGAGCAAGCTCCAATTAGGACAAAACCTTCAATCAAAGTAAAAACTTAAAGCGAGTGTTAACATTTCTAAAAGTGACAAAACTTATCCAACAGTTATAAATAGATTTTTGCAATAGCTGTGTAAAATTATTTGTTTTGAAGAATTATTATTATTAAAAATATTACAGGGCAATAAGTTAGTTCGGTCGCTGATTGTTGAGATTTGAAACTGTTCGCATCGATTTAAGAAGTTATAAAAGTTTAGATGAAGTTGATATTGTGGCTTGGTGTTGAGATTTGAAACCGTTCACGTCGATTTAAAGTACATAATTTCAGATTAAGTTTATAAAAAGTTAAATAAGGTAAATATTATTGGCAACAATGAAGATCTAAAAATATACACGTCGATTTATAGGGTTAATTTAAAATTATATTTATGAAAGTTTAGATAGCTTAATTGTTTATCTTTCATTAACAAAAAGGAACTTATCAAAAGAAGAAAAAATCAAAATAACTATTCCTGAGTGTTACCCTTCAAAGAAGAATTTGCAGTTGCAGTTCTCTTTTTAATCTACTCCGGAATCCACTATCTATGGCAGTGGTTCTCAACCATTTTTCAGTTGCGGAACACGTTTGAATGTAAAAAAATCTTGTGGAACACTAGAGATAATAATAATATGCCCCTTTTTGAATTCATTTTAATGCGATATTTGAGGTTGGTGTCCTTTACAGATTTCAGCAATATCAGGTCTAATATCAGATATAGCTAAACTGGTCATTTCCTCGTCTAGATTAGGAAGCCATTCCCGTTTTTTTAGTTTTTATATTGGTTAATGTTGAGAAACCGAGCTCACATAGATATGATGTTGAAAATTGAAACAAGATTTTAGGTGTCTTTTTGGAGAACGCTGGTTACTCTTCTTGAACAGAAATTCAAAATTCCTCAAGAATTATTTGGGAAAATTTCTGTTTCAGAGTACAATCCGTTGACAAGGTAACCATTTCTTCTTCTTCATGTAAGGAAAATTCACTACTCGTATTAACTGTGACAAATGGATTTCGTCATTCAATATTTAAGGATGAAAAGTAATTGTATTAACGCTATTTAAATTATTACAAAATCGGCCAAAAATGCCATTTTGGCACACCAAGTATCATTGTTAAGGCATTTTGCAAAAGAATCTGTACCTTCATTCTGGAAAAAAAGCCAACAATTCATTTTGAAGTTCTAAGATTCTACATAGCACTTTACCCCTAGATAACCATCTTACTTCAGTGTGCAAAAGCAAAGTTTTGTATTCAGCTTCCATATATAAGCAAAGTTTTCTAAAGAGGCGACTCTTCAAAGGTCTTGACCATATTTACAATTTGGTCGAACACAGATTTTAATGTCGCCAGCAATGTTTTCGAAACTAGGGATTCTCTGTGTAAAAACCAGTGCGTAGATATGATATCTGAGTTTCTTGTTTTTGCAACGAACGAATCCTAGTATATGAGCTTTACCACTGTCAATAGATTCGTTAATCTGCAGAGCAAAGTATCGTTTGGAAAGTTTATTTTCCTCAATATTATCCAGCGTATCCTTAATTCTTCTTTTTACAGTATCGTCTGGGAGAGAAATTTTCATTATTTCGTGTTTTGCATCGTTGCCAAATATAATTTTTACTATCTCACAACATGCTGGTAAAACAAGAGACTCTGCTATGGTATGTGGTTTTAATTTTAATGCGATTAATTCCTTATCAGAAATTTTGGCAAATTTTTTTAAAGTTTTACTTGTTTAACTTGCATGTTCATCAGTCTCTTGAAATAATCTTGAGTTTTTAAGCAATATTGGCATGCTTCGTAGTAAAACGGCATTTCAATTTCGCAGGAACTGCCTATTAATCTTTCTTATTTTACTACGTATAATTTTATCTCCTGTATGAGTCGTATTTGCAGCAACATAATTGTTACTACTTCCGTTTGTACTTGCTGCATCATTGATACTTTGCTCAGCATATGTAGGAATTTTTTACCAGGAAAGAGATTGAAGGATCTTTGACTAAATATTTAATTTAAAGAAAATATCAAGATAAAGCGTATAATGATCTTTCATAATTTCGTGGAACAGTTGCAACAAGTTTGAGAATCACGGATCTATGGCAATAATTGATTTTACTGGAGTCTTATGACTTTTTTGTTCTGTATTATACTAGTGGCTAGATTTTAGTGAAACTAGATGTAGTATCTCCTGCTATATCTTTTTCATGGGATGTGCCGTTTTCAAGTAAAATCGGATTTTTAGAAGTCCTCAGAATTAATGAGTTTTTTAGAATCTCTAAAAAGTGGAGTGTGACCACTTCCAAAATATGCTATAAAAAATTATAGATATCTCAATAGAGTACAATAATTGTAACTTACTGTACAATAATAAAATTGACGGCTCGAAAAGAATTATTTTTATTAAATTCCACGTAACTATTTGCCAGATACAAATCATTAGCTGTTTAATAGATTTAATAACAATTCAAAAGAAATATTTTATTCTAGATCCGCGCATTTTGTTGTGTGAAATTTTTCGTGCTGAAAGAGAATTATGTGTTGTAGAAATAAAAAACATTTTTTTGTTTTCTCTATTTCAGTTTAGAACATATTCAACAATAAAGAAAAACGAGACCATTAAATACTTATATTATGATGCACATTAAAACGGTTAGATAAATTCTCTGGTAATTCTAAAATGCCTACTGCATCTGTTGAGTTAATTTATTGTCGCTGGCGTGGAAGAAATAATGTTAGTAATTACATTTTTTCGACTCAAGGTCGATTCCAATTACGATCATGCAAATTGGAGAGAACAATTTGTATGTTACATTTAACCTCAAAAACAAGAATTTTTAGAATAAAATAGGTCAATCGGTAAAACACAGGTTTGTTATAATTATAAACGAACCCCCTTTGATCCCTTTTGCACTTGGTTTTCCAAACTACTTTGCATAACCAATGTCATAATCCTATTAACAATTTTGTTTTGCTTTTTTTAGTAAATACTGTAGAGAAAAGAAGAAAAATCTAGTTATAATCATGCCATTATTGTAATCAAATAATTAAATTTTGCATTTCTATAAAATCAGGCACTACGCGCACTTATATTTCATAATGAATTCTATTGATTTACATTATACGTACGTATGGCGTTTTTGTGAAAATTTATTTCAGAATTACTCTCTCTAGGACTGTTTAATTTTGGTCTAACTAATCCACAATGCAATGATTGGGGTTGCAATAATCGCGCTTTCAGATCATGAATCTGAATGACCGAAATACATAACTACGCTTTCAAACGTATTTGCGCGTTGTATGATTTTAATTTTAATTTTGATATTTTAATTGCCAACAAAATATTGCGCTGTTTTCCAAATCCCTTATAAAAAAATTAATTGTGTTTTCTTCAATGTACCGTATAAGTAAAAAACGTTTTCTAGAACTGTTTACTTCGATACTTCCTGATGATGACAATTTAATTACGTTGTCGAAACATGTGGCACTGTGTTCAGCAACACGTTCTTGAATACATTCAAGAGAAGACGGGTGAGTTCTTCCATTATTTATTTTATTCGCATCAACTCCATTTCGGGTGAGATAAACCACCATTTGGATTTATCCAGACCAGGAAATGTATATTTTTGTATAAATATGTAGAGATACAAAAAAAATATGTAATAAAATGTTTATTATTTTTTGAAGCGATGCTTCTCGTTTTATATTATTATAATGAAACATAAAATAATCTTTTCAACGGCAAGCACGAAAGTTAACTTGTAACGAACACGGCAAAGTAAAGACTTGAAGTTTTAATGGATTTCAAGAAAAACTTAAAATAATACACTACTTTAAAGTAGTTATATTTTCTTTTCCATCCCTCGTAGTTAATTACTATTTATGCTGCACGAAAAAAGCTTGATTTATTAGCTGGCTGGGAAAGCAGAATGAAAAAAAAGGTACAAAAAATAAGCGCCACCCTTATAGGAAGTTCTTTGCATCTCCCCTGCAGAAACAACTTATTCTTAAATTAGAAGTGCTAAAAAGGTTCCTAATGTTGGATCCAATTCCGCTTCGTAATGAACTTTTTAAGAAAGTTATAAAAATTTAGTATTATTTCCACGCTTTTAGTTTATTAAAGCATTGTGTTTGTTAAAATAAAAATTGGTAGGATCAAAGTCGAGTATATTCAACGTGTTTGATGTTTTCGTTCTCCTAACTTCTACTACATTATAGTGCGTGAATGCATCTGAACAATTTCCGTAGAGTTCAGCTGGCAGTAGTTGGAATTTAAATTAGGAATAATCACAAAGCCATGCCGCAACTAGTCACTTTTAGTAGCTGTGCCTAGTAGGATGTGGAGGGCTTACGAATTAACGTAATTGATAGTGGCGTTCTGTCGAATATTTAGCAGATCACTGTCAAAGATGATAAGAAGTAACCTAAATATCTAAACATCTCATTGAAAATTATTTGGAACAGATTTTTTTGTTCAGTAATTTTCAAAATTTTTTTTCTCGGGAAAAGGAATTACTAGAACTGAACTATCCTTACAATGTCTTAAAAGCACTGATGACGTAAGACAAATGAAATTAAAACAAAATTAAATTTGAGAAATGTTCAGAGGGAATCAGCACTGAAATTCCATTAAAACTGAACAGGAATCTTACTTTTGAAATTTCTTTAAACTAATCTTCACCTTTTCTTTCTTTATTTTATATCCACGCAAACTATATTATTGTTGATGTTAAAAAAAGATTATTTTGACTTCACAAAATGTATCGGACGGAAATCTTTAACAGAGCACAAAAATTTGTTTCAACTGAGTTTCTCAGAAACGAAATTTTATTCGTTCCGGTTTATATCCTTTCGAATCTAATTCCGTTCTCTTATAGCAAAATACAGTATTTTTTGTTTCATGCTGTATCTCTATACACGTGAAATTCACTCTTGGACTATTTTCTACAAAAAAATCTTAACTTGATTTCTTTACCTTTGCGATGTCCATCAAACATAGCACTGAGAGCTTACATCAATTAAGATTTTTTCGCTAAACACAATGACAATCTAAATCCTTTACTATAAACTATTTTTGCAAAATTAAGAAATAAAAAAAACTATAACGATTCATAAAACTCAAATTTACAATTACCCATTTCAATGAACTGCGATCAGCGATACTTGTTACACAACATAGAAATACTTTAAAATAGCAAACAAGGTCCCTAACTTTCACAATTGAGTTCACCTGACTGGTATTCATCTTAAATTTATCCTTCTTTCTCTTGACAACGCAACCTGCTTGGTCGGCACCTTTACGCCGGCAATTATTTTCTTATTTTTAAAATGCAGAAAAGCGAGACAAAACAAAGAGATTCATAAACGTATACCGGCCAGACTGTATACATTGAAATGAAATTGTAAACCAGCTCATTAGTTATGATTTGGTGTAACTCTTTAATTTTACAAAGACGAATTAAATGAACATCATTCTTTTAGCGTTTCCTGTAGTTCTAGCCGCACTGCTGGTGATTTTGAAGTCACAACATTGATAATGTCCAAAACCTTATTTTGCAAGTTGTCGTATCGTAATAACTTACCTTGATAGTCAACTAGCCATCGTTTCTAATTTATGCATTAGGGACTGTATATCAAAAGATATTGAAAAATACTAAATTAGAACTGCAATAACTTCGTTCAACATTGAATTTTAATCCCAAGGTTGTCTTTAGTCCTGATTTTGAGCTGACAAAAAGAAAATGTGAAGTTGTTACTTCAAACAAGTTTTGATCTTATGGGTTCTTTTTTTAGATTTCTAAGATTCGTTCAATCGGAAATAATAAATTAACTAAAACCAATGGGTTAAATGCTAACCCTGGATATGATGGCGTTATGCAAAATGTCAAAATCGCTACGTAATAGACACTTATTTGGTTCCAATAAAATCACAAATGAAAAACTGAACATAACATAGAAATGAACAGTCTAATTTTCGGGACGCTTTTATAAAGGGCTAGGAGGTTTGGAATAATAAATGGTTAGCAAAAAGAGTCTTCGGCATGCCCAAACCTTTTTTTCTCAGTGGGTA
Organism: Ignelater luminosus; assembly: GCA_011009095.1. Classification (NCBI taxonomy): domain Eukaryota; kingdom Metazoa; phylum Arthropoda; class Insecta; order Coleoptera; family Elateridae; genus Ignelater; species Ignelater luminosus. The sequence goes on along the minus strand of VTPC01090408.1, from coordinate 103,056 downwards.
CCATTGATACCTAATGTTTCTTGAATTGAGTACAAGAAATGCTTAGGTTCATGGTCTGCGACAGATTTTGGAAACTCTGGTGACAACAGTAAACACGATGAAATTCGCAAGAAGATCCGCAGAGAATAATTAAAACAGTCGGGAAGAATCTAATACACTAATCTCTGTTATCCATTAAACCAGAAAATCTTGATTATTAATTATGCTTTGCAAAAGTATTATAGCTTTAGCACATACATCGAAAACAATTAATTAGTGTCACTGAACACAAATTCAACTAAAAATATCTATAACAAATAGATAGGTGGCTTGGAAAATAGAGTTTCACTCAAAATCAACACAAAGATCTGAAGTCTGATAAACAAAGTGATCAAGAATCTTATTCCAACAGTACAGAAGTGAAGAATGAACGACAAAACATAGGAGAGTACAGTAGAGTGGAACTTAACCATACGGTGAAAATAAAACTTTTTTGCTTTGATGTGTAACAGTGAAATTTGTTTTCCTTTTTGGATGCCTAAACTGCTAGTAAAAAACTTTTATGTTAATTCATTCGTTTTCCGGGCGTCAAAGTTTTACAATTTAAATACAAAGTAACTAAGAGTAAAAAAGGCTTAGCTTATATTAATACCTACATACCTCCCCTCCCACACTTTGTTATATTAGCTATTCAGCCTAAGGGCTTATAGTCCTTTCTAGTGTTAAACTTTGGCATAAAATTGCGAAATCCCGAGATAAAACCATCTCTAGCTTCAGATCTAGACACGACTGATACGGCTTCCGTAACAACCTTGACGCACCTTTCCAATGCCTGAGTATGACAAGAAAACATAGACAATCAGATGTTTCTCCGGTTTGTACTATTTTCTTCACTTCTTCGTCAGATAAGTCCCACAAGACAAGAAGTTCCGTCAGTTTACAATTATTCCAATTTATTAAATCTATATACTCAGAAGCTTCAAAGTTAAGGGAAGGAACTTCAAATCTCTTAAGACTTTTATTAAGCTTGAATCTAGCCTCAATTATCTTCCTAAGCTCAAGTTCTCTCATATATCGCCGAGAATCAATTATCAATGCCAAAAGAATATTTTCATGATGGCCAAAAAAGGCATTTTTTGAATGACTGGATCGATGATGTCTTTGTAGTATTCTTTTTTGAGGTACCTGAAACATTTAATCATTTGTCAAGAATGAATAGATCCATCCTTACAAGAACGTTTTATTTTGATGTTGGACCACGTATGATTATAAATTTTAATAACATCTTCAACAAAAACTTGTAAATTTGGAGGAAGGGTTTTGCAGGACACATATAAACGCAAAATTCTGTTTGTTGTTGTTAGCCAAAGAAAGTGGGCGATTTTTTCTGGGTTCGTTTTTGCTAAGTCTTGGGAAAATATGCCGCTTGACAAATTTCGAGCAAGTAGGTACTTCTGGTCCGTACTTAAACCCTCAAAATTAACTTGCGGCAGCTACAATTCAATTTTTTTATAATTTATAATTTCCATATCTTCATAATTTTCAAGTTGGTTTCCTATTGGCCCAGAGAATCCTTTAGGACCAGTAGTTTGCCCATCGAGATGTTGAAATAAGTGCCTGAAGGGAAGCTCATTTGCACGCAGTAAGCAAATTATCCATTGTAAGGGTCTTTTTAGTCTAGTTTCCAATATTCCAAAACTCTAACTCTTCTTTATTTTATGTTTTCTATAATATCAACTTATTGATAACCTTAAAATAGCTGTAATGCAATTATTGTTTTTTGCGTTTTGATCTTGACCAAACCATCTCAGTAACCGTTGTTGTATCATTTTCAAAATTCACTTTATTGAGACATTTCCCTCATCTCTTCATTCTTCATTTTGCCCAAATGCATGATTCCCAGTTTTCTTCTTAAATGCTTCATTTCTGCGACAATTAATCTTGATTGTTGGACTCTAATAAATACCTACGTTTCACATTCGCATATTCTTGATTTATAAATGATTGCCTCGGGCTATAGTACAATTCTGATGTTACCTGTACTTTGCTTTGGATCTCTACGTCTAGCTTTTCTTTGCTTTCAATGTCAATCCTAATTTCCTAAGTGATGTAACTTATTCTACTTGTAACCCATTCGATTGGAAAATATCATCGGTTTTGCTTTAGCTGCAGTTATTTCTAAGTTCCTTGATATCATACAAGATGGTTTACGAAATACTTCCTTGTCGTAACCTGTCTTCTGTCAAAAATCTCTCCAATTATTAGTGTTTTTATATAATGACTTTGGTACCGCTATTAATCTTGGCGCTTATGTTTCTCTTCTCTAGACTTTCCTGTAGTTCTGACCTTGACTCTAATAGCTATAGAATGCTTGTTTCAAGTTTACAAAGTTTGAGTATATCTTCCTATATCTTATCATTTTTTCTAAGATCTGTCTCAAGGAGAAAATATGATACCAGGTGCGATATTTTGCTTTGGATCCACTCTATGTCCCTCTCACTTTTTTTATTATACTTTCGTAGACCTTAACTGCAGTACTTAGTAGCGATACTCTTCTATAGTTCGAGTGTATTCTGCTGTCTCTTTTTCAAAATTGGCACAATCACTGCATCCCGTCTTCTGGCACTAATTCTTTATCTCAAGCTATGTTACAAATCTCTTTTTCTTGTTACTCCAAGCTACTGAGTCAATCAGATTGTTTCATTCTGTTTATCTTCTTATTACCGTCATCTTCGTTAAAAAATTATGTTCATCTTTTAGATACTGTAATTGAACTTTCTTTCTCTTCTTAAACCATTTGGTATTTTATAGAACAATTTTTGATTTATTTCAAAATTCTTTTCTAGTCTTTTTGACCAGCTCGTTAACTTTTGTCCCCTGAATATGCATGCTCGGTTACTTCCTTGAAGTATTTCTGGCATTTGATTTTCTTTTCCTTGATTTCCATCATCAACCACATGATTGTGTAGCCTCATCCAGTAATGACACTCTTCTAAGTTCGTGTTATCTCTTAACTAACTTCTTCCTTTAGTTTGAACATTCTTATTCTTTCTTTAGTTTTGATTTGATTATAATGTGGCTCTGTTGTCTCTGTAGTAATCACTTCCTCTTCTTATAGATTACCTATCCAGTAAAAACATAGCCAGTATTTGATTTTTTACTGCTTACATGTCTAAATATAATTCTTAGTGTTCTCACTATCTTTCCCAATTAAACTTGTCCATCATTGCAGATTCTTCCCGTTGCAATTTTATTGTTTTGATTTTGGCTCTCTTCTGGTTTTTGGAGCACACTATTTCAAATCTATACTTTCAGATCTATTTCTACCTTACGGTAGCTAACTTGAACCTTCCTTGTTGCAATTCCCTTTCTTTCTTAATTTTTTTCCTCCTTGTATTCTTATTCTTCATAATTGTAATTTTATCTTCTATCTTGTTGCACACATGTTTTTTTCTTCCAATTTATATTGGTCTCTAATATTTATCTCAACCACCAGGTGCTGTTTCACAATGTTATTCAACTGTTCTTTCACTTTAATTCTTTTGACAAATGATAAAAACAAATTAAATGAAAAAATGAGACAGATAAGCTTTACAGCTCGTAGAGAAAGGAGTTGAACCGTTTTCATTCTCTTTTTATTCAATCTGTTGTTTAAAAAAAACTGCGATATTGAAACTTGTTGGGTCAGTACGCCTCTGCTGTAATCGCTAGAATATAATAATAAAGTTGTAACACTATAACAATGATGATGTAAAATTTAATCTAAAAACAATTAGATATTTCCAACAAGCTTTTCATATTGACATGAATTTAAAAATTCATAACACTTTAATCTAGAAAATCCCGTAAAAACAAAATTAAAACACGAAATTTATTTCGACACGTATTTCACAGAAAGAATTTAGATTTTACTTAAAATACTTCGAAGGGTCTGAAATATTTGTTTTTCAATCTTAAGTTTTTCTTTATTTTCACTTTACGATTGTCGCAATTTTTAGAAAAGTTGAACATTCGTAATAAACCGAAAGAGATATTAAAATAGCAGACGTTTTTACAATATAAACCGAGAAAGTCGGAGAATTCAGCAAGCAAAATGACTGGAGTTAAGTCTTAGTTAATCTTTTGAATAGGGCAAGATACCGAAAATGGTAGCCATTAACGAGAGTGCAAATCTTGAGGATCAAGCAGCTGCCAGTTATTTTATAAAAGTTATCGTTACGTGTAAACCACTGCCCACATAAACAGTTAAAATCGCCCGTCTGGATAAGCATTCTGGGTAAATGTGCCCAAGCAACCGAGAAATGATTTTATAGTTCACTTTACTTTAACACATCCCGCTGCAATTTAGAACTTTACGAGGAAACTGCAATTACGATGATTCTAGTTATCAGAAAGCAGCGTCGATGATACAACGTGTGGAAAATGTATCCTTGAAAACTCGTGTCCATCGAAAACCATTCATAGTTTCCGAAAGGCGTCGCACGTGATGGCAGAGAAACTTCTATTTTCAGAATGTGACAGAAGATATAGCTGTAATAATGTTTGGATATCGGAAAGTATCTTCCTCAAGGGGCGGCCAGGAGATCTTGGTTTTCGCTTGAATACGTACAGCGATGAGATCGCAACTCATTTATAATACTGATAGCGCTGACATGGCCTATGGCTGTAATCGATACAAAGCATGGGTTTGACTGACCCGGGGTGACGATGGCCAATATAATCCTAAAATACTAATAGCTGCCGCCGTCGCCATTAGAAACGGATTGTACATTGCGCCACTTTACTCCCTTCCGATTCTTAAAAAATTCTACGCTCCCTAAATTCGGATTTATTCTTTTATTGACATATAAATGCGGGATATCGAGTTGTATGTTCACGGCGTTAGGACCCGGATTTTCATATGGAAAAGCAATCCAAAGTTATATAGAATCGCATTTAGTAGTACCTGTTTACTGATGGATGCTCGGCTGGACGGTTGATCGCTTATTTTTCTCTAAATAAAAGCAACAAATAAAACCTCCCGTGTAGTGGATATTGAAACTACCGATAGCAAAAAGGTTTAGACGTTCAATTTTGATAAATTGTTCTCGTGCTATTTGTAAGAAATACATTTTATGGTTGGCTTGATTTCCACTCAAGTTCCACATCCTCAGTTCTTTGCTGGAAGTTGATCTGACAAAAGTTCGATCGATGGTTGTTTCCGATACGATAGCAGAATGTGTGAAGTACGGTTCTTATTAACTCCGCTGCAATCAAGTTTACGTTCAACTTTCAAAACGAAAAAAGCAAATAATAGCTTCGCAATTTTAAACTCCCTCAAACTTTTTCGAGTTCTACAGAATACTTTTTGATATTATAATGAGGCCAATATAACTGCAGCAAAAGACGTTTTTCGGCGCCAATTGTATTAATAAAACTTGAAGTGATTTATTGATGTTCGAATTCTACCTTTAAACATCCACCCTGCGCATCTCGAATCAAGTTATTTCGCTCTAATCGAAAAAAAGAACTCGCAAATCTTAGGAGGCGTTTTTTAAGAACCTTACGCCGGGTTTGGTTTATGCGAATTAGTCTTTCTTTGAAATCCTGAGAGGGTTACAGATGTAACTTACATCCGGCGCGGACAGTCCGAGAAGGGTGGAAACCTCGAAAAATACGAACTCTTTTGCCGAAATACATGATATACGCGGGAAAACAAGCTAGAAATAAATTTGGCAAAGCTAGCGGAAACATTAAAAAAATATCACGGAATTTACTTGAAATATGCATTAAAAAACCAACTTCTCGGAGCTACTTTTCAGCTTCAAATAACTTACATCTTCCATACCGTAAGTCACCGGAAATTTATATGAAACCACATCAGGTCTAGACGTTTATCTGCATGAAAATTTAGAGTGTTTGGTAATCAAACCTCCAATAAATTCTCGAGTTTTAATGTTACGGCGGCTATTGGAATTTTAGGTTTATTAGAATTTTGATTTAATTTATTAAACGCGGTGTCTTCAAAAGTTTCTTTCTCTTTATTGATTATCAAGTCGAATAAAATATCGAAAGTTATTCTTACTATTCGAAATCAAACGATTTACATTTCTTGACAAATTAAAAAATCGAAACAATTTAAATACTCTTCAAGTTTCTACATGGAACAAATTCTAAAAATACATTTCTGTTATAATTTGAAAATTTTAAGGAATCACAACAAACAGCTCTGAGATTTCGTACAGTAATATACAAGTACACTGCTGAAAGGAAAAGATATAGTTGAAATATGTTTCCCACGGTGCTGTAATTTTATAGTCGCCTATCAAGATTTTATTGGGTTTCAAAGTGTTGAGAAAAGTTTTTGGTTTCCCAAATCTACTTCGTCTGCAATATTTGGGTCATTGTCATTTTGAAGAATTCAATTTCCTGAGTCCAACTGAACTATAGTAAAACATCTTAATAAAATTGGACGTAAATTAGTGACAAACAAAATGTGAAAAGATTTAAAATATTTACTTTTACAAGTTGTTTCTTTGAGGAAATGATTGTAGAATTAATAAGGAAGTAGAACTCAATAATGCTCAAAAAGGCTCTCAGCTCATTGGAAGTAGTTCTCAGTGTATTTAAGTCCTCGAACTTTATTTGTGATAATCCTCATCTCGTTGAGTTCTTATTCCTTTCATAGATTCGCTCATTGTCGTTTAAAAAATATCATCAGTAGACTAATGGGGGAGTGGTCTTGAGAGTTTTGGCCTTCCACTTTTGAAGTGTTCACTAATCCATCAAATATTAATAATTAATTCTTGATAACAGCAAAACATTTATTATGTAAAATTAAACTCTCGAAGGAAAAACATAGAATATTGCAAAACACAGACGACAAAAAGTACCAACCTTGTAGCGCCCATAGCTAAGCCGCATTGATTCTGCGATAGTTGACTTTGATAGCATACTAAATCATATAGAGTAGCATTTTTAAAACTTGGGAATAATATTGGAAATACTAGATTATTAAGTCAAAATTACCTTTGCGAACTTTGCAATTTTCCTTGTCTACCTACACGAGATTTAGTTTCATATTGAGCACTTTGTATACATAAATATTTCATAATGTGTGTACTTACTTGCGTCAACAATAAATCCCTATACTTTTTGTGTACTATGTCCTTGTTAACAAACTTTTTGTTATCTAATATCGACTTTTCCCAGGTGTTGTTAGCTAATTAACATAAAATTTCCCGAGGTTTTAGATAATACGTAAAACTTATGTTTATTGCATGTCATTATTACTTTGAATAAAATTCATTTAAAAAAAAACGTTAACAAAGGTGCTCGTTATACTTTCCACAATAATAAATTACATTGTGCAATTACTAACCCACCCTTGACGAGAAACACTTTCTCTGCTTTGTTCATTTTACGCGAAGATAAATATTTAGATTAGCAGTAAAATTGTTGTAAACTTAAATCATCCTGTTTTATCTTAATTAAAAACAAATCTATTGCTTTTTATTGCTCTCTAGTCTCTTTATAAAATCCGGATGATTTGGCTTTTTAATGACATCACGGTTTCAAGCACATCAACATACCCGAAATTTTAGGTGAAAAGCAGTTTTAATGCTTTTTAGTAATTTTGATGAAGTTTAAAAGCCTGTTTTGAGGTTAAATGCGAAAATTCTCTAATTTGATTATAATTTCCACTTTGAGAATTATAACAGAAATAACGTAAAGTAGATTTTTTACTTACGCGTGAGAAATTCGTTTTTATTTATTCATTTATTTATCTTTATTTTAATATTCCGCATGTTGAGATTCCAAGCTTGTTGCTCGATTTTTAAAAGTAATTAACGTAGTATAACAAGATACATTTTAAAACATTATACAGGGTGTATACCTTAATGATAAACAAACTTACTTGAAGTCTCGCAGATTTTGAACAACATTGCAACCATCAGGCTGATGTCTATTCCTAAATATTATATGAAAAGTTGTCCAAACAGAAACAATCAGAGTTTACATTTGGATCATGGATCGACAGAAAATAATAAATAATAAAATAATTCCAATCGATTATTATCTTACCCTAATGGCTCAAGAATCTTGAGAACCATCTGGTCTCCTCAAAGAAACTTAGAAACTTTCAAACATTATTTGTGCTAACTGTAACAATGAAAAATGTTCTTCTTTGGCCAACGGTACTAGTTTGTTTTGAACCAAGACGTCAAAAATACTTCGTGTAAAGCGTCGAGGATTTTAAAGCAAACAAATCTATAACGCAAACTCAAAGATCGCATAGACTATATAAGAAACAAACAATTTCAAACAAATAACTTTTAACCAATACATTTTGGAAGAAACTATAAAGCATGAAGATTTATTAGATTACATTCACATTAAACAGATTTTCACTTGTCAATCGACATAATAGTTTAGAGCGATTTTTATGAAATTTTCATAAGGTTTTTCCTAAATTCATGTATGAACCCTATTGGTTCGAAGTACGACGATTGGAGACTTGGTTCCAAACGTGGAGAATTAAACCAAACCAACAAAAAACTAGCACTTACACCAAAACAGCTAAATTAGATCAAACAGATATCCACTTGGAATTATGAAGCTCACGCTTTCAACTTTCACCTTTTGCCATCTAACTCAAAATCATCTTCACTCCCACGCCGAGATGAAGCGACGAACTGAAGCACTGTCTGAACATCGTTCGACTCTTCATACACCTTTAAAACCTGCATCCAACATTCTCACTAAGGTTTTTCTTTAGTAGTGGAAACAAATGCCGGCATAGTATTTTCCACGGATCAATAGTGCATCCTGCCGTCAAACAAGCCACAATGTTACAATTCCCAAAACTTATTATATACCATTCCGGCTGAAGAGGAGTAGAACCCTCACAATATCCACCAAAAATGTACAGAAATAGAAGTAATTCAACCGAGTTATCTGACGGGCTGACATAGTCAAGCTTCTACGTGTACGTAGATCTTTTGAAATAAGATAGAAGGTGTGTGCACGAGAAAAACTGGTCACTTAGAAATTCTTTACAATACAAATAACGAAGTGACCTTTAATTACAAGTTAGTCTCAGTTCGGTTGTTTTTCAAAACATCAATTTTTAGTTATTCCTGTCAATTGTTATAAAAGATGAATTTAAAATAATAAAAAACGAACTGACAATCCAGAAATGTCATATCGGGCAATTGGAAAAACTCGGCAAATTTCTAAATCAACCATTGAAAATATCTTAACTGATTTGCATAAACGACTGACGATAAACCAAAAGCTTGGTTCTGGTAGAAAACAAGGTCCAAGTTTCAAAAGAGCAGAAAAGAAAGTAGTAAGTAGTAGAATGAGTCACATCTTATCTTGTGTTCAAAAGGTAAAATTACAAAGCGGACTAAAAGTTTTTAAAGTACAGAAATAGCGTTGGAGATCAGAATTACAAAGCAAACACACATGCGAAAAACTGTAAACTAGATTTTTAATAATGAAACCTACATCAAAACTGACTTTCAACAAGTCTCTGAACAAGAGTTCTTTACTTGTACATACAAACACATTTGAAGTTGAAGATAAATATAAACAAAAAAACATGTCAAGATTTACTGAAAGATTCTTAGCGTAGCATGCAATTTGCATGTGAGGTAAAATCAGCGGAAGGAACCATCAACAAAGATATCTAACAGATGGTATCGCTTTTATGCCTAAAGACAGTAATCCGCCCAACTAGATACCAAGCAAGAGATAGCCATGAGCTCCCAACAGGAAATTCCTGAAGATTGGTCCCACCGCCTCTGAATTAAAATTCGAAGATCCAATACCAAAACATTTACATAAACTTCAAATGTTAATACAGAAGGTCAAACTCCATTGTACTCTTATCGAGCGAGCAGACAACTGCTTGTAATATATCAAGAACAGAACTCTTTATTTATAAAAGCTACAAGTACATTGATAGAAAGGCAATAAGAGGAAAATGGAAGAATAGAAACTAAGAACGACCAGCCAACCTTCTAAGTTAAGAATTCTTATTTAAACCAATACAGTATAGTATACAGTGTGTCCCACTTTTAATGTATTTATAGGGAATCTTCATTATTATTAGAAATATAACGATGGCGCTTGCAGCTTAATGTTCTCATTTTTCAACCAGAATTCATTGATGGAAGCTAAACTTGGCAATCTTTTTTTGTTTTTATGTTATAAACAAAAATCTAAAAACATTTCTTATTTTCTGTCGAAATAATGAAATAAAATAATGAATAGAATGACATGTTTTTACATTTTCCCGTCAATTACTATTTTTGAGTTACAGAGAGAATCTAGATCACTATCACCATGAGAAGGAGAAATTTTGATTTTCTGCTTATGGTCAAAAGACAAAATTTCTCTATCTCTAATGATAACTCACTGTACAGCTTCTAGATCTAGTGTTGTTGTTTTTTTCAATAATGCAGGTTGAAGGTGATAACAAAAAAAAACGAATCAAGACTAGATTAAGAAAGTTAAGACATACAAGCTTGCTTTTGATTCGAAATTTCAAGTTTCTTTGCTATAAATTTGCGACACTAGAAAATTATTTATTTCACTAAACGAAACTATTTCAGACGTCACCGTCCGTCGCCTAATAACTGTAACTAACAAAGATAAATATTTACAATGCATAATAATGTTTTTATGTTCTATAAACATCCACAAAACAAAAACACGAACTTGGATTTTGAGATTAAAATACGTGAATCTTTCATGAGCTTAATAAACAAGATACAAACTAAAATCGGATTTTGATGTGTTTCACATTTAGCCATTTACATACGAGCAAAAACCATACCTACCTGTTTTCTCAATATTTTTTTTTGTTAGCTAAATGCATTGAAGAGTGATAACGCTATGCACAAAACTTAAAGTAATAAAAAATATAACAAAATTAAGTTAACCTCTGAGTAATAAAAATAATTATTATAGACGTATTTTTTGCAAAACAGTAGCAAGTTAAAATTATGTAAATTTATGTATCTAAACTATGTTGCTAAAAACCCCGAGGTAGAACTACAAAAAAAAGCCATTTTAAGCCAAAGATAAGGCCTCTTTGTTATTTTGAGGCTGTCAGGGAATTGTTGCTTTGGGGTGACGCTTTCGCTTATAAATAAAGTTATTGTTCGATTACCCAACAAAATTTTTTTTAATAATGTAATACAAATACGACTGAATTACACAGGTGCTAATTTACAGTTGTTAAAAGACTCAAACAGGTGGGATATTTGGAATTAACTTTATAGTTAGCGTTCACTTTTTTAGTTACACATATAATATCAAATACGTCGGGCAAAGATATAAAAACAAACAAAAGTCTGTTTAAGGAAACGACAAATTATTTTTGACAGAATTTATGGGAATCGTTTTAGAAATTCAACGGGTTTGCCAAAACTCTCTCGTACTACTAAAAAGACTCTACAGATAGGTGTTAAATAAAAATGTTAACAGCGATTATTTTATAAACAAATATTAGAGTTTTATGTTTTAGAAGTTTACCAAATAAAGAAAGTGTGGATTTTTATATTCATATCATGTAATAAATTATGATATTCGTTAAAGTAATAATAAAAATAATCTATCTTGATGTCATGCTATAAATAAAACAACGGAAAAACAATATGGTCACAAATAAAAAAATACCCCTACTAAATTCTGCACCCTTGGCAAGAGCCCAAGCTTGTTTATTGTCTTTACTATAGAATCAAAACAAGATATTCGAGGGATTGCAATTCTAAAAATAAATCATAGGTATTTTCAAACTATAAACAACTAACGTCTGTCTGTATTTCTTCCCTTTCTTGTTTTAAATATTTATTACATAGTATGTAACCAGGTATCATTTCAAAAACTTTCTATGTCTTTTTATATCGTTGTTCTAGGTAAACGGAACTGATGTAAGCAGTTTTCCTTACGAGGATGCTGTTAATGCATTCCTTAGTGCTCAGGAGCCAATAGTAGTAGAAGTAAAACGAAGATCATCGGATTCATCAGCATGTGATAGTCGTCCCGCTTCATCAAAATTAATATCTACTGGTGTACAAACAGATTTATCTGGATTGGGTTGGGTAGAAGAACCCTCTTTCGAATGCTTTACGCATGATATAGATTTTGAGGTGAGTTATTTTGTTCGGAGAGATACAATAGCATTACAATACGCCTTTTAAAGTCATTATTTAAGCCATGAAAACAAATATATAACCGAAACATCAGGCCATTAATTTAAATTTGCGTTCTTTATCATTTCCCTGGTTTGAAAGGCATCGTGTCACAATACAGCTAAGGATTTAACTTTTCGTGCAATTATTTTAAGATATTCTGTATTATTTCTAAAGAGTAATTTCGAGTAAATTTTAAACGAACGACGGAGTAATTTATCGTTTCTCTCATTTTGTTACTACCGTTAAATCAATATACGAAGCAAATGAAACGTTAAAAATTAGGTTCGGGTCAGCAGCGCACTTCTCAAAGTACCTATTTAAAGAATCGGGGAAGAGGATAATTTAGAAAATGTTTTTATAAGACACTTTTCTCCAAACAAGTCAATAGTATCGCGACGCGCGAAGCTTTGTAGGAAGCTGTAAAAACTCAGGACGCACGCATTTATGCGGTTCGATAGGCGCGATCTGTGGAATTAAAAGCGGTCTTGTGTTCATTTCGCGTTTGATGAAAACGCTCTTCGGAAATTCGAATTTCCATAAAACTGATTGCGTGTCGCAGATTCCGAATTCGCAGCTCATGTTGATTTATTTGTCCGTATTAGGCAGACTTATTCGATTTATAAAAATAAAACGACATTAAATCGTTCCTTTTTGCTAATTTTCTTTCGGATTTCTCCAACTTTCTTTTAAATCCCAACCGTAGTGGATATGCTATACTTGGCAATTTATTTTGTAATTTTAAACGATTATCGCCACGTATTTGATAAATCTATTGGTAAATCCAAACTGCCTTACAGAATTTTCATTCATTAAAACGCTCTCCCTCAGAATGGAATTCTCCGAGTTGAATTACTCATTCGAAATAATCAGTCTATGAATTTTAAGGTAATATCTCACGTATAGACGTATCTAGACATCATGAATATCAACACAGTTTGGACTACAGCGTAAAACCTCTTGGGAAATCAAATACCCCTAGCATTGGCAAAAGATTGATAATGCAACCGCGACTCGAATGTCACGTGCCTAATGTTAGGATTATGAAAATCTTGGAACACATGAAAGACATTGCATAAATTACATTTGGTGATGCATTCCTTGAAATATCCCTGCAGCTACGACGTAAATTTCTCTTCTTCCGCACTTTTTTTTCCTTGATGTACGTAATCTGAATCTAAATCTGATCTGTTGTTGAATTTAATTAACATCGAACTTTAGTGGAAGAAAAACAAAATTTACTGCCTCTAATTTCTATTTAAGAAAAACAGTTTTAATTTCCTTTTTTTACAAGTCTGTACCTTCTGTGTTTTCAAAACAATAAACTCGGAAATAACCTTTCTGTTTTCTTTTTATTTCAGGAAGTAACCCTAAGAAAATGCAGTAGCGATGAGAAATTGGGCTTGACAGTATGTTACAGTTCGGGCTCGGAAGTTGATACTTACACAGAAGTTTACATTCAAGGTATTGCACCTCACAGCGTGGCTGATCGTGATGGCCGGTTACGCCAGGGAGATCAAATTTTGCAAGTTAATGGAAAAGACGTTTCCAACAAGGAAGAGACAGAATCACTTTTTGCAGAAAATCGTAAGGCCGTTACGCTTCTAGTTAGTCGCTGTATGCATCAGGTAAATTTATTCAATTATTGTTAATGATATTTAAAGTATTTTAGACAATAATAATTTATTGGTGGTTTAGTTTGGACATTTTTACAAAAGCGGCTAAATTTTCAAGTTTCTAGAAAAACATGTATCAACGTCTACAAGAAGCTCCAATTTTCTTTTAATAATAATTGCGGTTTGAATTACTAACAATTAATCAGATTTTGAATTTTCAAATGTATACACTTACAGTTTCCTTTTTACTAAGTCAAAGTATAGTTGTCATTCTTGCTGAATTTTGCTTCTTCATTTCCGAGCTTGATAATTAGATTACTGAGTTTTTCACAATATAAATCAAAATAAAGATATGGCAAAAATTGATCAATCAACAAACATGAATGGAAGGATCACAAGAAAATAAATTAGACAGTAGTAGCAACTATTCCCGATGACAAAAGAATAAGACAAATGATAAAAACCACGATATGGGAAAATCTTGGAATAGAATTCATTTAAATTGATTTAGATAAATGAAACATTCTTGGACACTAATTTTATTATTACTGTAGTGGTATAATTAGTCTGATACTAAAATCTCAAGTACTACTGCTAATTCTACCCTTTAGGGATATTTATTCCAATTTCTCAATAAAATGGTGATGTACTCTAATATCAGACATACAAGTTATCAAATAAAACTACATACATATAACAATGTAAAAGAAAACAGAACACCATACACAAAGTCTATTCAAAAAATGTCACTGTTTAGTAAGCAAGAGACAAGAAAGCATCATGATATCAAAAATCTCTAAAACTCAATACCACTACAAACTCTTGTTGCACTACACTACATTGTTCAGAGAGAATTGCGCGCGCAAAAATAAAGCTGTATCTCCGTAATCACTCAAAATCTTCTTTCTCAAAAGCACTGATACTCTCACCTCCTGTGAAGTATAAAGACATTTTTCATCGAGTCATCCGATATAATACAAACACTTATTTCTTGAATATGTCCATTACTGTAGAGAGTTGAATTATTAATTTTCAGATTTTTATAAACAACACGCACGTCTTTAAAAAAATGTAAGAAATTGTCATGAATCTTCCTTTATTGCCTTTAATTCCTTTTTAATTGGGATTGGTTTTGCTCAGTATCTTAAAAGATCATTTCCTCATAACTTCTAAGAACAGAAAGAAGAAGAATTAAAAAAATGCGAGTACTTTTTCTACTAAGCAAAGAAATTCAAAAAGAAGCCTTTTACAGTTCCTGCTCACTTTATTAGACTCACCCCAAAGATTTTTGTTTTTTGGGATTTTTGATTGTATTCAAAGATGTTTTCGAGCCTTGGAAGGCTACGTAAGGTGCCTTGACGATTGTATAATCAAATTTACTTAGTTTGGTAGATAATTCAGTCGATAATGTAAAGTTCTCGTTGAAATCTCAGAAAGTGACGATTTACTGGTCAATTTTCCAGCTGGGGCTAGTCATGAATATTAATGAAAATAAAGTGTTTTGCTTGGAAGTTTTGCCAAATTCGCTGTAGTGATTTCAATGTGAGTATCTATGTTACTGTACAGTGGTGTTATTTGTAATTTTTATTAATCTTTTAACAAAGAAATCAGTCGATCATTCTTCGATTGCAATTTTTTTAGATGGGCAAATGTAAAGATCTTTCTTTAGATAAAAAATCGTCTGTAATTGCACTGATATCTAATACTTAATACAGTCAAAGAGATATTGCAAACGAATGTGAATTATCTCAATCATCAGTTCGGCGTTTAAGCCAAAAACTGCGAGAGAACCAACCCTTTGAAGCGGCTCGGAATGACCGTTGTGGTAAAAAACCTATAGTAACACTAAGGGGCCGACAATTATTGAGAAATCTAGCTGTAGCACACAAAAGGGCAACCCACTGTGAAATAAAAAAAAACTTCAGGAGGCAGTTTATACTGTATCAGTTGCTACTGTACGAAGAAATCTGTATAGCATGGGTTTCAAATGTCAAAGGCCAGATAACAAGCCAAAATTAACACCAGTCATGGTCAAAAAACGATTGACTTGGGCCTATTTGCATAAAGACCTGCCTGTTAATGCTTGGCAGATAGTAAGTCAATAAAGATAATTTTATTTGGACATTTTAGTGTTATTATTGCACGTTTAACAGGCAACATTTCAAATCATGAATGATGGGTTCCAGTTTGTTTGAAGACATCCAGGGGAAAAGTACGATATGGACTGTGTAGTCAAGACAGTCAAGCATCCCACATCTGTGATAATATCTGTCATCAGTGGGAAGGGATTGGGAAGGATACATATCATGGAGGGAGCCATGCGGCAGACAAAATTGATCCTGCAGATGGACGAATGATTTGGCAGTAGTCGTAAGATGGTTATGCAAGACAGGGCATCTTATCATACTGCCAAAACAATTAAAACAGTTTTGGAAGAGCAGAGGATACTCCTATTACCATGACTTTGGAACTCACCAGATATGAATCCAATTGAGAATGTTTGGAAGCTCCTGAAACAAGAACTGACCAAAGAAAATATTACAAACAAGGTTCAGTTGATAGAAAGAATAGTCCGTAATTGGAATCACAATGATAACTTAAAAGAAATGGCAAGAAGCTGCATAAATAGTATCTCCAGAAGAGTGAATGCACTAATAAAAGCCAAGGGCAGTTTGACAAAATATTAATAATTTAATAAAATGTTTATGTATATGTATTAATATAAATTATTTTTGTACAATAAATATGTAGAAAGGTCAAAACCATCTTTTAATATTATTTACATTTGGTTAATATAATCAATATTAGTTCTAAAATTCAAGAAACCAAAATCTTGCAAGTGAGCAGGGACTGTATATTAAAATGCCGATAATCTCAATGGACTTTGACAAGAATATGACTAATTGACTACCTCCACTCCAATTGAATAATTTCAAAATCTCTAATGATAATACCTACTTATCAAAATCTGAAAAAATTTTTTAATAAGCAACGTTATTTTAAAATGTGACTTTGACCTACCTACTTGCTGGGGGTACATTCCGGAACACATATAAATAGATATTGGCTTCTACAATCATGAGGTAAAGTATTGCAATTTGTTGAATTGAAGAAAGTAAAAAATAACATAATAGACCATCACAGCACATCACATCAGCACAAATCAACCACGATACACATCGAGAAAGATGTATTAGAAGGCAACATCCTCTCATTATTGCTGTATTTAATTTTTTGCAATCGTCTTAAAATAAGAATATGCAGATGATATTTCAATCATAATAACAGATCCCTCCTAAATAAATAATATGGCAAAAACTCTCAAAGCAAATCTCATTGGAAGCAATTGTTTATAAAATCTGGAATTAAACAACATATTTCGTTATTTTTATATACTTAACCTTGAAAACTTCAGTTATAAACATAAAAATAAATTTTAAACTGACTTTTATTAGACCTAAATAAAGGAATAGAAACAAGGCACAAGGGGTAGGCACAACTTGGTCATTTCCTGCTCATGCAACTGGTTGTTGTGAAAGTAACCCTTGTCATATGGTTATAAAAGAATTTAATAAGCTACCAAGAAAAATAGAAGTAAAATAAATAATGAATGTGAAACAAGTCTTTTTCACAGAATTATTCTACTCTTTTAACAAATACTTTGCATAAAACTATGAAACAAATATGTATGAACATGAACTTTTAATGTGTATATCGAATAAAGCTGAATGAAGTATTAATTTTATAGGAAAAAGGAAAAATTACACAATTTCTAGTCTTAGTTCTGTTTTCATAGTCAAGACTTTGCTATGAATGCATGGGAAGTTTCATCAATAAACAGTACCATTATATCATCCATCCCTTATATTTCGTAAAATTATTGGCAAGTTATGCGACTATTTTTACCTTGAAACATCTCTTGACAGTTGCATAAACTTAACCAAAAAATTGAGTATACTTGCCAATTACTCAAGTATACCAACCCAATGATTTAAAAATCACAATCATTTATGACCACATAGTATTTGTACATATTTGCACTTAACATTTTTTTTATGTTTAGAGCAATGAAGGTTTGGATGTAGAATCGCCAGCAGATATGTTATCCCCATCAGGTCGTAGTGCAGCTTACCAAAATAGTCTTATTGAACAATTGGTACAACAGCAAGCAGAATATCAGCATTCCACAAAGAGTGATGCTCCAATAATACCTCCCCATTCACAATTAAATCTAACAAATTCATTGACACGTACTCAGATGCATATGATCAGTCATGAAATATCCGAACTTGATCAACGTATGCAAAACATACAATTAGTAAAAAGTGATAAACGTAAAGCGCCACAGTTGCCAGATATACCAGCACCTCTAGAATCGGATCCTGAACATATATATGAAACCATTCCTGAATCAGTAGATTCTGAATTGGAACCAATCTATTCATGTCCGTATGAACCACAAGATGATAATATAGTGGAACAGTGGCTTAAAACACAAGAATCTGGTTGGGTTCTTCCATCTAAAGAAGAAAAATCAAAGGAGGCAAAAGGTAAAGAGGGAAAGACACGCAGTAAATCTTCGAAAAGTAATAGTAGTGGAGAAGAACATGAAAATAGTTCCAGTGCTTATAACACGGGTGGTTCATGTAATAGTAATCCTCTAACTGTTGAACTTGCCTGTAGTGCTGACCCACGTCAAAAAGATACCTACAGGTAAAGTACAATTTCAAATTTTCTCTTACTAAATAAACAAATTAATTATTTTTAGATCAACGCTTGTATTATGCCCACCAGTAGAAGTCGATGAAACAACAAAATCACAAGAATCAGTTGAAAACTGTGATGTATGCAAACAGCAAGTCAATTTGAAACCAAAGAAAACCAAAGCTTCCAATTCCAAAGTGAATAGCCCTTCTTCTCCCACTACTCGTCCAGGCCTTACAGTTACACATTTGTTGTCAGATACTATGTATACAAATGTTGCTAATTTACAACAAACTATGTTATTACAACAACAACTCTTTAGGCAAGCTTTAGGACAACAAAATAATGATATTGCTTGTAAACCAACTACTAGTTTTACTGCTCCGAGTTTAAGTCAATACCAGTTTGTCAGCAATCAACAGGTGGGTATAAAATATTGAATATTTGGTGAAATATGAAATGGATTTTTAAAGTATCTCTTTTCGTAATATATACCTGGTAGTTTTTCATATATCTACTATATAAATGTTTAATATGTAATTGTCTTAGATTTTTAAGTTATTTTCAAGGGCTGTAAATAGATTGGACATCACATACATTTCCAACATTATTGAGTTGACATGAAGATGGTAGAAGACCCAGAGAAATTTAGACTATTCTTATGTTAGTAATACCAAAATCAATGTAAAACATTTATATTCACAGTATATCAGCACTGTCAATTTATTTTCAATTTAATAGATTTTAAATTTCACGCTATTCCGCCAAATTTGGGGCTATGACCTTGAAAACAAGATGTCCTAACCTAGCTTTATATAACAGGATTGTTTAATCTTGAGCGCCATCTATCAAAATTAAATAAAATCACATATAAAGAAATCTCTAAATATATTGATGCATTATAATTGGATATTTAAAAATTGGACCATTTAATGCATCTAAAAGCTAAGTTATTCTATTACTACATGCAAAGCTTTTAGAAATTTGTACCGTGTTTACTGAAATTTGATATAATTTGTAGACTTATAAAAATCAACGAGAATCTGCAACAATGGATACAAAAATGGAATGGAAAGTGAAGCGTAGATCTGATGGAACCAGATATATAGCTCGACGGCCAGTAAGAAACCGAATATTGAGAAATAGAGCCATTCGTATTTCAGAAGAAAGAGCTGGCCTCACAACAGAAGATGATACTATATCTGAATTAAAAGTATGTAGTATACTATATAAATACTCTTAAATACTAATTTTAAAAATATATGAAATTCACAGATTGGCAAGTATTGGACAAAAGAAGAACGTAAAAAACATTTAGAAAAATCAAGAGAAAGAAAACAACGGCAAGAAATTTTATTATCATCGAAAAACATTGAAGAAAATTGTGAATTGGTTTATCAAAAACCATTTGATAAAATTCATTCTGCTTCTGCAAAGAAAATGGCTAATAATTTAGATAATACAGCAAAGAAACATAAAGCAAAAAGAGTACACAAAGAAGGTTATCATGACTTTACAACAGTGCAAGAAATGTTAGTTCATGGTCCAAAAGTTATCCCGAATCCAAGCAACAAAGTGATGGGACTGCTTTCTGTTACTACAGTATAGTTAGATGGAATGCTTAATTTTTTATTTTACCACGCAGCGGCACAATGCTTTTCTTGAAGATGGGTTTATGATCTAAAACCTTTTATAAGACACTATTAATCAATCGTTGCATTACATGTTGTGAAAGATTAATTTGCATTTTATTATAGATTAACTCCTATGTGATGTTTTTATTTAGTGTACATATCAGAAATAAAGTTATATATATTTAAGCATTAACTTAAATTGAATTTTAATTTTTTAGTTTGTAATGTATGTTCTTAAAACCAACTTGTCTAATTGACACTCTCGAGGTGTTTCCTTTTTTAATAACATGATATCAAAGAGTTTATTTTCATTTCAGGGACTGGTATAGCTACTCTATTTAAGAAACAGGGCTGTCCTACTACACTTTTCACTTTTAGAATACAGTACAGGTTGTTCATGAGATTGTCAAACATCTTTCATGCTAGATTTCAACACCTCAAACATTTGTATGATCATACAGCTGGCAAACTCCCATAAGAAATACATTGCCTATCTTTCCTGTACTGTATTCTTAGAGTGAAACATATAGTAGAAGTTGCACACACAATACTGTCTTTGTTGGGGTGACAAAATTGTTCTTGTGCATTTTATGTTTCTTCTTTTTTCCAGGACAGCAAAGTCTTCTGCACACAAGCAACTAACCTAGGAATGGATCATTAGGAAAGTCAGTGTAAGTGTGACCCATTTGTGGTGTTACATACTGTGACTCACATGTGGGTCGTCAACAGATAGGGGACATGTTAGAGGAATTCAATCTGAAAATAACATCTACTCAACAAGACACTGACCTCTGCAAAGTTATATCTATGGAAGTTTTTATTTTCAATCTCTGTTTACATGCGTAATAACCTAAAGTTGAAATTATTTTCAAGATTTATGTTAACTTTGTAAATGTAAAATGTTAGAAGTTGAAACCTTAGACTACATTTATTTGCCATTCAAAAATAAAAAACAAAATTAATTCAACAATAACCGGTAATCTGACTAATGTCAATTTTCAATAGTTTTGTATTTTATATTTTATTTGAAAAAAATGGATAAAACATAAAAGCTAGGTAAGTTTAACAGGTTTTAGCAAATTTAAATGTCAAGAGCTTCAACAAAGTGCGAGAATCTCGAAAAATAAATCTTAATTTACTCTGATACTTTATAATCTGAAACAGATAACAGGATTCACACTGGAGTAAAATGTATTTATAATTATTATTAATAGTACAGACAAGCTTTCTTACTGTATAGTCCAAGGTAACCAACTATTTTATGCGGGAGTTGTAATTTAGAGGCTAGCAACTCATTGGCAATCATGTCAATTCATAATGGCTTGAGTTCATAGAGACTGTTTATCCCATTATAGAAATTAATTTAACATATTCACTACACATTAGAGTTGATATTTTGCTATACAAGATGCTGATAATTACAAGTTAACTGTATTCCTATCGGGGCACAAAATTAATCTGAATGAATGAAATACATTACATCTAGGTTTCTCTAGACAATCTGTATTAAGAAACATAATTTATTCCTAGATTAAAGAAATTGAACATTTCTAGCCTCTCTTCTGTATCACTTTATTGTTTATGTTTCTTATTTCAAAAAAAACTTAAAACATAATGTATTTCATTCTTTTGAATGCAATTTATAAATGATTTGTGAAGAAAAGTAGCTTGTGCTCCAATGGCAATACTATTAATAAATCTTGGAATATGTAAATATCAATATCAATATAATGCAACCCTGTAGGTAAGAAGTTGACTTCTTAATGAGAAAAAATGTCTTCTGGAATTGTGAAAGAATAAAAACTTAATAATATTATCTGGTTTATTCAGAGCATTGTCAAAGGAAACGTCATAGCAAGATAATGTGTTAACCACAACAGAAGACTTCCTTTGAGAACCAGTATGTACAGGGTGTAATAATGAATGTTCAAAAAGTTCTTACATGGATCAAGAAACGTATTTCATTACTTACATAGGTATCTTTATATTTTTATAAAGTTCAAAGGTTCATACTGCCATTCTCCATTTGCTAAACACTGGCAGGGCTTCCACAAGCTGTGATGCATTAAAAAAAGTGAGTGAATTTAGCAAATAAAGTGAGAAATAGTAAATAACTAGGCAGGGCTTTAGATGGAACGAAAAAGGTGCCACTATACCAATGTTGTCAGGTGTAAAAACTGTTTCTCCCACCCGGCACGAAAATCCCCAACTTCAAAAATTCTTGTGTCCACAAGTTGTAATCCCGCTGACGCGCTACCAGCAGTGGTGATTAGGCGCTGTCAGCAATTACTTGCTTGCAAATGAGTGCTACCAACCGTCCAGTAATTTTATATCGCCACTATGAACTTGCTGCTTGCTTGTGAACACAAGTAATCTTTTATGCTATAGGTGAAAGTTGTCAACCAATAGATGGCGTTAAACATCGTCCAAATGTATCAAGATAGCGGAGGAAAGGGAGATTATAGCTATAACCAAAGTTGCCAGAGTTGGCATAAATATCCAAATCTGAAGATGTATATTATTTATTATTATTGTTTCTAATGATAT
Organism: Ignelater luminosus; assembly: GCA_011009095.1. Lineage (NCBI taxonomy): Eukaryota > Metazoa > Arthropoda > Insecta > Coleoptera > Elateridae > Ignelater > Ignelater luminosus. The sequence continues at coordinate 80,391 of VTPC01090408.1, read as the reverse complement.
ATGCTTAACTGTTGTGGCAACAATGTGATGGAATTTTCCTTCAAGGTCTATAAATAATAGCATATTGTGAAAGGTAGGTCATCCTATACGTTCAATCATAGATGAGAAATACGTACCTTCGGGACGTGTTCAAAACTACTGCCTCGACAGTCAATTTTTAACAATTTGCTGATTTCCAACATAAATTGTAATGAAATAATGAAAAATAACATTGCTTACATTAATCTTTTCGATCACAAATGGCTGCTAATAGGAAGACCTACCTTTCACAGTACAACAGTATTATTTATGGATCTTGGTTTTTCTCCAATGTGTCCAACCAGGAAAGTATGCAACAAATGGAAATAATTTTTTTATCAATTTTTTAGAAAACTTGTTTATTTATAAAACTTTGTACTTAATCCAAAACTTCCAATAACAAAAATAAAACTTTGATTATTATCAACAATAATAAAGCAAACTTGAAAAAATATTATTCTTCCATTAAAAAACGACTAAGGTGCTAATTTAATCAAAATTTTTAAATTATATCCAATAAATCTTCACTTTTAAGATCCTCGCCAAATTCCCCACTAAAATTTCCAATTTGGGGAAAATCTCCATACCTGCCAACACTGCAGTACTCATAATTTATCTTGAACACCTGAAGAGCCAAGAAGTCCAAAACGTCCGACAAAACCGAACGGCCCGATTGACCAGACAGGCCCAAAAAGCCTGACAAATTTTGGTTTTACAGCTATCTAGGTATTCATGTATTAACTTATTTGAAATTGATCATAAACTAAATACAACCATGAGATCAATAGAGTATTGGTCAATAATACATACAAGATATTAATCAATTACATTGATAAACTCCAAGGGTAGATTTCTAACGATCAGAGAAGGTTTCTTCTGAATCTATGGTCAATTTAGATATGTCAACTTTTGTATGTATTGTCATTATCTGCCAAAATATCAATATTCTATTGAGAAAGATTGTAGGGAAATATCTTCTGTGTGTTTTAAACTATCTACGATTATACAGAGTGTTCTCTGTAGCTGAGACACATTTAAATTAAAAGTTTCTCTTTATTTTTTTCTGACGTTAAGTATCTTGGCTATAGAGTACACCCCATATAATGAAAAGTTTGGAACATCTGGAAGGCAATTTATTTTAATTTCTTTTAA
>VTPC01090408.1:0-78927 GCA_011009095.1 Ignelater luminosus | reverse complement strand
ACCCAAAAGTCAACATATCTGCATACAACTTTTGAAGACTGATTACTCTGTAATAAGATGAATTGACCATAGCTTCCACTTAAAAATATTTATCAGTTTGTTGGTACTATTTATTAACATCCTATTATACATTTTTATGAATCAGACTATCTTTTTTTGCTAAGCAATGATTAATAATCACTATGCAACAAATTCAAACTTTTTTTTTTGTTTACTATGATTTTTTCAATTTATTCTGCTTAAAATGCCAAAAAAAGAATAAATCCTGAATATGAGTAGCACCACCTATTCATTTTTCGATTTTAGGCAGTATTCAATAAAAAGAAAAATAACTTGAAAAATACGCTTTTATGTTTTTAAATGAACAACAATTTGCTGTACAATGAATTCTTATCTATTTACTCTAAAGCTAACAGTAACTAAAATCTAGGAAGAACAATCATATTGTAACTAATAGAATAAGAAAAATGAAATGATATCCTTAAATGTGCATATTACATCTATTTGATGCTTATGTATAGTGTTGCTTTCCCTTAGTAGACCACAGACGTAATCGCCCATCATAGCAGCGTCCCATCGTCCTTGATAACGCTTTTCTATGGTTTTCACATTTTGGTGAAACCTTTCACCATGTTCTTCACTCACACTCCCAAGGTTTTCTTTGAAAAAATCCAGATGTGAATGCAAAAAATGCATTTTTATAGACATGTAGCATCCTATATCGCTATAAGTTTGCAAGAGGTGAAATGCCTTCCAAGTTTCTTTTGGGTATACATTGAATTTTTCTTCTAATTCAAAAGATGCAAGCATTTTTTTGATTTGGGGGCCAGTGAAGATTCCTGCTCTGACTTTTGCAAATGTTAAAGAGGGAAACATGTTCCTTATATAAAGAAAAGCTTCTGATGTTAGATCAAGAGCCTTCACAAATTGTTTGGCAAGACCCAGTTTTATGTGTAGAGGCGGCAATAAAATTTTCTCCTTTGAAACTAAAGATTCATGTATGACATTTTCTTTTCCCGAAATCAATTCACTTCTGATAAGCCACTGGCATCGAATATAGTGCTCATTGTCAGCTCTACTGTCCCACAAACATAAGAAACAAGAATAAAAAATAAGAATCCTAAAATATACCTCAACATCTTAAAATCACCACATACTTCCCACTGATAACTGTTGTAATTTACAAAAGCAAGCAATTTCTTTACGTTTTCATATGTTTCTTTTCAATGTGTTGAGTAACCAATAGGAATAGATGGAAGTTTATTTCCATTGTGAAGCAAAACGGCCTTGAGGCTTTTTACAGTGCTGTCTATAAACAGTCGCCATTCTTCTGCACGGTGAATTAATCCAATTTCCTCAAAAAGACCATCAACACTGTGACTAAAACACATATTGTCTTCCACTGAAAAATATGTAGCTGTAGTTCTGTGTCTTTTTCTATAAAGGGAAATTTTGCAAGATGGATCTAATAAATTCCACTGACTCAGTTGTGATCCAATGGGAAGATTTAAGTCTCTTACCAAATCGTTCAAATCAGTTTGCATAACTAAGTGCCGTTCCTGGGAAGACTTGTAGTCTACTTCGTCATTATCGGAGTCAGAGCTCTCTGTTTCATTTGCTATGTTCAAAATTTCTTCATTATTAGTACCTGTCAAGGAACACAATGGAAGAGGAACAGGATAGTTTTCACTATATGAAATTGGAGCACTAGTTGATTCAAGTTCAGGATATATTATTTTGTTTCTATCTTGTGGCTTTTTGTAACAAGATAAATTGACAACACAAAAATAACAGTCTGTTGTGTAATTTTTAGGCTCTCTCCATAGTCTTGGAACACCCAAGGGCATTTTTCTATTAACACCACAGTACCAGGCTTCCAGAGTAGATCATATGAGGCACCCATGGCTTATCTTGGTTGCCAACAACTATTCCGAAATACGAAAAATAAGCTTCAGTAAACTTTGTTTTTATTTCAATTGGATGATACTTGTTTTGGAGCAATATAGTGCGTCCACATTTCGATGCTCACTATTGGGATCTCAGATTATAAGAGATATGAAGTCGGTTAAATTAGAAAAGATTTGGCTATTTTGAAGATCAGTTTACTTATGCTTTTGTTTTTTCAAAAAAGTTCATGGCTTACTAGATATTTGCTAAAAACGAAATTTTCTTATTTTTGTAAAGTGAAATATCTCAAGAACGAGCAAAGATAGAAAAGAACAGCAAAGAGGGTGTTTTAGAGAATTTACTCCGAAACACAAAAAAATTATTTTCGCAATTGTCTTTTGTTTTACTTCGGTGGTGAAATGTAAATCCAAGTTTTTTCTAATGGAACGCCTACTTGATTTCATATTACTGAACTGCACGCCTTAAATGCTTTTCAGTGATACATGGTTTGACATAGCTATTTTTGTTTTACTGAGTTATGAAGTGAAAATCATTCTTCATCATAGTGTGCTATGACATCTGACACACAAATTCGTGGAGTTTTATCAAAGAAATTCATTTGTTATGCAAAAATTGCTAAAACAAAATGAATACGCTTTTATGGGGCATTAGCTGCTTATTTGATGCTATCTGTGAATGCTCAGTAAAGTATCTTAAAAGCGTCTTTTGTTTTGTTTTAGCAATTGTTACTTAACAAATGTAATTTATCTGACAAAAATCAGTGATTTTCATATGTTTAAAGCCATGGCACACTAAGTGTGAAATGCTTTTTATTGAAAAAAAAAAAATTAATTTCATTTTTAGCAAATATCTAGTAAGCCGTGAACGTTTTTGAAAAAACAAAAGCATAAGTAAACCAAACCAAAACAAAGCTTTTCTAATTTAACCGACTTCATATCTCTTACAATTTCTGAGATCCCAATAGTGTGCATCGAAATGTGTACGCACTGTATAAACCGCAAACATAACAAAAAGTATTGTTTGAGTGCTTACAAATGCGTTTTCCATTCATTTTCAAAGAGAATCTTGAAAAATTCACAACGAATGAAGTTTTAACAGGAAAGACAAACAAAATACATTTGTCATTTTGAAGGCAGCCTTCTGTTTTATTAAAAAAAAATATCATAAACAAAAACCTTGTCCGATTACAATCGGATTTTTGCTTTTCTCCAGCTTATCAATCCTTCCGAGTGTATTTTAATTTAATAGATTATTTGCAACGAAGATTTCCATCAAACAAATTGCATATTTTAAAAGCAGCATTTAATTATGAATAAAATACTAATTTATTCACAGATTTTTAAAACTCACATAATCTCAAACTAAAATAGTTGAAATAGTGATAAACTTTTTAAATAGTAACTTATAGCGAGTTATTTTTAAAAAGCGAGCTTGTGGAAAGAAGCCTGTAGATGTAACTTTTTGTACTGGTTACAAATGGATGTAACTTTAGTCTACCCTTGTTGGGGTTGGTAAAAGCAATTTTTTGTGCTTTTTTCTAAAAAGTTTCATGTCTGTCATGGTTAACATGCTAAGTTACAATGCTCTTCCTTTCCTCTAATAATACATAATCCTGAAAAAGCCTTCTTGACACCAGGCGAATTTCTATTTTTCTACAATTTCCAATTGGTACATTTATCATTTTAAAGTAAAATAATATTGCACTTACATATTACCTATAAAATGTCTTGATGTTGTGTCACTTGATTTTCAGCAGTTTGCTATGGCTGTATTGTCTTAATACATAAAAAATATCTATAGTAATTTGTATGAAACTACAGTCTGGAAAATTTCTTGCAACTTGTAACTTACAGTACATTACTAGCTGCTGATTGTACTTACTCTTCAGTAGAAAGCCTCGTCAAAAATGTACTTCAATTGTATGATGTTAAGAAACTTTTTGTTTCATGAAAAACAAATACCAACCATATTAATAGCAAAAATGAAAAACTATAGTTTTAATAATTTTATTCTAAAAGTACAAAATTGTGTTTTAGAACATTTAACTAGATGCGTCTAACCTTTCTTGGAGAATGATATTTCCAAATTAGTCGCAAACGTAACAGCTTAATATAATCTCAGTTAACAACAAATATTTCTTTTGTTTAACAAAATATTCTCTATGACTATTAAATAAATCACAAACTTTAAAGCTAAACAAAGGAGCAGTCTGCAATAAAATCTTGGAAGCAAATTCACACGCATCTTTGAGAAAGCAACTTGAGAACTCTTCAGAACACAACGTTAAATTCAATCAAGAAATAAGTTTAGTTTTGCACGACTAGTAGTTAAACAGATGAACGATACAGTTCTTAATATGAAGGACGTAATAATGATAAAACCATCTAATATGCAGTTGCTTCTGTAGCATCTAAGTCATTTGTAGCAATTTATTGCAGATCGTCCCTTATTAACATACAACAAAACTTTAGGCAAATACTTTAGGAACGTGGCCATTTTGGTCTAAGTAAACCAATATTCCAAGAGTACAGCAGCATTGCTGTAGTGGCAAACACCCCAGCCAGAATCAATGTTTTAGTTGGAGCACGATCACTATTATTAGCGCTGGTACTAACTGGCTGTACGTACTTCAGGGTAGCTTAAAAAATTAAAGACAATTTGTTTAATTAAAGCATTAAATTATTAAACTATACTATAATTATATTATAAGCATACATAATTACTTAATTTTCAATTTGATTTTTAAACAAGAACCAACATGTACACTTTCTTCCAGAAAAGAATTCAGGTAATATATGAAGCTTCCGACACTGACACTCTACTTTCATAAAAAAATTGTACACATTGAAAAATGCATATGACATATAAACAGTATTATCTGGAATCATTCGTAGGATGTTGAAACCAGATCCTAACCTAACATATAACATCTTTAGCAAAGTTCAATTTAAATGCAACAAATGTGGAAATACTTCTTAAACGAATAATACAAGAAGTATAGAAGTTCTAACCGATTTTCTTAAATCCTTCAAAAAAACAAAGAATGCGATCATTTTGAAAAAAAAAACAAAAACAAACAAAAATTTATTACTGCATAACCTCAAATAAATAATAAAGGTGAAAAGTTGGAATATTTTTTTATTATATAAGATGTCATCAGAAAGTAAAAACAATCAATATTAAGTGTTTTATTGTTTAGTAAACATTGATAACAGTTACAAATCGAAATATCGATTTAATAAAAGTGAAATTTTAAACCATAAAGTGTCTTTGACATTAATCAATAGTCAAAGTATAATAGGTCTACTTATAACAGACATGTTTCCTGTTTCAAGGATGACTCGATTACAGGACTTTTTGGACACTCGTTATGTATTTTTTGACTAAGTAGAATGCTCAAGATTGCTATGGAAGTTGTATCAACTTTATTTTCTTAAATAGCACTCTGTATATATTTTTTTAATAATCTAATTCTGCTTTAAATTGTTTCCGTTGATAATGTCATTTGTGATATTTTGTTTCAAGATAACCTCAAAAATGCTCAAGTTCTCTAAAACAGAAGGGCCATGATTTGACACATCTTTTTAAAAATGTAAACCACAAACAATGTGCTTTTCTTTTCTGAGAAAAATCAATGCCAACTCATTTGTTCAAATAAACAACTCAGTTTTATTCTTCTATTATTCAAATAAGCACACTGCTTTCATTATTCTCAAAGTGGCAGTTGCTCAGTTAACTTTTACAGTTAGTACTGTTGACAATAAATGAATTGAATTTTTTATTGAATCTTGGAAATAATAAAAAGGATGTGCTTATTGGTTATAGATTAAAACTGACTTTTATTAATGATAATAAAATTGAGGGGTTGCTATTGAAAAAATGAGTAAGCATCAATTTTTCTCGTCGTTTCCATATCTCAAGTTTCAGAACTCTATTTTAAAATATGAGCAAATAGTGGACTGTTTCATTTTCAATTTGCAAATTGCAAATGCATCGCTTATAGTAAAAAAACATCTGGCAATGCAAAGCATAACCACAATGAACTCCATTTTGTTACTGTCTTTCAAATTTCGGCGATCAATAAAATCAAAGAATGTAATGAATTGATAATAATTATGGGCAATTAGAATGCACGAGCTGGGAGTGGTAAGAATATGGGTATAGACTGCATGGGAGAGTTTAGAAATAGAAATGGATTAAGAATGATAGAATTTTGCTAGACTAATGATCTAAAAATTGGTAATACCTCCTGGGAACAAAATCAAAAAGAAAAATACACATACACTGCAGAGGGAAGAGATGCAAAAAGTGTAATTGATTACATGATGTATATTCCAGAATTGGAACCGAGATTAAATGACATAAGGATAGAAACCTACACAGAACTATAAACAAATAAAGTTACCAGAAAAATACCAGTAAGAAACAGATCAAGAATTCAAAAAACTGAGAAAACAAACCCAAGAGAGAGGACTAGAAGATGAGTGGAGAACTACAAGAAGCACTAATCAAATAGACCCAAAAATGATCAAATAGTTAAGAGAAGTGGGAAAAGAATGGTTGTTGAAAATCCCAAAAGAAGGATGGAAAACAGAAATAATGCCAAAAGACTGAGAAAACAATATAGTATTACCCATACAGAAAAAGGGAGCTGAAACGGAATGTAACAATGATAGTCAGTTGTGTTTGGGATATATACAAGAATAGTGAAAGAAAAGATTAGAAAGATAGTTGAACCCAAATTAGAACAAGTAGCATTTAGAAAAAAATGGTATATGATAGACAACATATTTATATTAAAGAATATAATAGAGAAGAAGCTTGAGACAGGAGAAAAACTACATATTACTTTAGTGGATTTAAAAGCAGTGTTTGATTCAGTTGATAGACAAAAGATATGGAGCTGGTTGAAAAAGCATGGTGATACCTTAATAGATAGAAAAATCAAAAACAGAAGGCCTTCGAACTGTAATAAGATCAACATTTACTACCGATAAAAATAGAGAAACTGCTATATGCAGATGACATAATGCTGATAGCAGATTCAGCTAAGAAAATGCAGAAACTTTTAAAGGCACCGAAACGTCATCTCAAGTTAAACAAAAAATTGAAATTTAAAAAAAAAAGTCGAAATTTGTTGAATTTAAGGTTATATTTATGTACTTCTTTTCATACATGTTGAAAGAAGAATTAAACGTACTAATACTAGGAGTTTCATGCTACTTTATGCATGAATTATTGAACTGAATGATAATTCAAAAAGTTTTATGTAGAAACCAGAAAGACATCCGACTTTTAGTTGAACAAAATTATTGTTAAGAGTCCAAAACAATAACATAACCTTAAATTAAACAAAATTGCTTAAATGTGTTTGCATTAAACAACACTACTCAAAGATATCAGTTAATAAATGAAAACTGGTCAATCTGTAGATTGTAATGTCAAACGCATTCAAAATCTCACCATCGCATCACTACATTATGTTAACTTGTTATTGGTACATTCTTTCTAATGCACAACTAACATTGTGCACCAATCAGCAATTTATAATTAGGATAAAACATTTGGAATTAACTGTAATTGCTTTCTTACATTTATTGATAAATTGATTGATTAGTTGACTGATAAATCAGTCAATTTATATTTGAAAAGTGCTGACTATTACACATATTGATTCTTCATCAATTTATTTTTGTTAAAAGAAGAGTTACCAACTCAATACATATCATAGATATTCAAATTGTCGCACTTGATGCTTTTAGTTTTAATTTTGAGGTTAAAGTGGCACGAGTTGCACGTGTGGCTCGTGATATATTATTTAAGCATTCAAAACACAAGTAAGGTTATTCAAAGTTTTGTCTTCAAATGTTTAATACTTTCGAGTTGGAACTATTGAGAAATATTAAAAATAACCAAAAATTATAAAAATCAATAACCAAATTAGAACTTGATTGATTGACTTTGAAACTATTGGAAAACAATTTTATTTTCTTATTATGAAGAAATAAGTTAGAAGAAATAGTTCAACAATGTTATTAAATGAAATCAATAATTAACAGCTAATAGCATACAAGGCGTAAGCAAAATGAAATTGAACTATAATCCAATCGACATTCATTTTTACTTGCAAATTGTTTGCTACTAAAACTGTCAATGCTTTCGCTTACTTGGAGTATTAGTAAAATAAATGTCAGTCATATTCCTGACAAAGCGAGCCAACAGGTAATGCGATTTGACAATGGCCTGCAGTTGTGAATCAGGTAACGGCATATTCATAGCAATAGCTAAATAGCTGTAAATAGTAATATCCAAAGTTGTAGGCACATCACCAAAAAAGTACAAGCGACCATCTCTCAACATATTGGAGAAGTCTTCCAGACAACGCGCTAGGATTAGATTTTGCTGTAAATAAGATTTTTCAGTTAATTATTCAACACAAATTATCTTCACAAGACTTACTTCCATCTTATACTGTTCTGGATCACCTTGACCCACAATGCTCATGTGACGTTTTCTGGCTAATTCACGATTTCTCTTCAAGTAAAAATAATTAAATGGAAAAGGTATCACAGCGTTGTACCATGGCTTAATGGCATGTTCGAAATTTGCATCGTTTAGCCAACTAATTAAATAGAATTATTATTATTAAATGTTCATACATATGAAAATTAACAAAACTATTAAAAAAATACAAACCATTCAAAATAAAAATTAATCTCGAAAGATTCCACAAAGTATTTGATGTAAGCCATTAGGCGACTACGATTATTTGCATCCAAATGGTTATCGATAGTTAAAACAGTTGGGTTATCACGCTATAAAAATTACAAACATAAAAATTTTATTTCAACAAAGAAAGAAATTAAAATAGCATGAAACCTAATAATTGTGTGAATGTCAACAAGGATTTTTCCACTGTGTTGATTGCTCATTAAAGATTATTAGAATCGACTATTATTAACAATTATGAGGTAAAGTTGAACCTAAAATACATAATGCTCAAAATGCAGTTAGCTATCAAGGTCTTTTGTTGCTTATTTTGCTGATGTCATCATTGAAGGTAGTCCCTTTTTCAAACAATCAACTTATAATCTCTAATGAGACATAATCGCTTTGAGTAGGATTAATGAATATTAGTATCGGCATGATTCTTCTATAAAGCGTAACTTTTTGTTATCGCTACTTAAGTTATTGAAGAGTCTAATTTTTAGTCATATTTCTATCTTTCTACATACTAAAATATATTTTAAATTACACAATAATGAAATTTGTCAAATGGTAAGAATAAAAAAAAATAAAATATGATGTAAATATTCCAAAATATAGAGGCTTTGTATTTAAATCAACACATAACGGCAAAAAAAATAATTGAAAACTTACAATCTTCATTGCTGCTTGTACTAGATCAAACTCTTGGGTTAAAATTTTTTTTTCGAACTGGATGCTGGGAATGCTACGCCAGGAAGGCATGCAAGCATTTTCGAATGTAACATTGACTTTGCGTACTTTAAGCATAGTCTGTAAAAAAAGGAGTAATAAATGTATTAACAAGAAAATATACAAATTACAATATTAACTTTTACCATTAAATATAAACAAAATGGATCAACGGAGGGGACCCCAAAATCGCCTTCCCAGACACGAACTACAACTGGTGGTCGAACGTTCATCTAAAATTAACATTTTTTTAAATACATTAAATTATTAAAATAATTCAAAAACGTACAATTACCACGAGAAATGACAGTACCGCCAAACGAATTGCTTCTTAAACTTGGAGGTTAGAAAACAAATGAATTGCCGAGTCCCGTTCTAAGATTTAGTTTCTAAGGCATCTATGATATTTTTATTTCAGTCTTTGTAAAATGTCTTAATACGATTAAATAAATAATAGTCTTTACATTCAAAAACCTATAATATTTATACGATAAAAAAATTCGGTAATTACGAAAACCGTTACGACATCTTACCTTTACTAGCTAGTACCGCCGCTTTTATCTGTACCGCCGCTTTTGTCTGTGCCGCCGCCGTGTTCGCTTTCGAAAATAAACAACCAAGTAAAACCGCAGTGTTGCCACTTGTTCTAAAAAATTGTTAAATTGTTACTCGCTATCCCTGATCGTGATTTGATTTTACAAATTTTTTAAGTTTTTAGAGAAATGGCAAATACAACAGTAAATATAAAAATATATCTAATTTTAGAAGATTATAATATTACTATTTACTAAAGAAATCTTCTATGGCAGAACTAAAATGCTTTTGTTCTTCTGCTTAATTTTTTATTTTCTATAAAGATTCCCGACCGAGCCACAGTTTATACGTTACAGAATCAGTTGGATCACTCAGAGCGGTTCTTTTGATCTTTCGTGTTCCTGGTTTTCGGTCTGCGCACGCTAAACTGTAGACCGCGCGCTTGTAGGGGAGGTTATATATGCAATTGATATTCAAATTTCACAACTAATATAACTTACCAACACTCAACAATTTCACTAATTCACTTACAGAATATGCAAGTTGATTTCATTTAAATAATACAATCTTTTATGAGATTATTTCTTTAAAGATTAAGGTTAGGTTTTTTATCCCTCTACTTCTGGACAGAAAATAGTGCTCTGCGCATAGACCGCGAGTTTCTTGAAGTGGAAGACAAAAAGTAGGGGAAGTGATCGAACTGATTCTGTAAGGTATAAACTGTGACCGAGCCTCTTCACGTTTTACCAGGTCTGGGTAATTTCTGATTGTTCCTGGTTCAATAAACACAATAAGCATGCAGTATATTATTTATATTCTGTGATATATCGATTCAGATCCATATCCAGGAAGAGGGGCGAGAGTTCTGAACAAATCTTAGATAATCTAAAATATCGTAGGAAGAAAAACAAACACATTCAAATGATCCATTTTTGCTTTCTGTTTAAACAACATTGGAAGTTCTCAACCAATAAGAGAAACTATGCACGCGGCATTTGATTTTCAAACAGAAACGAGTTAGAGCCTCTAAAGAGATTGCCCGTGCAATATAACAAGAATTTCCCGCTCTTTAATGTTGTACTGCTATTCTCGTGACAACTTGTTACGATCGGCAACACTGGGGAAAATAGTAACATGGGTAACGATTGTTAGATGGCGAAACGTACACCATTTTAAGCTAGTTATTCAAAATTATTTAGAACAAAATAAAAATTGTACAATTTTTTCTCCCGATACTATTAGTTTTTTTAACTAAACTTCTATGTATACCGACTATTCCAAATTAATAAAATAATAATTTTCTCAACAATAATTAAAAATAAGATAATTCTTTATTTGAATTGAATGTCTCTTGATTTAATTTCAAAATTGAAAATATTGAAGTTTTGAAGCAAGAAATGTAATTGTCGCACTTTGAATGAATAATGTTTGTGTTCTAATTAAAATTACTACTCGAATTGAAAATCTTTAGGAAAATATTCAGGTAAGTTAGAAAGATCTGTTTAATTTCCAAAATTAAATATACTGGCGTCTTTAGAAAGTTCTTGAGGTTTGGTGTTTCTGTTTTTGTGGAAAGTTGGATACTTGAAACTGTAATAAACTGGTGGATTGAAATGGATGAAGTCTTTAGAATATAGAAATAGTTGATTTTGAAATACTTAACTTGAAATTGGTGACTCCAAAGTTTTCTTGAAGTGATTGTTGTTGGTCAGCTTCTTCTTCCGCCATAAAGCCTGCTGGATGATTTTTAGACCCTGTATGCCGATGAATTCTTCTCAGTTTGTTATATTCAATTGGTGTCTTTCTTGGATTGGATTTGTTTTGAATTCTGAAACTTCACAAAACTCTTCTTAATTGCTGTCTGCTGTAGCGGTTCTTGTGGGTACCTAGTAAATGCTTTGAGTCCTTGGTTGCTGAATCTTCTTAGGTGGCAAAGCAGAGGGGCGTAAATCCTCAGCATCACTGTTGTTTGACTTCTGACATAGTTACGAAGGAACATTTTGCAACGTAAGAAATTGGTTCCACAAGTATTTCCAGATCAACACAACAAAAAGGATGTGTATCATGTTACTTTATATTATCAATTTGAATTAAAAAACAAACGTTATATTAAAATCATATTACAATATAGTAAAATGAACCTTGTTGACTTTTCTAAAGCTTGAACTCGTTAGAATTGTAACTTGTCAGCAATTGCATATTTCGTTTATTGTTATTTCCTTTAGTAAAACAGTATTACACATTCATTTGTTTTTTACTCTACCAGTCGTCGTAGGTCTATTTGACGTCAAGCAGATCTAATTTTTCGTCTGTCTGGAAATTCTGTACATTGCCACTGGAAGATCTCTTCTAGGGAACGAATAAATTAGTTAACTTAGGCCTTTCATACCTAAACGGTCTATGATTGGATAATGAAAGCTTCAGAGAAACCAGTCAGTGGCTGTATCCAGGAGTAGTCAACATCATAAACTTCTTAGATGGTTAGCAGCAATCATCAGTGGTTTCATTCATTCATATTTTATGTTTGTATAGAACGTACAGATCAAACACGACCAATGGACCGACCTGGCACTTCTAGGTTAGGATATTTTATTAAATAGTCGCCGAAGAGCAAGCACAATAATGCTGGCAGCACTTAATGGTGATTACTATTCTTGAATACAATAAAGCTGCCTTCAGATTGAATGTGATACTAATCACTTTAGGCGTTTATTCCCTGCAAGGAGATATAACATTGATGTTTTTAGTGCTGCTCTATAAGATATTGAGTATTAATGTCGCAAAAGATTAAAAGATCAAGATTCCTCTTCTTGCAGTAGGTCAACGGATTATTCAATCCATGAATTGAAGGTAGTTTAAGGTATGTAGAGCAGTAGTTTTCCTGAACTTCTCTAATTGTAAGTATATTGCACTATTACAGCTACTTTAATAAGATCGATAAGAAAAGTACATGCAAATGGTAGACTGTTTTTATTTTCCGCCATCTTATTGCAAAGCGTTTTCTTTTAAATTCAAAAAATGACAACTTTAAGCTGATTCAAAAATACAAGCAGTTTTGCTAGACTATTTTTTTACCGAAAAAGTCCAGTTAGAAAATGGGTGTAATCTGTTAATTATATAAACAGAAAAAGAAATTACTTTTTTGATAGCTTTCAAAGAATTTCCGATCAAGATCTGACAGAACTATTTTCTGCTCTATCACATCTGGTACTCTAAATACCCAAAGTTGCGTTGACAATCTTTATGAAGATATACAGTAGGTTTTCTAAAACAAGCTAAAGACTGCATTTAGCATTCAAACTGTCATATTATTGATAATTCCGACAAAGATTATGTAATCGTCATAATTTCTTGATTGTAATTACATTGAGCATATCAGGGATGCTGATCAGAAGTGACTATAGACTTAACAAATCAAATCCCAAAAAGTCTAAAAGTTAACCGTATCTTCAAGACTCCAATGAATTCTTATACCTATAATAGAACACGAATCTTCAATTATTCTTTACCATTAGAATTTTCTTTTTCCCTACATACTTTTGGCCATACGGAGACTATACACATAAGTTTTAGAGTGCGTTAAACAGTTCATAATCATTAATGCCTAGATCTTGTAAAAATTCAGTCAATAAGTATAATAATGAAGTTGACATAGATCAGAAATAGTTTTAATGAATGATCAAGCAATGAAGCATACTTTGCTTCAAAAGTTGATCTTTTTAGTATTTTTGCTAACAGATCATTAAAACAGTTAGAATGATACCTGTGCGTTGCTGAAATCTACACCGAATCATAAAAGAATCCACTTTGACGCCTATAGGAAAAAACATAATGATGACCAAAACATTATATCAGAATTTGGATAGGCCAGAGATAAATATTACAAATAGAAAAGTGCGTTTAGAAAGTTTTTATCGATTTTAGGAATGAGGAAGTTATGACAGAAAAACAAAATTCGGGAAATTTAGTTTTTTGAAGTCATTTCAGAGATAAATAAATTTAAATCGAATTTCTTTTTAGATCTTGCATCTCTTATAATTCCAAGATCCCAGTGATCAGACTACAAATTGAATAACCCTGTATATAGCAATCCAGGACAGAATTTTACTTCAATATGTAACATTCTTCTTCCCATTGGCATGAAAGCGAGTTTTTTAGGAATGTGTTTAGGTTCAAAACTTATTTATTAAGAAAGAATGGAATTTTGTATGTTTTAAAGATGTTGATTTATACTGAAAAAAGAGGCCGTAAGAATGTAAAAAGTGAATTAATGATTCCATACTGTTTGTTGGTTTTTTTAGAAATTGAGTAATTATGAATTATGTGAATCCAATATTCACTAAATTGTATAGCATGTATTGGAAATTGGAAACATTAATTTGCGTTGGGCTAATAATTAGATATAGCGATTTAAATGAAGTTATAATAATCAGCGTAGGTTATTTTGAGATTACATCTCGGTGTGTATCGAATATTACCTATCTATATTCAGTGGAGGGTTGCAAAATGCAGGATCACATATTTTTACTTACTGTACATTGAATCAATCATTCTTGATACCAGAAGCAATACATAATATTAAGCAAACAACATAAATAATTATGATTAATTAGTGTTACATACCCTCGAAACATTCGTTATGATCTTTAAATATTGCATCTGAAAATTACCAGCACGAGATATAGGTCATAATTTCTCTCTGAATTTTGGTTTAAACTCTCAATTATAAATTTTATATTCTATCTTGTTTCTTTTAACTAACATTGTTTATCTTTAGAGAAACTTATTATCATTATACACAATAATTATAATTCCTTAAAATATAATATCACAGCTTATTTATTTTTTGTTTATGTACATTTTGAAGAATAATCTCAGATTTGAGGTCTAAAGGTTGATGTAACTTGTTTTGCAAATGCGCCAATAAGCTCACAGGAATTTCTATAATACAAATCTTTAAATAAGTGTAGGTTGGTTGTAAATTAAACAAAAGAGAATTGCTATAGGAAAAAGACACTTAAACTGTTCTACATGGGTATACCTACCAACACTTCATTAATGCAATTTGCCAAATTAGCAAGTGAGGTAGTGGGTATTTTCATACCGTTCAAGCAATTTTATTTTCTGTTTCTTGGCAGATGTCCTACAACTCTGGAGAAGGTTGTTGTATCAAGATGGAACTTTTCATTTTTAGTAGTAGTAGGGGAGTAACTTTCAAGTGATTACAGCAGAACTGATAGTTCCCTGCGTTTTCTCATTGAAGCAAAATAAATTTCAATCCGTGTCTGAATGTAGCTAATATAAGAAGGTTAATGAAGGGCGTGTCTGCGTGAGACAGCAAAGATGGTTCGATGGAGACCAAAGTACTACTTCAGGTCACTGAAAGAGGCCTGTTGGAGAACAAAACATGACCGGGCTTCAGTATAGTTGAACTAAGAATGTTAATTGAGGACAAAACCCGATCGTGGCTCGTTGAAGGCCGAACCCTGACTACTTACGAAACTATAGAACGCCCTTTCCCTACCACTCCCAAAAAACAAGTTTATATAGTTACACAATCCGTTTCTGAGATATAAACAAAAAATCAAAATCTCAACTCGATAGTCTTGATACGACATACATTCAGTTTCTGAGATATAGGATATCTGTTAAAAAAACAAAAGACGATTACTACTACCAACAGTCAAAGTTCCGTCTCGAAACGATACTCTGCTTCCAAGCTGTAGGATATCGTACTTTAAACAGGCGTGCAAAAAAACTCAGTATTTTGGAAACGCTTTTCGTATGTTGTTAAAAACTAAAAGAGTCTTATTAATAGTTAACTTTTAAAGCATTGCCTTGCCTTTTCTTTGTCAAAAAGGGACAAGTTAAATTATGGTGTTCAAAATCAAAAGTTGGATTTTGATCACTATAACTAAATATGATTCCTGTTGATAAAAAATTGATATCTGTAGACTTGCGTAAATGTCGACAACCATGAACTCCAGAACTTTTCTACTAAATTCTATATCATCCAGCAGCAAATCTTGAATATTAATAAACTCGTATTTGTCACAATTCCGTAAAATAAGAGACGTTGTCAGTTACTCATTGCTACAAAAACAAGTTTGGAAGAATTATTCTAATAGTTTTAGGGGAGGTTAAGAACACAAAACTATTACAACTTTGAACAAGAAACCAGTCTTACCCAAGGCTAAGTAATAGTGACTTTTCTGAAAGATGGCTTGCAGCAAAGTTCATGTCGGCAATATCAAGCTAATCTTTTCTACCGCTAAAAATAATTTTATTCTACTGTTTGTCTTGCAATTATGTTCGAGTTTTTGTAGTTCTTGAAGAATGATGACCCAAATGTTTTATGTATCTCTTAATTGGGTGATCTGAGTTTAATGGCATCCAGATACCTATTTAGAATTTCAAAGTAGATATACTCTGAACCGTAGACTTCTTTTGCAGATCTCGTTTTCAGGGTATTTAGGTCCTTTCAATGTAAATTTGGATATTATGTAAATTTCTGAATTGGAAGTAAGGCCTATGTATCAATTATCTACAAATTTCCTGGAAGAAATCCCTTCATACCAAAGGTCAACTTTTGGCTTTCTCAGTTTTTGTTAGGCCTTTACAATAATCTCCTTTGAACTGACTAAATTTCATTCAGAAAGCAATTTAAACTGTGACCATACAAAATTGATGCCAATAACGCAAAATGCGACAATACTTTTTATGGAAATATCTTTTATATACACAGCCTATAAACGCGTATGGGAATATTTACAGTTAATCGCTTTGCCTGCGTCTTGCTCATTGCTCATTGCACATTTCACAAATAAAGTTCATGTTTTTCACAGACACGCAGTATATGCTGCTTCAATAATTCTCTACAAATAATATTATTACTATTCACATTTGTACTATCAGTTCATAGAAAGTTTTTAGATATTTCATTAATGATAACGGGATACGGAATTTGAACCGAATCACGAATTAAATTTGCTAATTGTTACAATTATTCTAGTAACAGGGAAGAATCTTTGAATCACCTCCTGGTGGTCCACTACTATGGCAAGCTGACAGTTTGCCAAAAGGCGGTGGCCAGCCTGGCAATGCAATACATGCGAGGTCAAGTACTTAGCAGTGATCTTAGACAAGAAATTAATGTGGAAATTGTGCGTCGATAGTATATAAAAGCTGGGAAATTAATCCTTAGATATTTTACTACCATTACCCGAAGGTTGGCTAAGATCAAACGATTAGCCTGTCGAAGCGTAACCGATGCAATGAGGATGACATCTACACAGCTGTTGGATCTTTCGAGTTGGATAAAGAAGAGTGCAAAACGCAAAATTATGACCTGGAAAAGCAATGAAAATAGGACATGCGAGAATAACCCAGTTCCACCTGCTAGATGACCAAGGTGAAAGATCAGCTAAGGCTGCACGAATATACTTTCTCATAATCTCAACTAAGGTATATTGGGAAAAGTGAACAAGTCAACTTTCAATAGAATTCGCTGGTTTTTTTATCCAAACTAGGGATTAAATTACATATAGTACGAAATATCCTCAATTGTCATGGTAACAAACGGACAAAATACAATTAATGTAGCTTAAACAATCTGGAACTTACAAATAGAAAATTCCTTGGTTTTAAAAACAAATGCTATTAATGCCTCGTGGGCATGACAAACCCTATATTAGTGAAAAGCCGGTTTCCGACTGTTTTGGCATTTTTAGAAACCGCTCTTAGAGATGGTGGAAGAACGTTTCAATCAATCTCTGTATGAGAAATTAGATTTTGGCTATTTGGCTTCTTTGGTCCTTATTTATTTATTCTAGTGTACGTGGTGAAACGAAATGGAAGTGTTCGTAATGCAAACTTGAGCAAAAAAGGATATAGAACATACATGCCAATTTAAG
Organism: Ignelater luminosus; assembly: GCA_011009095.1. Classification (NCBI taxonomy): domain Eukaryota; kingdom Metazoa; phylum Arthropoda; class Insecta; order Coleoptera; family Elateridae; genus Ignelater; species Ignelater luminosus. The sequence continues at coordinate 61,135 of VTPC01090408.1, read as the reverse complement.
TAATAGGAACAAAAGTGCGACGTCACAAAATCAACTTAAATAGAGATAAAGAGTAATATTTGCTTTAAGACTGTTTAGTGTTAATGTACCTTTCATACTTTCATTTAAACATTCCTTACGTAGTTATATTGAAGTGTCGGAAATCATAACTGGCCAAAAGAAGATTGAGTATCGCACTATTTTACTCCTTGCAGATGTTGATCCAAAGTTATTGTTATTTATGTTGACATGCTGTTCCGGTCTTGCTTATGTTTTGGTCTTCTTAGTATATTTAGCAGTTTTAGAGTTAGTGACGGAACTTAAGAATCACAAGCCTTTGTGCACTTGTGTAAAGTGAGCCCTTTGATAACTATACTCAGGAAAGAGCAAGAAAACTCGGCACTTCGCAGCTCAAAAACAAAACTCTTAAGCATAAATAGGTATCAGTAAACTGACTGTTCTGGTAAAACTATGAAAAGCTTAGGGATCAGCTCAAATCCCAGAGGGCTTTTTCAGTAGGTACAGTCTGTCCACTGAATAATATATAAATACTTAACCTAACAGCGAAAAACATATCAAAATTGAGCGAAATGAATATAGTTTGTAAGACTTTCTGTTGAGAGTTCTGATACATGTATGCACCTCTTCATGATATTAGTCAATTCAGCAAAGTAAATTTAAATCACGTTTTCGGTTGTTTCTGTTGATTATTGTCCTTAATAACCATGGCCGCAGTATCCACCTCATAGTACAAAGCACGGAGCAGTAGCCTCTTTTAGACCTTGACCAGCGTTACCCTGTACCAGAGGAATGAAGCTTAAGTGACCACTAGACAATATTCAACAAGGTCGTGGGAAATAGTTTGCATCCACACCACACGGTACAGTGCAAGGGGGAGTAGCCTCTTCAGAGCCACTACTAGAGGTACGCAGTATTAGGAGAATGGTGCTTACCACTGTCGTTGGAGCAGTTTCACCAGCGATCCTGGATTCTCCTGCACCAGTGAGATATGCACCGCAACTTTTCACCAATACCTTCGGCCTATGTTTCGGACTGCCTACCCTGGAGCTGGAGAGGAGATTCTTCTTTTCCTGGAGGCCCTTTTCTTCTTCTATTTCTACGAGTTCCAGAACCGGGTTGAACTGGCGGCGGCTGCGCTTTCCACGCATTCACGCATAGAGGAAGGGAATACACTAGTAGAGAAATATTCTAATTCATTTTACACATTTTCAAAGAAACAGGAATTTGTTTTCGAATATACAAATTCAATTACAAGATTACAATTACAAATCGAATACAACTTTTCAAATTATTTATGTCCAATATTAGTTCAACAAAAATAAGATTCGGTTTTCATTTGAAATTTTATTAAGTTAGTTCTACGAACAAACATTTTATTTACGAGGTCGGGAAAAGTATTAAATAACAGTAAAATAATTTAAGAAACATAAATTCTTTGTACGGAAAATAATTTTTATTACGAAAATTCCCAATGTATTTTTAGTGCATTCAATGGAGATTGTATCAATCATAGAAGAAAATAAACAAATAGTAGTTTTTCGTTGTCCGCATGTGGCGGTATTATGCTGTTTCGTCTTGCTTTAAAAATTAAAAATAAGAAAATACGGATTTGTATGCGAAACCAACTACATTTATGGGTTGTTAATAATTCCCAAGTTGGAGTTCATTATGCTGCTCTCCATCAGCTCTTAGACGGTGGTTTTAAAAAATTCACTGCTTTTCATTTTAAGCTTCTCATTTGTTATCATAAATTTTCCTCAAGAAGATTGCTCAAACATCTTTGAAAGGTTATTATTTTTAGGTATAAAAGCTATGTTGTCCTCTGGTGTAGTGGTATGATGCCAAGTTTGGCCAAAACACTGTATCATCCCGAGGATCGCATGTGTTAAAGAAAGCAACCTATTTCGATAGATATTTACGAGTGAAACTTTCTCTATTGAACACTTAAATAATTCCAGCTGTTGAAATTGCACATCACATTAATACTGCCCGAACCTACCTGACTATATCAGGTCAGGCTAGTGAGCTCAACTCCTCCCTTGTTAGGGTAGCGGCTTAAAAGGTCTTAAACCTCAGTCTCTTACAATTCTCACAGTTCCCCAGAAAGTGGAAAGACGTCTCATCGACATTTAGGGCATGTTGGATCTTCCTCTACACCTATGAGCGACAGCTACCTTTTTAAGATGCAATGGCCTGTGAGGATTCAAGTTAAAAGACTTAGCGTATCCCGGCTCTTGCCTATTAGCCAGTCCAAATTTGATAAATTAAAACCGGTCATATGATTATTCGCTTGACGATAGCCACTGCTTCTTAGCTAGCTTACCTTTTGAGTTTCGTATGCCTATGCGTCCAGAGCTAACGAGATTTGTTGCCTTGATATTCTTAAAAAAGGTTCTGGTCCTAAGCAGATATCCTCGGCTCCGAGTTTAGCGAGTTCATCCACCTTCTGGTTACCGTAGATTCCGCTATGCCCAGCAACCCAGACGAGGTTAACTTTCTTTACAAGTTCTTCCAAAGCGTCTGTACGATCCTGCACAAGAGAACTTCTTGTTCTCGCTACGCCGGACAGATATATATATATTTTACTTGTACAACGCCATTGCCTCCTTCGTTATTCCAGTTGGAAGTCCGGCAGCCCCAATAGTGCAAGTGCAGCTACAAGGGTTTTCCTTATTGCATCGGTTGCCTTGCGTTGTAGCTCAGCCAGTCTTTGCGTGATAGTAGACCACCAGTCCACTGAACCGTACAGTAGGTCTAATAATTACCGTGTAGATCCAGTAGGCTATCTGAGGATTGATTCCCAGAACCTACCTATCTAACTTGGCTACCACCTTGTTGACATGTAATCTCTAGGTTAATCTCTTTTCCAAGGTCACCTCTAAATACTTGACTTTCTGCGCGGACGGTAGAGCTCTACCGTACAATATGGATTCTCTTAAGCTACCCGTTTTCTTTTTTTTGGTGAAGAGAACTACCTCAGTCTTAGATGAATTGATCAAAAGGCGATTCTCATTACGAATGTTTATATGATCCTGGAGGTCTACTTGCATTCTTGTAGTATACCTAAGCAGAAAAGCCCCCCGCTGTTAAGCGCTCCAAAAGGCCATCTATTATTAGACACCAAAGACGAAATGAAGAGCAGCTGTCCTGGCGGCAAATTCCCTATACTCCGATATCTACATGGCAGCCTTCTAGAGCAGCTGTAATGCTTCTTATTTCGATTGCAGACTTCACCTAGCTAATCAATGAGGGTATCATTCCATTACTTCGCAGGATTTCGATATTGTCGGTGTAAAAATCATTTTCCTTAATTCTTGAGATTTCTAATATATTCATAAATATTTGCATAATTCTTCTATTTAAGAATATTTGTTTGTCTTCAACGTGGCGGCATGCACCAGGCCCGGGCTTCTGTGTACTGCAGCGACTGCACTGCCGTATTCTCCGCCAGTCTTTAAAGTGCTACTGAAGACAAGAAAAACCGACCAGAACATGTAAAGAGGTTTCATTCAAGGTAACAACTCTAGATCCCTAAATGCTCAATGCACATGGCGACAGTTGCTAGCGACGGTTATTGAAGGTGTTAGGTGGCCAAAGGATCAACATACCCAAAAATAGTGATATAGCGATTCGAATTTTAATTGCTATTGCCACCAATATTCAAACTAAGCAATATTAGAAGACGTACTGACTTTTTAATGTATACGAACACAGAAATTCTTTATTCACTTGTTAGTTTTGCACACAATAATGTTGAAGAAGTTGCAAGGGAAAAAATGAAAGTTGTGAATAAACTCAGCAAACCTAAAGAGACTAAAGTTTGGATACCCAAACTTGTTTTTTAAAGTCAAATTGTGATTACTGGTCATCATCACTAGAATCTTGTTGACAAAAATGGAACACGACTTGTTTAGGTAGTTAATTCAGTAAGACTGAAAAATCTTAATTTGACATGATTCTGGCGTTGATTAGGCATTACTGTGCACAATTTTCTTAAATAAGTCAAACAAGCTGCTTAGATCGTCATTCTATGGCATACAATCACAAAGTTATACTGAAAGACAGGAGACGGTGTGACTTTTTCAGCAGTTTATTGGTTTTTTATTTTGTGGCATTTGAGGACTATTGAAAATTTTTGGCCATGGTTCAAGTTTCCACAGAAATAAGGAGAAAGGCAAAATAACAATAACATATCCACTGTTTTGTGACAAAGCTGAGCATACCCTGTATTTCAGCTTACAGCCTAGGAAAACAATTTAAAAATGAAATACCTAGCTGATAAATTTTGCAAAACTCTTATTAATAAAGCTTGTAAAATATGGAAAATGAGCATAAAGTGCATTCATATCTTTTGATATCTCTTACAAATTATAGAACTGCCCATTTTATTTTTATCTAGAGCTGTTAAAGCTAACAAGAAATAAAATATATTGAAAGATTGAAAATGCGAATTCTGCATATTGTACAAGCTTTGGTTATGAAGAAGTTGTAAACTATGTACAGAAAAATCGTAACCAATAGCGACGAACAGCTCTGGCAGTAGAAATTACATGAAAAAATAATCAAAACATATAGATTTGTCATGCAATTGATAAATCGATTAAATTTTTTTGAGCATCCCCTAGAATTTGTAGAAAATTTTAATGTGGGGAAAATAAAAATTCGCATAGGTATTTTTAATTAAAATTTAACCCATCGAACGGTTAGAAAATAAAATCGCAACGTTCAATAACAAAATTAAATCGGTGGTTTCCCGAATATTTTAAAATGTGCATAATATGAAAGCTAATGTTTGAATAAATTTACTACTAGAATTTATAAAAGTAAGAATTAACTGTATTAGCATATTGATGATTTTTCGAGTTAAATATTCTACCTTGCTCAAATATGCATATTTAAATAATAACTTTTGTTCACTTTATACATCAACGAGTTTAGTTGAAGTATGGTTGAAGTTCTATCATACTTTTAAAATTTAAATGGACAGCAACTCGCGTACAGATCTAACTTTTAGAACATCATTGTAACACACCTAGTAGTTTTACTTATTTCAAGAGATATATTTCCACTTAAAACTACTTTGTATAACGCGACTTCAATTTTATAACTAAAAGAGGTCTGCTTCCTGAGCTCATGATCTTTCAACTATTTACTTTATAATTTAGCATGAAATTTTGAAGTTACGACTTCAAAGACTTACGTATATACAGGGTTAGGCAGTAACAGAATTTAAATAATACCAACCAAGTTCAGAATCTCAATTTTCTTGTAGAATCTTACATTGAAATGATTAAAATTTTAATTTAAAAATAGCATCTTCAAAATGATCATCATTATTTTGTTGTTGCATTCTAACAAAAACATTCATCATTTTACACGTTGTAATGTCACTCCCGAAATGTTACGAATTTTTTCAACTACTCGATCTTTTAAATCATTGACAGGTATGGGACGTTTCTCTATACGTTATTCTTCAGATATTCCCACAAGTGAAAATGGAAATCTTTAAATACTTGTCTGCAACAATTTGCACTTGTAGAGACTACCACCGAATATGACTGAATAAGGTATAACTGAGTAAGAAATGCAGGAAGCCAACTCCAACTTCTTTCCTTGTATTTGCTCGATAATTAATGAATTTGAAATGTAACAAAAAATAATGTGTTCCGTACTTTTGCCGTTCACTGTATAAAAATTATATTTTCCTCTATAAAATGCAAAAAAGATATTAGTACACTAAACTTTGTTGTTATTCAAGATTTCTATATTATCAATTAAATGATACCTGAATAAACAGACCTTTTAATAGGATAAAAATGTAGATGTACACATGAAACATTCAATTATTATTAATTGCGTGTCAGTGAAATTATAGAGTTAATATTTAATTAAAATTCTTCTAACACGTATTGCTTTACTTTGCCAGCTGTTGCCAATTAATTTCTTTCTGCTCAAATAAATGTCCGGATTCCCTTTCATTCACAATCTTTTATCTGACCAAGTCTGGTATAAAAATAAAGCTTGCCAACATAATAGAACTCATTATGACAGCAAATGTATTTTTCATATAACAGTTATTCTGTTATTATACAGGGTTATTTAAACTCGAACCGTAAACCATTAAGAGATACAAGATTGGTTAATTAAAGTAAAATTGCGTATTTCAGTTCTGATTAGTTATATCTGGAATTGTTTTTCAAACAATTCCTAAAGTGTACCGTTTCCGAAATACTAAGCGCCAGCGTTTTATTTAAAATCTTTTGGCTTTTTGATTTCTCGAGATCAACAACAACATATTTATCTACAAAATTTCTGTATTGATTATTTTAATAGTTCTTAACTTAATGTCGTACGAGTTCATCCCATCTTTATGGTTCAAGAGCAGGACAAAATCTTAACGAATTTGGTTATTTTCACCTTTACTTTTTCTGTTTGAATTTTTCTTTTTCTTCTCTAGTGCCTATTTGAAGTATCTTGAATGGTCAACTTTTTTGACATGGCTAAACCATCTCAATCGTGCAGCCTTTACTCGATTCACTATAAGTTCAACTGTGAGAGGTATTCTAACGGTAGAGTTCCTCACAACATCCCTCCTAGTTTTTCCAGCTACACCGCAAGTGCCTCATTTGTGCAGTTTGGATCTTACTCTCAGTTTTAGCGGTCAGCATCCAACTTTCGCTGCTGTAGGTGAGTATGGGTACGTAAGTGAATCGGTACACAGCTAGCTTTGTACTCTCAGTGACCTTTTTTTTTTCTTGAAGAATTGTTCCTTACTGCACGTATCATTTTTTCAGCGGCCGATATCCTTGCATTCAGATCATTCTCTGCTATTCATACCCCCAGGTACTTGAATTCCTGCTTTAGGTTTTTGCCGTGAATTAGAATGCGATGGATATTATCATGGTCTTTGTTCTATTAAGACTAATTTCTAGTCCTATGCCTCCACGGCCACAGTTAGACAAGGGCATGTATTATCACTGGATTTAATTTCCAAGCTTAAATCTTTTAAATCCTCTACACTTTTTAAGGGCACAGTCCATCGTTATCACAAAGAAAAGTGGGCTCAGGATGTCCCCTTGTCTCACCTCTGCATTGGAGATGTGGATGTGGAGATGAAGAATGACAAGTCCTTACCTCATTCCTGCACAATTTATAAAAATTTTTAATTCTTCTAATTAGATAGTTTGCCATGGCACCCAGTCAAAGACTTTCTGTATATCAATACAACACACGTGGACTTTCTTCCCGGATTTAATAGTTTTCTCTATTACTCGTCAGACTACAAAGATAGCATTTGACCAGAAACTACACCGTGCTTCTTCTAGCTTATGTTCTACTGTACCTCTAAAGCATTCTACCATACAGTTTACCAGGCACACTTAGCAGCGAGATAGCTCAGTGGTTGCTGCACTCTCTATTATCTCCCTTTTTATAAAGCGGACGGTTCCGTCTTTTGGAATGGTGCACTTTTTCCAAGCCAACACAAAAACTCGATGAAGCAATTTCTCTCCAAAATCACCTACGTATCTCAATATCTCAGGAGTCACATCATCCTGGCCTGTTGCCTTACCTAGCTTAACTTTAGTTAACGCTTGCTGAAACTCGAAAAGAGTTGGTGTGGCTTCCCTTGGTTGGTGTGAATCACTGCTTAGATGGGACAGTGTCAATGTTCAGTAACTCGCTAAAATATTCTTTCCAACATTTCATTATTTTACTTTTCTTTGATAGGACACTTCCTTTCTTATCCTTAATAAATTTTAACAGGCAATCAGTTTCAGTTTGTTTCCGCATATTTTTCATGACCTTATAGAAGGGTTTTTGGTTTTCCGCGACACTTTGCTTTAAAAATCTGCCAAACTCTTCTTACGTCTGCTACTTAGCAGCTTTTACAATTAGCTTCACTTTAACTCTCTGCTCCCTATACTTGTCATATGCATCTTGAGTCTTACTTTGTTTCCATTTTTCTTTCTTGTGCAGCATCTCCGTTTTCACTTCATCACTTCAGTATCAAGTAACTTTCCTTCTTTTATCACCTATTGGTACATTTTCGCAAGTCTCTGCTGGAGCTGAAAGTACTACAATTTTAAAATTCTGTCATACTCTTTTCATTTCTCCTTCCTTCTTCCAATCTGGGATATCCTGTGACGTTTCAGGAATTTCAATGCACGTTTGTCTTTCGATATCTTTAACAACTCCATAGCTCTCTTTTCGTAAGGGGCATGACACAACTTTACGAATTAATTCCCGTACGAATTTGGTATGCTTTGTTTAGATCCCCTTCAATCACATAATGTATGACAGATTGTTCGTTTCGTGCTGGCTGCACCCTGGTGTATTTTTGTTCTGGATAACTGGGTTGTTTGCTAGACAAAACTGTAGTAAACGTTTTCCGTTCACCGTACTTTACAGTACATCTTTATATCCAGTAGTACTAAAATTCCCCAATATGACCACTTCTTTCTTAATATCTTTGTAGACCTTTTGAAGCTCTTTAGAAAATATTCTTCACCTCTATTGATTCATTCTCATTTGGGCCGTAAGTCACAAGCAACCTTGTTTCCTTTATGGCTTCACCCGCAATGGTGACTGTTAAAATCCTTTTAGATATAAATGTCCAATTCTTTATCATCCCCACACAGGCGATTCCTGCTCGGATTCTCTTGTTCTGTCCTAATGTAAATCAGAATCGAATGGTTATGGATCTTTTCGTATTTCTGTTTTTTCCTCCACCCCAGCCTTCTCTAGCTCTTCCATCAGTTCTTGAAAGTTCCGTGTCTATTTGATCAGTCCGGGTTTTCTCTTTTGCTTACTTTTAATCAGTGTTTTATTTAGGCTGTATGAGATATTGGCCCATAGCACCTTAGCTTGATGGGGGGCTGCCACCTTATCGTCACAAGCACATTCCCCTTTGCTTCAAGACAGATGTTCGTGATCAATACTCACTGAGACGAGGACCGAAGATGCTCCATTCAGGTTTCCTCCTTTCTCATCCGGGCTTGGAACTGGTAATGGCGGAGTTAACATTCTGAACATTCTTAACTAAAATATGAATATCAGAAAATACTAGAAAGTTGAATAAAATACAATAATATCTAGTAATTATTAAAATAACAGTTGAATATGTGTCTTCAGTTTAATTAATTTTTGCTTTCTAAGAGATGTCGACAAAAATGTTGGAGATACAGGATTTCGCATTGATACGCCTTGAATAGTCTTCATTATAAAGTTTTCCAAACGGAGAGATGGGAATTATAATATCAAGAAATATCATAATATCCTTATCTGTTGAAGAAGCAACATGGCTTTCCGTATTAAAATAAAGAATTACTCAAGTTTTAAGAGGTTATGGGCCCAGGCAGCGCATTTCATTGAAAGTTAATTTTGTTTATAATTGGATTTGTATATTAAAATGAATTCAGTTAATGCAATCCCCATTGGATTATTATCAAAAGATAATTATGATACATGGGCTCTTTAAATGAAGGCGATATTAGTTAAAAATCTTGGGTAGCTGCCCAAACTTTCCTCATAGAAACTGCTTCTAACTTTTGTCAAAATCAATTTCTTTTTATTCTATTAAGCCTAGTAATTCATAGTTTGTTCCTTTGTAATTTTAATTTTTAATTTCTGGGTGTACGGATTAGGAGATACTCGGTTTACGTTACTTAGATTACGAAATGATTTTGGAGTGTCTTTGTTTAGCTGCATGTTATCACTTTACTTTACATTTCCCGTTTTTGTAATTACACTCCCGCAATTTTATTCGTATAAGAGTTGAAGCTGAAAGGGTTTGACTTATTTCAGTTTGGATTAAATTCTCGGGGAGTATTTAGAATATTAAGGCATGCGTACGGGAGTATTACAATAGAAACATCAATGCTGTAAAATCATTCTTAAATAAACTCGGCGACCATAAAAATCTCTCTAGAGTAGAAATAGATACTGTTATTACATCGATGTCGGGATAGTTACAAACGAAGACGTGCCACATTCTAGATAATGGCGAAATGGAAGTATTGTTCACACAGTCTGTAATCGCACAAAGACGGTCTTAAAACAGCTTCTGTACTGGCACTACAGATGTCTGAGCGCAAACAACTCTCTTTTCTTCTAGTCGCTCTAATGGACTTTTATAAGCCGCCAAACGAATTGGTCAAAGCCTAGCTTTGCTTTGTTTCTCATATATAAAAGTAAATATTTTACAAAGAAACCTTATTTTTAGGGCATCTTTTGTAATGCTTTTAATTTTAAATAGAGACGCTATTAGCTGATTTAATTTGCTCTTCCGGTAAATGCTTTTAAAACCAATCCAACTGCGACAATGCTCCGGAGACTTTCCCGCAACTGTTATAAAATAATATTACACGAAAGCAACTACATCAGTTATATATACATTTGAAGTGCAGAAATACAGATTTTTACTTAAAGCCGAGACGGGATTTTAAAACCTAAAAAAGTTATTTGTCTCCGTTAAGACTTCAGCAGATGTAGTTCAATTTATTCTTTGTAGTGTAAGCAAATTTATAATTAACTTTCTGTGCTGGAAAAAATCAAAGGAAAAAAATATTTGTAGAGGAAATTGTTTTTATAATCCCTAATGACCTGTACGGTATTGGTTGCGGATGGTAGGTACGTACAATATAATTCTGTGAAATTCTACTTTATACACTACAATATTAATATGAAGAGCTTGCGTTTAATAAAAGAATAAGTTTATTAGATTTTTGTTGTTGGGATATACGCGTAGACATGTATCTATTCAATATCTAAAAATTCATTTCACTTAAATGTTACTTTTCAACATCGTATAAATGTAGCACATTCATCCGAAATTCGTATAAACGGTTATCACAGAAGGCTGATTTTTGAGAGGTTTGTAACTGAAAATGGTACATTTGACACACATATTGCAATATTTTATAGGAAATCGTATACGATATATGACATGTACGTGTATATCGATTTTACACTCCACAAGTCGCTAAACACGCGGTGAGGCTGTAGAGAGGTTCTCAAACTTTTGATCTCCACCTAAGTAATTTATGATTTTGAAAAACCAATTTATCAACCCTTAATAAATTTTCATTATTAAGAAGCGAAATTTTTGAACGATTTTTGTATATAATTAAAGGTATTTTTATACTGAAGTAACTTTTAGGTAAAAATCATACATACTGTACAAAAAGGAAAATTTTTAATTGAGTTGTTTTCAAAGCTGTAATTAAATTAAAATCGTTAGAAAAGATTAAAAAAAAAGTTTCTAAAGCTCATTTTGTTTCGTGCTTTTCACAGCTTTATTAATTCCAGAAATGAACCGGAAAGTGAAAGCAACAAATGGGAAAATGTAAATACTTGAACTAATCATGTGCACTGCCTCTCTTTCCTCCATTTAGTTCGTATTCACATTTAATCTTGTCCTTTTAAACCGGAAATAAAAGGAGCATTTTACACTCTGCTGTATCTAATTGGATTTCGAGTTTGATATTCCAAAATAAAAAAAGAAGAAAAATAAAATTAGAAAGCCATATACGAAATTTGGTACAATAATTCTTAAAGTTTTTTGGTTGTCACTGTTCACAATTCCGTCTTAGGAACTGATTCTCCAATGCATATTGATTTGTATGGCACTGTGGCTTTGCCTATCGTTTCGAGTTTTCAATGAGGCCATATATCAGTATAATGTTCCCTCGTTGTATTATACAGTGATACGGCCCTTCGTCGCGAAACTAATAATATATATTTGGGAAACTCATGGCTCTATTGTCGGCAGACTTGGATTAAGCAGGCAGATTTTGTCAGCTGTCGCTATCAAAATTAAGATGTAGTAGTTGGTTGTAGATGTGAGATTGCAAGTCTTCTTTCATTTTGTTAGTGATAATAGATAGCTAGCGGCAGTTAGCAGCTTTCCTACTTTGTTTAACACCCATTTTTATAATCAACTATATTTGTATCACATTCAAGTAAACAAACACAATAAATATTTTCTGTTTTTGAAGCAAATACGCGTTTTATTTATGGGTATTTATTCCTTAGCTGCAGACTTTCATGAATTTTCATCGACGACCAAGCACAGAAGAATAAAATATAAAAACACCTATAATCAAGCTCAAGAAAAATTGCTAACGATGTTAATGTTACACCAATAAATCTTCTATTTTGCTTTGCTTTTTGTAAAGATGGATAGAGCTTCTTGTAAAACGTGTTTTCATCGCTTGAAAGACAAACAATGTGGTTTATATTTACATGATGGAGCTCCAACAACACCAATGTACTGATTATTGCAAAATTGTAAAAAAAATGTTCAAAAAGTTTTTCAACAGCTCTTTAAATAAGCACAATATGAGCAAAATTTGTAATGTTATTTTAAAATTTGCACTAAATCCGCCCCTGTCTTTCAATTTCGTTCAGATATTTGTTTTCTTGACGCGCAATATTTAAATTGTTTCATTAAACGAATGTTTGTTATAATGTTATTTTAAAGAATTGATAACTTTGTGGTCTCGACTTCTGGGCTCAGTTTAGACGTGCCTTTTGCTATTTTCCAATATCAAATTCCTGAAATCTTAGTCGCAAAAATTAAAGTCACACCCTCTCGATTGAGCCAAGTTTAAGCTGGTAAATCTACAATGGAAATTTTCCATTGTCTCATAAGAATATTCATATTTTGACCTGTTAGGGTGTGCATCTGACTTTCGAACCCCACTTCAGCAAGTACACATTGCGCCACAGGAGACGCAGAGAGAAGAGTAGTACGATAAGAGCTGCGTACTCGAACCAACGTGTGGTAATTTTCGACGTTTACCTCTACATCCCCTAATTGGATTCAAACCAAATTAAGTGAAGCGATCTTCTTAGAAAAGAGATCGGACTGGAGAAATCGTAATTTCTTCGTGTCAGAGATGCGCAATAGTCGCGGAAGAAAGTGGTTTGTTTGCCAACAGCAAGGCTTATAAATTTCGTTATCGTGGGGAATGTATAACCCAAATATAATTACGCTGGTGTCCTCCAGGAAGTAGAAATTGTAGAGGGTAGGAACGCAACAATTTTGGCCCTGTTGGTGTAGCATCTGTGTGTATCCTACATTTTGGAAGCTCCGCAAAATTTTAATAGTGCCTGAGACTCAGTGATTCTCGTTTATAAAATTGTGTGTACACGCCTGGATTTTGTTCTTATGTTTTTTTTGTGATTAACGCAAAACAAGTGGTTGTTCTTCGAAATTAAAGTTTTCTCAATTATTGGATCTAGCTGCCTTTCGTCGGAAAACAGAGGTCTGCACATACCTTCTGGAAGAAAGAATTCCTGTTAGAGTAAGAAAGAAAACCTGCTATGTTTTATTATATGAATTTTAATGTTTAAAGACTAGGAGAACGTCGAACTTTGTGAAATATTTTATACGAAAACTTTGCTTAGACAGGATCAGTTTCGTATTGTTTTATTGAATCATAATTTTTACAAGTAACTTTTTAACTAATTTGTAACAGGAACGTTCCCAGGTAATTTTAGCTGGTGTTTGATAAATTGTTGCAACAAAATTACTAACTTGATAATCATTTCTTTGTTCTTAAATGTAAAGTTCAGTTGTCAATATTTAACAATTTATGGTCAAGTTTACCTTAGTAGGGTTAATTAATATTTGAATTTTGATCTTTTGTGTTCTATTTTAAAATTTTAACGTAACAGAATCATTTCGCTTTGTTTTTTGTAATAATTTGTTTTTCTTATAGTTTGTTTCTGTTTTTTTTATTATTTTATCGACTCTGTTCTCCAAACAGAAATTAATTTATGCCTCTTATTGATATTCTTTTGTAGTGTTATTGTGTTATTGTTTTTGTATTTTTGTTTGTGTGTGTTTGACTCATTTATTTTATTATCATTATTGTTTTAATAAATGTAAGTAAGGTCGACTTCTTGTATTTTTGTTTTTTGTAAGTGGATCTCTGGTCCAGGCGTAGCAGCTTAATTTCATTATTTTGTTCTTTTGGCTATCAAAAAGCACGTAGTGTATATTCCAAATTTCAATTATAGACTAGATATCTTTGCTCAAGAGAGAATTAAATATTGAATTGGCATTTCTCTCTTGTATCGTTTTAAAAGAAGGAAATCTTCAGAGGACTTCCTTAGCAAAATTAAGTAAGACAAATCAAGTGCTTATACAGTGTTTATTTTGTGTATTGAGTCTCATTGGTGAAACGTCAGAGCGAGTTTTAATAGAGCTTCCACGAGGTAAGTTACACACAGGGTGAGGTTTCGCAAGAAGCCTATATACAGGGTGTCGGATTCACGAGTAGTCGCGTGACCGACCATCAGAACCCTTCGATCTACGACTGCTGGCGCCCTCTTTTACGACCATCTATTAGTTTAATAAGAGTTTTGGAAAACGGTGAGCTTCTCTTTGTGAGAGATTAGCCAAGTTTATTTGAGAACCCACCCCATCTCCGGCATGAGCTACGGGATTTAACATCTTCTATTGGTCTGGACGGGACTTGTGCATACTTTTGAGCATCTTCCCGTTACAAATTGTCTTTACGAAAACGATCGTTTTTCGCCAATTATTCAAAAATAGACCAAGACATCTAATTTTGTTTTTACATTTGATAAAAAACGTAGCGTAAAGTAATTACATATATAGGAAAATAAACCAATTAAAAGATAAATAAAAAAACCCAAAACTGTCTACAAATAACTCCATACATTATTCGCATACTCAAATACAAAACAGTTGACATATTGTCTATTGCCTACTATTCGAGTACAAATTTTTATTTTCAAATCATGTTTATAAACTCAATATGACACCATTATCAAAACCATTAGCAAGTTATAAATTACACAAGTCTGCGTTGGTAAATTGTCTGTAATCTATCTAGTGAATTCAATGGATTTTTTGGCGCTGAAAAGGGGAAAAATATCTAAAAAATTCAATCACGTAAGGTTTTCTCACAAATTATGGTTTTTTGTTTTATCTATAGGTGTTAGCCTATTGTAAAGGATCATTTTGTAAAACTGTTATTTAAATAAACAATCACACTTTTTTTAGTTATGATGATGCAGGAAGTTGATGTTCTAAATAAAAATGTAGCGGATGATGATGATGAAGAAGTTAAAAGCAGTAATTATTATATTATACAACTGTAAATACAACCACTTTCATGTCAATAAACGTCTGATCTTTCCTGTTACTGCATATCTGCCTACTCACCACCACCATCTCTTCTAGATAAAACATTTAGTTCAGTACCTTCTTTACAACTGTGGTGTGCATTTGTGCAATTAGTTTGGAAAAACTTCTTTAATTTAATTTATATTTTACGAGTTTTTATTAAATTAAATTCAAATGGCATCAAGAGGCTGTGGCGATGCGCCTGACTCTTTTTGCTATATTTGTGGAAACTACGGTTATAAAACAACAAAGAAACATTACGGAATTTTTAAAAAAAGTTAATTTTGCATATTTTGGTGTGAAGTTAGGAGACCAAGACAAACCTTGGGCTTTGTTCAATATGTGTTGAAGAGCTTCGCCAGTGGTCGCAAGGGAAAAAACAGTCTTTTTCTTTGGAGTGCCTATGATTTGGAGAAAACCAACCAATCACACCAATGACTGTTACTTTTGTTCATGGGTAGTACAGGGATTCAATTTAAAAAACAAAAAAGACATTTTGTACCCAAATCTTCGATTCATAATACGTCCTGTACCTCATGGACCAGATAAATTAGATGATGCATGTGGTGATAAAATGGTTTCTCAGGCCTATGCTAATGAACTGGATTATGGAAGTGATGATTATGATCGTTAAAGTGATGCATGAAAACCATTAGAGCAATCTGAATTAAATGATTTGGCGAGGGACTTAAATCTTCCTAGAAACTCCACTGAGCTTTTAGGCTCAGGGTTGAAGCAAACATATCTATTAGCTCCTCGCATGATGTTTTACTGGTTTAGAAACAGAGAAAAAGACTTTGTTCAATATTGCTCCGAAGAAGATGCACTAGTTTTCTGTAATGATGTATCTGGACTCATGGAACAATTCCACATTGACTACAAAGTTTCTGAATGGAGACTGTTCGTTGATTTGTCGAAAAGGAGTCTTAAGGCAGATCTTCTCCACAATGCAAATAAATACGCTTCTTTACCAGTGGGACATTCTGTTCATTTGAAAGAGTGTTACAAAAATCTTGAACTAGTACTTTTAATTAAAATTTGTTGTAAGGATCCAATTTTGAGAATTTGTGGCGATGTAAAGGTACTTTCTTTGTTACTTGGACAACAAAGCGGTTATACCAAATATACTTGTTTTTTGTGTGAGTGGGATAGTCGTGATAGAAAGCAGCACTATTGTAAAAAATTGTGGCCACAAGACAAACCTTAAAACCTGGTATGAACAACAGTGAAAGAAAAAGTTAAGTAGAACCAAGCAAAGTTTTGCTTCCTCCGTTACATATTAAACTAGGGCTAATAAATCAATTTGTGAAGGTAGTAAAAAAAAGATGCAGAGGGTTTCAAGTATCTTTGCAGTCAGTTTCCAGGTTTATCAGAAGCAAAGATAAAGGAGGGTATTTTTGTTGGGCCTGATATAAGGAAGCTTATAAAAGATGAAAATTTTGAATCTAAAATGGAGGAAGTAGAAAAACAAGTATGGAAAGCCTTCAAGGATGTAGTTACAAAGTTTCTTGGCAACACGAGTTTGAAGATGCATTTTCTAGATTCGCACCTGAACTACTTTCCCGAAAATATTGCTGCAGTACGTGAGCAGCCGGGGAAAAGATTCCACAAAGATATAAAAGAGATGGAAAAGAGATACCAAGGAAGATGGAATGTGAGCATGATAGCTGACTACTGTTAGATGTTAAAGAGGGATGACCCGCTGCGAGACCACAGAAGAAAAAGTACAAAAAGGAGCATGGAAAGAAAACGAAAAAGATTCTATTTCTTGTTAGGACATAAATAGTATTTTATGGTGTGTCTTCATTAGATTTAATCATATTTTAAAGTAATTCTGTTTTTCATACCACCTGTAAATAAATTCAATAGTTAAATAAATATTGTTTTTTATAAGTTTTTAAAAACATTTGAAGCCTTTTTGTAAAAAATTCTTACGTGATGGAGAAAAATGCAGTTCATATTTGAACTCAGCACCCAAAAATACATAATTGAAAACAATTTTTGAAAGTTAAAATACGCAGGCCTGTGTTACAACATGCAAAGAATTGCCAAACGTTAGCGACCTGATTCTAGGTCACCAAAAATGTAAAATTTAATAAAAAATATAAATCCAAAATTCCAAAGGTAACATAATTTCCCCTGTCGGAAAACGGAAAATGTTTAGCTTGCGACAGTTTACATTTACGTTTATGTAATATGATAAAAATATCAGAGAAAATTTTGTTTTAATTTTATGAAATAAAAATGTAAGAAAAAACTAAAAAAACAAATTTTAAAAGAACAATTTTAAATATTGTGCACTGCATTCTAAACTGACGTAGAGTATTCTTCCAATACTAGTTTGTAGAAATTCTATTGATACTGTGATCACAGAAATAAATGAACTCCCATGCAGTGGAGCAGACAGTATGAGACAGCAGGATGCACACCAATTGGAAAATATGCAGCTGAATGTTATTCAGATATGTCTTCATTACTAATAATATGTCTTTGCATGAACCAAACAGTCAATAAAGAAAAATAAATTTTGTTGCAAAGGGAGGCAGATTAATATTAATATATCTAGGTTGTTGTTTTTAATTTCAGCGAAAAGAACTTTGAATCTGGAAGAATGTTTATGGTTTGAGCAGCTTCATATAAGCCTGGAATTTTTCCTTTTAACTCAGCACAAACACTATCAAGATACACTTTATATGAGGTGTAATCTAATCAGTAATAATTATTAAGAATTTGATTCAATTGGATTCAACTGTCATGAAAAATTGAGAAAAATAGAGAAGTAAAAAATGTATAGTGGAAGAACAGAAAGAATGCCGGAAATTGTTGTAAGAAAATTAAACTAAAATGTTCTTTGGCGATACGATAAGATAAGATAGATGACTATCCATCTCCAAAGTTACCCTTTTCTCTATTTGTCTCATTTGGTCTTTTGAAAAACTTTAGTGCCAGTGTCTTTAGCTATCTTAAAGTCATTAGAAACGCAATGGGCCAAAGCATACTTTGACGGAGCTTGAAATAGATCAGCATTTTCTTCTATTGGAAATGGCTTGGCTTTGTACAAGATTACGAAATGGTCAAAGTTAGTTTCATCAATGTGACGGCCAATTGTCATAATAAGGTAATATGCGACTTAAGTGTTTTATGTTTGTGTGAGATTTCCTTTTTGTAACATCACTAACGTTTTCTATAATAACATAAAGTTTAAAATATTGTAAAAGTAATCTATCGCCTCGCCCAACTTTTCGAATGGGTCTAAAAACTTGATTTTATCCCCTGTATAAAACACTACATGACAATGATTATTGTATCGCTTTTTTGATTATGTTGAGATTTTTAGATGTTTTCTCTTAGAGCCAGATATCTTCATGGTGGATTTTAGTGTTTAAGTGAGAGTCGTACGAATGGTGAAAAGTGAGTAGTGTTCTGTTGCCAAAACAAGTTTAGTTTAGTGTTGTGCTGTTCTATCTGCTAGAGTCACAACTACCATAATTTTCCTGAATCTGCTCTTTCGATACCTTGCTTAATTGAAGGTCTACCTTCTTTGATTGGTATTTGGAGTAATTCTTCACAAAGTTTTCTAAATCATTTTGTTGACCTTTTCAATAGTATCAATTTTATGTCAGGTCTAAGATTCTTCTGTACAGTATATTATCTCAAAGGATGAAATACTCTGAAAGTTTAAGTTTAGCTGTAGCCTCCTTTATTCTTCTCAACTAACAAAGCACATGGTGATTGACAATCTTAATGGGGCATCTATACACTATAAATATCTCAAATATTGCAAACTTCAAATTACACACAGAGCCTCGGTTTTGGATACAGTGTAGTTCCTCTTAGCCTTTTTTTGAGTCCTGTCGACAAAAGCTGTAAGATGTAACTTCTTATCGCTACTTCTTTAGAGTAAAATTGGACCTAAGTCTTCAAAATTAGCGTCAATACGAAGTTCACCTTCTTGGTATGGGTTAATGTGACGTAACACTTCTCACATAAAATCTTTTTTCTTTGGTAGTAGCTTTGTGCAAGGACTGAGCGGTTTTTGCAAAATTCTGTATGCGTTTTCCGTAATAAAAACATAAATCTGCAAAACTTTGTATATGTTTGGTAGTAGTTAGGTGTGGATAGTGTTTGATTGCCAGAAGCTTGCTGTCATCTGACCTTATGGAAGATGTAACTCAGTATCTCAACTTCTTCTTGTGCAAAATGTCATCAAGATAAATTAATGTTTTTGCCCATTTCATACTATGAATACACGGAAGGCGGATGGCCGCTTACAAAATTCAAAGCTTAAAACATTAAATTTGCATCGACTCAGTCCTTGTACCACAAATGCTGTGTAATATTTGTGTTCTTCTTTTAATCTAATTTGTCAATATCCTGAATACATAATCAGAGTAGAATGGTCAATGTTAAGATGTTTTGATTACATCTATTATAATTCTCTTTTTCTAACCAAGGCAATTGGACTTGCACAAAAAGAATGGTTTGGACTTATAATACCCTGATTCAACATGTCCTGAATTTGTTTACTGAGTGTCTTTCGTTCTTTTTGAGATACTCCATATGGTTTTCATTTTATGGATGTTGGATTTTCGACCAAAATCTCGTATTCGACTAAATTAGTTTGCTCCATTTCATCCGATTGCAATTATATAGCTTTGGATTGCGCTAGATTATTATTAAAATCATGATCAAACTATCACTGTTGGCAGTTCACTGTAGTGGAAACTAGAAGTAAAGTTTTTAAAGTTAAATACAGACAAAATAGGATTTTTTTGTTTCGTATTAAATAGCAAGTTTCAAAGCTATAGATAGTGTAGAATCTGGTTCCAATCTATAGTCAGTGTAGGCAGTAAGCTTTACTCGATTTGGGTCGGATGGTTGTATTTTATGAAAAAAGGGTTCTTCCAAACTTAAGGCACTGTCAGTAAAAGGCGACTGTTTTACAAGAACTGCGTCTCAAAGAGTTTTAACTCTACGAATAACCTGATATACTACTCACATAACCAGATACAGAACAGTTAACATGATATGTACTATTCAATTATGAATGGAGTCCTACATTTCTTACTTTCAAGTTATATTTATAAACTCGGTATTGACACCATGATCAAAACCGTTAGCAAGCTATAAATCACAACGTACAAAGAATTGCCAAACGTTAATTTTGCAATAAATTTAGCGATTTGATTATAGGTCACAAATAATGCACTCTGTCCAATATGGGTAAAATTTCGGTCATGAGTATTTTTTGATCCTGAATGATAGAATAAGTGACTCTAAAGTAAGTTTCAACAGGTTCAGATGTAAACAAGTTTAAATAATGCCCGTGGAACCGAAAAACCCAAAAACCTCGATAAATTCGAATTTCGGTGTTTTCGGTTTTTCCCTGGTGATTTCAACAGTTTTATTATCTAAGCATTTATCTCAATACCTGATAAGGTACGATATCAATCTTTATTGAATTCCACCGGATAATTTCAGAATTGGAATTTTTGTTAATCAGAAGGGTCAAGTTTGGACTTGCCTGGACACTTTAGGCGCGGGTTGGCGCAGAGTATTTTACCTCGTCAGGTATTGAGATAAATGCTTAGACAATAAAACTGTTGAAATCACCAGAGAATAACAAAAAACACCTAAATTCGGTTTTACAGGCATTATTTAAACTGGTTTACATCTGAATCTGTTGAAACTTACCTTAGAATCATTCATTCTATCATCCAAGATCAAAAAATACTCATGACCGAAATCTTACCCATATTGGACATAGTGGAATGTAAAATCCCACCAAAACATCTGGGAATGCAAAGCATAACCACAATAAACTCCTTCTGTTACTGAATTCGAGCAATAGTCTCTCTAAAGTAAAAACAAAATTTTTAACAATTTCTCAAATTTTGGCGACCATTTTGACCATGTTCCCGAAGAGATATCAAAAAACGAAGACACCACGATCTCTTTAGTTTTTGATGCAGAATCCAAATCTGAAGTCAAAATTCCAAAATTTAAAAAAAATGCGGACAGACACAGATTTTGCAAATTCAGTAACGACTCCAAAGGAGTTCGCTGAATATAAATCCAAAATTTCAAACGTAAAGAATATCCCATAATGACAAACATTTTGGCCCGCTCTGTAAAATCATAAAACGTAAGCTAGTGTAATGGAAGTCAAAATATGCCTTACAAGGCACTTAGATAGAATTGACCAAAAGTGGGAAAATAAATAAGAGATGGAAGGAATATTTATTGAGTTATCACTAGACACTAAACAGAGAAAGACCTAAATTTACTTTAGAAGTACTAAAGAAATATGCAAGATAAGAAAAAACTGACGACAGAAAAATATATTGACACAGGCATTAAAAAAGTTTTTGTTTTACTGGAAGTTCTAGTATAACAGAATTTATTCGATTCGAACTTTCTGCTTTCTAGCTTTTTGTTTGAGTGTGGAGTAATGTTAGAAGATGTTAGAACCAATTCAAAAATTCTTATATTGAAGTTATTGATGCTTGTGCCCAACCACTATAATTCTGAATTTTTTGTTCTTCAGTTAGGAATTTGGGCAAACCCTAGAAAAAAGCCTTTCAGAATCTTCAGTGAAAAAAACGACAATTTCCTGTGAGGAAAATTGTGAAAGTTTTTTAATAAGGGCCATTTTCATGCATTATATTCGAAATAGAAAGGAATACTGAAAAAGGAGTTTAAGAAATAAAGTGTAAGCGACCAATTATGTCCATAGATGGCATACCATCCCATAAATTTAGTCACTTTTAGACTATGTAGAAGTTGCTGGTGTCTTCCTCAAAGTACATAAACATTTTGTTTATAAAATCTGGTTCCAGAAAATCAGTTTTCTCTAGAACTGCAAAATTTGAATTCTTTACCCGTTCAACACTTTCCTGATATTCTGCGTTCATTCATCAGTCTGTTTTCTTGACTTAACTAAATTTGAGCTTGGAGCCTTATTTATGTTGTTCAAACGATACAAGGCGCAAAAATCATGTTACACAGCTACGCATGAAACGTTGCTTGACCAAAAAACGTTCAATATAAAATATCTTGTTGAAACAATACGGATATAAAGTACAGACCAAATAGATGTGCTTGAATCTATAAACAAGTCTCAATGAATTTCATTGTCATTGTATCAATCGAACGACAAATCTTTTTTCGACATTCAATGTCGAATAACTGGAAAACTATTTAGAATCAGCGTGAAAAAATACATTAAATCCATAGAGTGGCTGCAGCATGGCGACGGACACACAAACCCACAGGAATATAGATTTCAGAAATTAGGATAATATGATGCAAACCGCTCTATTTCTAATGACTGAGATAACCCATGAATACATTAAAAATAGGACACACTCTACAGTTTTACTTAAACAAGTTCTGCTGTCGTCCATTTCGTATGCAGATTTTCAATAGTTACATCTAGTAGGAGACCTCGGAATAAAAGATTAGGTGCGCCGCGTTCAATTCTATACTAATAACTGTAGATTTTGTTGTGTAAACGTAAACATAATTTCTGTTTATTATTTCTATAGCTGTAAAATCCGAACGTCTAATATCTAAACAAAAATTTTAATTAGTGATTAAAAATTAAAGATTATTTTGATAACGGCCACAAATGCTGGACACCCTGTATTGTATTGTTTGCTTAAATCTGTCTTTAAAATAATCATATCATATGGTGCTGAACTTATCGGATTTGAAAAACCTGATCCGCCATATGGTTGTTATAGATAGGTAGAATACACAGAATAAACTTCAAATAAATTTTAGTATTTTGGAAGACGGTCATGAATGTGTTCGTGCTATTTTTAAAACGTAAAATTCTACGTGTTAAATATGGTTGTAACGTTAAAAACTAAAGATATAAATTTGAAAACTAGAATAACAATAAATTAAATAATCTAAGTAATACCTAATAACGTAGATGTTTGTGATGTGAATAAAAAACAATTTATTGTTACTTAATTAAGACAATGGAGATAAAACAAAATTGTGTAGTGTATCTGTTTCTACGCATAAGAAACTTTACAAAAAATAGTAAAAAGTACGATTTTCTTGTTATATAAAATAAGACAAGATGATATACAGAATGACTTTTATTGTGAGTGCGGGTGCAGTGCTTGAGAATAACCTTTTACTGGATATTGTGACAACAAAACAGAGAATGTAACAACCAAAAGCCTAAACAGAAGACGCTTCAGAGTCGAGAAAACAGGTAGGAAGACATAAATATTATTATAATGTCAATGCCTGAAAACAAAAACGATTGAGTTGTATCGTCTTGCGATTGTATTTACAGAGCTAAATTATGTTTTTTCTTAATGGGGAAATATTTCGGGACTAATTTAATTTTCTCGAATAGCTGAAAATTATGCTTCACATAAGAAACAGTCAAATACGGATACTGAGTAATTACCAAAGTTCAGAAACTAAAATATTTGAATTTGCATAAAGAAGATAATTTTCGATTTAACACATGTTGGGTAGGTTTTTGTTAAATATAATAAATAATAATAATAATAACGGGAAACATTTTGTTATTATCACACCTGACTGATAATTTTTAAATCTATTCAAGGGAACAGCCACAACTGCTAACAGAATGTATACATACGCTTACAATAAATAACTAAAATATATAAATATGAAAAATATAAATATTCAAACATCTTTTTCATCAAGATTTTTGAAAACCGTAAGCTTTTATGAAGTAAAAACATTTTAATTTTTGATTTAATGTTTTTTAATAATCTGATTTTTTTATTCAGCTTAGAAATTTATTAAATAATTTTACACCTTGTTAAACAAACGTTTTTGAAATGCCTCATGCTTAAATAACTCGAGTTTAATACTAGGGCTGTTATTTCTCACGTTTTTTCTCAACAATTTATTACTGTTATATACAGGGTGTCTGGAATAACTGGACACAAACAGATCATCTAATTCATTTTACTCGGCCTACCGTATTTTCTAGTTTTGTTACAGGGTCTTCCATAGCTAAACATTTAATTGGGAGACTTTTCTTAATATCTAGGAAGCATTGAGATGAAACCTTTTTTGTGATTTTTAAAAAACATACCACGTTACCGAAAGCTACATCTAGTTTCAACTGTGAAAGCATAATATTTACATAACTAGTATAAAAGTTTTTTTGTAAGATTAATTTAATAGCGATATTTCTTTCTTTATTCCGGATATACTGTATACAAGGTGTTTCACCTAAGCTAAATTCTCTCATAACTTCGTTATACATAAAGCTAAAACAAAAATTCAAAAACCGTCGCTTTGGTACTAAATGCCTGAATTTCAAACGCAAATATCTTAGTTTTGTTTCAGACAAACATCTCGTTTGCTTTTACATGGTAGCTGTGCATAACATATTCCCGTTGATAATTTCTAAACATCTTAAATGTAAAATACATTTTCTCGGTATATCCTGGCAACCTTTGTAGTTCTTTTTAGAAACGATCTAGATCTTGGTTGGGTAAAATTGGTCCTCAGCACCAAAGTGTATTGTGTAAAAGCAGAAACTAACTTTAGAGAAAAAATCTAACCAATCAATTTAGCACATTAACAACCAGAGCTAAATATCTATAATTTAGCCCTGATCCAGTGTGGTTTTTTGTTGAATTTTGATAAAAGGAAGTTTAATAACTTTTTTTTAAATAAGTTGTCGGAGAGAACTTTTTGACATAAAAACATGTTTACAATTATTTTTTAACGAAAATAGTGCTACAACAATTTTACCATACCGTCTGATCTCACGCCGTACTGGAGATTTGTAGGAAGGTCTTTGATCCGAAATATCAATAAAGCCTTTAGCTGTATTATATTCCACTATAGTTGATGGTTTCAAAACAGAGCCTCTTTTTGTAGAAACTTCAACCATTTCTGGTACAACTCTCGTTGTCAGAAATAGAACGTTGCGTTTATTCTTCCATTTTGTATTTATTTTTGTTTCTTTTCAATATTGCAACACTGCCTTCAAATTTAGTTTCCGGTTTTGGCCAACTAAATGTGTTTGGCTATTATTCAATTTATGTGCTAGACCAACATTTGTATAAAGTTGTAGGTTTAAAGAGTTCTACCTTTGTTGAGAAGAAGTTCCATTAATTTCATGATAACTCTTGTAGCTAATGGCTTATCAGAGGTTTGTACACCACCACTACCCTCCATCAACACGAAGTTTAAATAGTTTGACACTGTATTTGTGTCTCTTACCTGGAATATACTGAAGGAAGCTTAACTTGCCCCAAAATGGAACCATTGGGTCATCAATGCATACTTTTTTCCTTTGGATTGCAAATATGTTGAAATTCTCTATTCAACATTTGGACAAGTAGAGCAATTTTATATAATCTGTCACCTGTTGGGCAATTTTTATTATCAGAAATGTGTAGAAAATGTAACAAAGCTTCAAACCGATTCCTATTAATGCGGTTTAACTTTGGAACTTTACTTTTATAAAAGATCTTTTTACTGTAATAAGCGTAGGTTTTTGATCAAGGTTTTTGATATAAGACCAAGAAAACGTATAAAAGTGTTCACTGATCGACTCTTAACATATACCCTTTTGAGACAATTAATTTCTTCTTGTCGAAATCTTAATCTTCCAGACCCCAGACTCGTTACTTGAATCTTCGTCTGGCCTACTACTAGGCCTAGGTGTAGGTTCTTTTTTTCTTTTCTTACTTGGCAGAATATTTTCATTACTACCTGTACTGGACTCACCTTCATCTGCTTCAAATATTGGATCTGCATCTAAATCATCAAAGGTGCTTCCGATATTACTACATTCAAAGTCGCTCTCTTCCAAAATTTGTTGAATTGTTCATCAGAAAGTCCTTCGCTTGACATATCTTCCTTATACACACAACCAAGACATTTAATAAATCATATGAAATTAGACCGTAGACAAGAAAACTTATAGCAGCTCTAACAAAATAAAAATTATAATCTGAAAAATATAAAAAATTAAATTTCCGTGGCTAATGTATCGTTCACGGTTTCTTAGTTTATTTTATAGTCAAAGTTAAAGAAATAATTTCAATAATAAACTAAATGATATATCATTTATTGGCAACATTAATATTTTTCATAAATACCATAATATAAAAAAATCAATTTATTTTTGCTAACCCAAGCTTAATTTTTATTTCTTAGGGACCAGATCTACTAAGTGCCGTATTTATATACACTGTAGCTGCGCACACATAACTTGAAACATTAACATTCACTATGTCCAAATAGGGCCACGTGGTTTTTGCAGGAAACAGAGCATGCACCATAATGGTACACATGGTGGTTAACGAGTTAGTTCTGATCTTCAAGTTCTAAAAGCTACAAACATATTTAATTCATTCTGCAATATTAAAATCTAATGTCACCTAAAAACAACATATTTGTCTAGAAAAACTCAGGAATAATTTCTTAATGGTACGTAGCCACAATCTACTTTTTCTATATGTTGCTGTTGTATGTCGGTTTTTTATTTAGTTCTCAAATCTTGAGCAAAATTTTTGTATTTTAAAGGCTGTGGAAATTTCTCAAAAGTGAACAAGTTTCACAAGTTTTGGCCAATATTTCAAACAGTCATATCTTGACAGTTAACTTATCTTTAGAACTTTTTTGGATGCGTTTAACATCGCAATAGAAATTAACTAGGATGTCATTTTGGCAAGTTTAGTTTTAGACTTTGGACTGGTTTAGCTTTACCAGGCGTTCTAGATAAGCCAAGCGTTTATCTTGGTTATCTGAAGAGATATGAATAATGTACTTACTACGAAAGATGATGATGACGATGACGATGACAAAGTTAGCTGCTAAATTTTGCTATCGATTCATTTATTTGACTTCCGGTTTGGCCTGTAATCTCATAAAACATTCTGGTGCTCTTTGGTATAATTAAGCAAAGCTAGCCTGTGTACTTTCAGTTATACAAAAACAAACTTTAATTTTCAATATCAAAAAACGATTACCGTAGAAACTGTTACGTTTGCAAAGTACAGCAACAAATTAATTAATTCATTAAAATATACAGGGTTTTGATTTAATCATCATTTAGTATACCTACTGCTCTCAATTTCAGAGACACCCTGTGTACCGTACTTTATATTTTTATTGCTGTTGTCTAATAAGACATGAACTTAAATTTTTATTAATTTTGATCTTAAACTCTTTCTGTATCCTTTTTTTGAATTTTTATTTGTTAAGCTTAATCCACACTGTATAATGCTCGGCAATGTCGAATAGGTGGGTATCTGTCGGCTTGTACCGCTTGTACTTTGTACTCAAATTACGGAAGCCAAGTCAAACAACCAGTGTAGATGTGCGTGTTTTTTAGTGATTAAATGAATTTTCGTCATAATACGTTTCTTGACAACGTACAAGCAATTTTCAACGAAAACCAGTAACAATGAGTTTTGCCAAAAGCATAGTGTGGATGCACCTTTACAGAAAAACCTAGCTTTAAGGAACAAGGGATAATTTTATAACTTGAAAATCGAACAATTGCAGTTAAGAAAAACAGTTGTTTAGAATTTTTCAGTAACCCGTAAGGCTTATTATAAAAATCTAATGATTCATAAAGCAGAATACGTACCTTATAAAATTGCAATTAAAAATTATTTTTGTTTCTCAAAATTTCATAAAAGATCAACATTTCTGAGTGACAAGAATAAATTTCCATGTTAATGATTGTAATTTTTAAATAAAATCAGAAGGATATCAGTTTGGTTCCACAGGAGCGACTAAGGGTCTCTTGCTAGTCTCTAGGGTGTGTTATCTGACGGTTGCGCTACTAATTTACTGTATAATTTAAAAAGGCAATAAAATTTTACTTTGGTCTGGGGATGTTAAACTTTTTCAAAAGTATTATAAAAATAAATTTGGTAAAAAAATGAGCGACTCATTTATTACTAAAACGTTTGCTTCATGCTTGAGAACATTTACTCGAGTTACTGCTAGTATAAAATTGAAATAAGTTGCACCTACCCATAAATATTCTGAATTTTATAAAAAAAAATTGTTTGGGGGTTTATTTGATAGTTCGACTCATTAAAGAATAATTCAAGAAAACTTTCTTAAATTTAATTTAAACAACAACGTTGTTTCAATTTAATTTATAAATGAAATTTTGAAATTAACTTTCTCAAGCTATGTATGTATCTTGTGGTTCTTAATAATGTACGTTACTCCTTTGAGAGTTTTGAGCAACGAGAATATAAAAATTCTTGAAAGCAACTGTCAAGGGAGTGAGAATTAACAATTAAGAAATTGCATTATTCCTAATGTGGGCGAATAGAATTATCAATTACAATGTTCAGTATTCGGCGCGTGTTTAGGGGGCTGAAGTCGCTGGAATTATTCCCCATGTTCCCTCTGGCCCAGTACTTAGAGAGAAAATAAAATACTGGACATTGTTTTCGCCCTTCCCGCCCCATTTGTATGTGAGGCACGGATTTTTTGGGTCAGAAGGATAAAAAGAGAAAGGATTGGGCTAAACGTTTTTCTAGTTTTGTTATACTATGCACTTTTTTATTAGACCCTTCAACTGCTGGCTGGTATTTTTTGCTCGGGCGTCCGCAAGGGATTTGCATTCTGGGTATTTCGTTCTATTAGAATTTTGCATGGAACCATTTAATTAGCTTGTAATGAATTAATTTCCTCAGAATTGAACATTCACGGCATACCGCTAGTCGTTAAATAGAATTTAGGCATTTACAATTTTTTTGCAGTCTACATGTTCAGATGGTCGAGTGACTTCGTATATAAAACTAGGAGAATCGTCAGAGATTCATTAATTCGTAGTTTGCAATAAACGAAAAAGGTTTAATAAAAATGAAATCCGTGCGCGAAACGTACCTAGAAGTAGCTGTAAAAGGGAGAACGCAGCGATTTTGTTAATTGCCGAATTAAATAAATGTTGAGTATTAACTGGTAGTTTGTAATGAAAAAGGTACAGGTATTTTCAGTTTTATGAGAATTTGTAAATGCATTATTCCAAATGAGTGAGCCGAACAAAACCCGGCTGTCGAGGCAGCGTGATGTGAACCCCAACAAAGGCTTATCAAGCGGTTGATATATGACCTATAGATACACCTATTTGTTTTGATTTACAAAAACTGTATACACGCTTTCGTTTATCTCAGACTGCCGTTCTATCAGCGATGACTTGCCAATTTACTAACTTCTTAAGTACTTTTATCCGCTATCTTCTTCTTATAATGGTTTATCGATCCTTTAGTATTAATATGTTGAGGAGATATACGTAGCATCCTGAAGATAAAGTCCTGGTCGTTTTGAGAATGTATTTTTTGTCCAGAATTAATTAATTTTTTCCATTGAAATGTATTTTTTTCAGGTAGAAACAAACTTAGATTACCTACATACGTTTTTCGTTTTATATTATCCCTCTTAGAATGTAATAATATCAGTATTAATATATTTTATAGTGCCTTCATTCTGAATTTTGATACTCTTGATATACACCCTGTGTCTAAAAAGTTCGGTGAATGGTCTCATAATTGTGTATTAACAGTTTGATAGAGGCTCGCGTGCCATTGTAGACACGCACGAACATGTCTGGACGTGAACTGTGTCGGTACGAGCTCGAAGACTGTTGTGCATTGCTTATTGCATTCAGTCTAATAGAGTGACCCGAATAGTACGCGTCATGGAGCAACGACACAACATTAAGTTCTGTTTCAAATTGGGTAAAACGGCGACAGAAACCCATCAGATGTTGGTGCATGTGTACGGGCAGGATGCTGTGAGTAGGAAATGTGTGTATGAGTGGTTTGTTCGCCTTCGCGCTGGTAGGGAATCTGTTGAGGACGAACCACGTTCAGGCCGGCCATGCACAAGCAGGACACCAGAAAACACCGAACGCGTGCGAGTGCTGCTAACAAACGATCGGCGATTGACTCTGCGATTAATAGCAGAAGAATTGAGCATTAGCAAAGACACAGTAGGGACCATCGTCCATGAAGAATTGGGCAAACGCAAGATTTGTTCGCGATTTGTGCCGCACATGCTAACAGATGAACAAAAAGCAAGACGTTGTGAGACCTCTGGCGATTTCATCGATACGTGTGACAGGGATCCAACCTTTCTGGGTTCCATTGTTACAGGAGACGAGTCTTGGTGTTACCAGTACGACCCCGCAACGAAAAGACAATCGATGGAATGGCGGTCACCGTCTTCTCCGCGACCAACAAAATGCCGTGCCGAAAAATCCAAAGTGAAGACCATGTTGATCGCATTTTTCGACAAAGACGGAATGATTCATAAAGAATTTGTTCCTGCTGGCCAAACGGTGAATGCCACATTCTACCTGGAGGTTCTCAAACGTTTGTTACTGCGCATCCGGCGCGTTAGGCCACAGAAGTACCAGACAGGAAAGTGGATGTTACTGCACGACAATGCACCTTCGCATACGAGCATCATGGTACAACAATATTTGACTCAGCATGGCGTCACGGTTTTGCAACATCCACCGTACTCTCCAGATCTGGCGCCTGCTGATTATTTCTTGTTTCCACGTCTTAAGCAGGCCTTAAAGGGATCACGGTTTGCGGACATCGACGAAATTCAGCAACGTGTAACGGGTATTCTACACACGATTCCACATCAAGACTTCTCCAACAGTTTACAAGCGTTATACGACCGTTGTCAGAGGTGTGTTGTGGCTGGTGGAGATTATTTTGAAGGTCAATAAAGGTATTTACCATTAGGAACATGTTTTTTTCTTTTTACCATATCATTCACCGAACTTTTTAGACACAGGGTGTACATCCCAATTAGAATTAATTTAAAATATCTATGAGAACCTTATCTATCGGCTATCAAATCTCCAAAATGAATGAAAGGTGGAAAGAAAAGAATTTTCAATAATTTAACTTATTGGTTTAGTATACAGGGTGGATCTCATTTGATGATTTTTTAGGGTATCTCAATTTTTGTCAGTAATGGAAAGAAGTCGTTTTTGCGGCTATTGCTAATATTTCGAATTAAATACTGAAAACGGAATTCAACTATGTTCATGCGTGCTCATATTTAGCTTTTTTAAAAAAGTTACTGGGGGGCGAAGCCCGATCTTAGGGTCCTTGCGAGTGTATCTAGCTTGAGTCGTGTTCGTATTTAAGTCTTTGAATGTTTGATCCGATCAGTGGTCGCCGCAAACAGCCATACCGTTTCTGCTTCAAGAAGATTAAAAAATGAGAAGCGTTGTAGCGTTCATTCTTTGGGCGTCCGGAGCTGAATTCGTTTCTATGTTATTAGATCGTCCTGTCAAACGTCAACACTAAGTTGTTTGATTAAAGGTCCCGATGAGTTTCTAGCTAGCACTAAAACGCATATTCTGCTTTTGCTTCCAGGCCATTACCTAACTCAACTCTTTGAACCCTATGCTGCGACCACACGTAAAGATTTTGTTCCTCAGTTCCCTCTTACCAGAGCAAATTTTAAATTGGTTGATTTTTCAACAAACACAAGCCCGTTTGCTATCGAAAACTTTATCAGACGAACTTTCAGACAAGTTCGGCTAGGTGGCACGTTTAATGTCAACAGAAATATAAAGTACAATTTTTAATTATGTCTATTTAAGCGAGTATTTCTCCAAAGCCTTGAATACTTGTTTAAAAGAAAACAAGTTTTAGAATTACGTATTTTGCATATGCAATGATAAAGTAAAAACATTTAAATCAAGTCAACAAATCTGTAATGATAACCGGAAGCTATCCAAAGCTTTGCATATTTAGACAGACATAATCAGGTCACGGGCATAATTCATCAACACCTAGAGGGAGGTGAAACATAACTTAATAAGCAAGTTTACATCATGCTATAAATAATTATCTGTTGGTGTTAACTGTTTACTCATTTGGGATCGTTTAAGCTGGTAAAACAGTCATACAATCCTTCTGACTCGTTTTTAAGAAAAACAGCAGAAATTTTTTATAAATATTTACACGGCTCGCGGATTGTTGGGATACTTTATATAGAAATTAACCGTTTTTTCATTATTATCAAAGCAGCTCAATTAGCCTACTGCGGAGAGAAATCTGACCGAACGGTTCGGGTTTGATTTTGCGGTAGAAAGCTATACCGCACCGGATTTTTACGGTTGTTTCTCACTCGGAAGCAATAGCAAACAACCGAATTAATTGTGTCGAAGTGTTTTTAGACACTTCTGGTGGTTCGCTTTAAACTGTGGCGTATCTTTGTGCTGGTGTCTATTAAACCTATACAACTCAGATACTTATGGAAGCGGAATTGCCAACGTTCGGTAAGAGATATGGCATTCGAGATGAAAGCAATGCGGTTTACCTTTCGATAGATAGCGTCTTGAGTTTATAAGGTGAAACAATGAGTTCTAAAGTGATAGAAATGACAATTTCTCAAAGAAGGGGTACATTTGCATCGTACTGGATAAAAATGTAATTAGAAATAAACAAATATTTGTCTACTTGGCGTTAAGCTGGTAACAGTGATACGAGAAGAAAAGTAAACAGAACACTCGAGTTTAGTAACAAAATTAAAGTATGCTTAGTTTACATTTTATAAATTAATTTAACAGCGGTAATTCAATTAACCTTTGACATAACCTAACTCTAGAAAATCTGTTTCAAAATGTCTAGTGTGTTATTATCACACTACGGTTTGTAAATATTTTTTCTATATTTCATTTACTCTGTATAGTTTCCATAATAAAAATCTTTTCAAATACATCTCGTGAACAGGCAGAAATTTGTTTACTAACCAAAGTAAAAACTCGACATATTTTGATTGTTTATTTACTTGTAGTAAATTTACTACTAACTAGTTAAATAAATTTTTGTTTTAAAAATTTATTTAGGAATTTCCCAATAATTTGATTCTAGATGATCCTCGCACATAACAGGCATCAAATTCGTTATGGACTTTATTCTTTAATTATTGTTTTTCATTTTATGATATTTTAGTCGCTTCTAGCTTATTCAATTATTGACTTGCCCTGGTATTAACAAAAAATGTGATACTTTACTTAACAGATGTAAACTGAAAATATACAGTGCGTCTGATATAACTGGATACAACAGTGTCCACCGTTAGGGAGGTCAGGTGTTGAGTCTTCTTCAATATTCCTAGCTGTTGCAAG
Source organism: Ignelater luminosus (assembly GCA_011009095.1). Lineage (NCBI taxonomy): Eukaryota > Metazoa > Arthropoda > Insecta > Coleoptera > Elateridae > Ignelater > Ignelater luminosus. Next base: position 27,821 of record VTPC01090408.1, on the reverse strand, counting down.
CAATCCTTGGTTACAGCCCAATATATATCTAAGTTGAGTGCAGCCACGAGGACCTCCTTTAAATCTAAAAACTCCAAAAACATTTTCTAGTACATCCGGCTTTAATCTGTATGCTAAGAGATATTTTATATCAAGTTTTCTTTAAGGTCATCATAGGGTAAGTTTAAAGAGTTGTTTAGTCATTATAAGGCCTACAATTAAAAACATTTCTATGTTATTGAAAATTTTGTAAATTTTGGTAAACTCAACCTTTTTGAAGTTACCTTTCACCCTAAGGTTGGCAATAGTATCAGTCACTGTATCCAATATACCTAAATGGACACCAATTGACAGCCCAAACGCTTTCATTTTATCACGGTTATCTGGCACTGAAACTTTTACATTCAAACAGTCAAACCAGTCATTCACCTAAAATCAAATATTACTTAAACTATAGAGAAAAAGATAGTATAAATACCATAGCAAGTTAGGCTTACCAGCTTAAAGAATTAAAAAAGTTGGTTGTTTCTAATTACCAAACAGACCTCGTTACATTGCAATTTGGACATAATTGTAAGGTTTCAAAGTCTCGTCATTTTTCTTTTGTCATATACGTAAGCTTGTCGAATTTTTATTTCATCGAATGAAATCACATATACCTACTTTGTTCATTTCTGTCATTTCTGTTTTTTATCACATTAAAAACCTGTTTTAGAATTCCAGGTGCAATTTTCTTGCACCATGATCGTTTTTTAGTAGACGTTGATATGTTCTTGGACCTGCAAAATAGATCACGATTGCATTTAAAGTATCTTCAATTGACCATTTCGGGCGCTTACTTGGTTCTTGTAATTTTTTAATTTGATTGACTGTAAAAATGCTTTGGAGGCCTTCTTTGTAATTTTCTAACGAAACAATTTAATTGAGCAATGATTTCAGCTTGAGCTGTGTTATTTTCTCTGTTAACATTAAAAAGTTTAATTTCATTCTTTTATCTTAAGATCAGAATCATAAATAAAGCAAGCAAAACAAAATTGAAGCAATAATAAGTAAGTAAAAACCTAATACATACCCAATACTCTTTAGTACTATTTAGAATTACTGTTACATCATCATCACGATTCACACTATCAAGATTAGCAATACAAATATTAACAAGTGTTTAATAAATTGCAATGACTGCAAAATGTTTTCAATAACTTTACTCCTATCTCTTTTCAAAGCTCATTGTTGCCTTACAATACCCCAACGTTAACGCCTTTTGATTTGGGTTAATGCAAAGATGGAATTGTCTCTGGTTTAAGCTGTAAGAATTTTTGGGTAATTTTCTTCAGTATCACCTAGCAATTTACATTTTAAATTGCGTTTGTATGCATTTTTATCGAAATGTATCGAACAAATGCAATGCAACAATGCAATAGCAATCTTTACCCTTATTGTATCATGGAGAATTTTACTAAAATAAAAAACCATTTTTAATCAGACTTTCCATCATTGTACGTTTTGATTGCTACGGAACACTATTTTTGTGTTTTTTATGTTTTTTCTATAAAGTTTTTCTGTAAAATAATTATTAAAGCAGATACTTGCTTGTGTCCGTTTATTTCAGACACCCTGTATATACTGAATAATAGATACCTATTGCTTGGATTTCGATGGTTGATCAGATTTCGTGGAGATTATGCAAGAAAAGCTATTGCTATGCAAATTTGAAGTTTCGACTTTGACCCTGATCATTGTTTAGATTGAATCTATTAACGTAACAACTGACTTTTTTTAAATCATTCTATACCAAACATATAATTACAAAGTTGAGTAGGTAATAACCAAAGGTTAAACAAAAATATCTCGAAACAAATGTAGCTGTTATTTAAATGATAAATGAGTTTTTATAAATAAGGAAAGCATACAAAATTTGCTATTCTGAATGTTTTGGGGAAATTTAGTAAGTTGGGGTAAAATATGTAGTAACATTTCTCTGTTAAAAAAGTTTTATAAATATAGCTGGGAAGGAAATTGAAAGTTAGATGTTTGTTGATGTTAGTTAGATAATCAAGCTACATAGTTGAGTTTAAATTGTTTATTTGATATGAAGGTAGTTAAACCGCAAAATAATATAATAAAAGTTAACATTCTGTTTAAAAGTGAAGAGAAGTGATCGTGTTAACTTAGATGTATGTTATATCACATTATGAAAGTGTATTTACTGTGCCTGATGGTCACATTAGTTCCTGCATTAGTTTACTAACTGGTGGTCGAAGACTGGAAATCAAATTAATCGAATTCAAGATATATACCGAACAAGGGATGGAATGGTGATCTGTCTACCTGTCAGAACCGATCATCGTTACCCTCTCTATGGTGATGAGTTAGCGTAGAACGCCAAAATGAAAATGGTTTTCAAGGTAGGACACCAGCGTTATAGTTATCGTTAATAATTTAAGAAGTTACTCTTTAGAAATAAAATCAATTTTGCTAAAAAATCAATAACTGAGAACACAGGATTTGAACTTTTTATTTCTATTTCACAACCAATATACACTGCAATATACAGTGTGTCCAAAAAGTATGGAATATCCTATATATCTCAGTAAATATGCATTTTATTTTATTTTATGCTTCAATTTTTTTTTAATGGGAAGGTATCTCTTTATTGTACTCATTTGATAGAGAATGTTTTTCTCTTTTCAACGATGTAAAACTTTGGTACACCTGCATAAGTAAATTTTGATTATGTTTTTTTAAAAAATAGCAATTTGGTATTGCCCTGTAATGTAAAACTAAACACTGAACAACTTTTATAGGAAACATTGTTCCATAAAATGCATATTTACTGAGATATATAGGATATTCCATAATTTTCGGACACACTGTATATAACTTAATTAAATACAATCCTTATTTCTTGAGATTGCTGGGGAGTCAAATTAGTCTATTACTAAATCATCTATAGAGTGTTGTGGTTTTTAAATTTACCATTAAAATAGCATTACCTTATTCATTGCACATTTTAAAAAAGGAATAGAAAAGAAAGAAGAACAATAAAATTCTTGGTGAAAACAAGAAGCAACCTAAAACTGTCTTTTACTGTTTGATAATAAGTTCAAAAGAAATTAAACTAAATCTTTGGTTGATCAATTATGAATTTTGACAAGCTAACCCTTTGAGTTTTGTGCTGCATAGATTGCCAGGTTTTCAAGTTATTGTAAGGGAAAACGCAACCTAAAATAGCAAGCGAACAAGTTTTTTCAATTTAATAGATAATCTTTTCTGAATAACTTTTGGGTCATTTTCTTCTCTTGTGAGGATTTTAACAGCACTTCTGTATAATAGAAGGAACATTTTATTCTTTACGCTTTTAAATGTAATATTACCACTATTTACAAACCGATTTAGTTTCACTTATCTACACGCATTACTAACATCTGCTGTAAATTGATAGAGTGTGGTTTCACTGCTGAATTGTTTCAATACTAAGTGTGTTCTATTCGAAACTGGAAAACCAGAAACTAAATTTAAATTAATTTTCAATCAAAGGAAACATTCTAATTAAACACCGACTATAAGTATTATTTTCTTAAAAAATAAAATGTTTATATTAAGGTTGCATAAACAACGCAATAATTCAATTTTTTTAAAGGCATACGTCACTGTTTTGACGATTAAATAGACTACACTAACGCAGTTGGCATATTTGATTAGAAGCATTTATCGGCCAGGCGGTACCATGTTTTATTGCGATAAGCCTAAAAAATGAATTTTATTTAAAATATTCTGTCTTTGTTTCTTCCCGTTTTAAATTCTTATTTCTGAGAAAAACTTTTTGAAGTCAAGTGAAGAATTATATAACTCTTATATTTTTCGTTTCATATCTTTAGGCCCAAAATCTTGTTGGTGCAGTTTGTATAGGGGATTAAGTAGATTTTAATGAAGAATTCCTGGTATTAGAGCTTAAAAAATTAACAAATTCTTGGCGAGATTCGTGTGCGCCACAAGTAAATACTCAATAAAATATTTACCATTGCGGCTTACTTTTTCATGTTCAAAATTTTCAACTTATTAGGTAGTCAAGGTTTAAAAATTTAAAATTCTAACGAAACATACTGTCTTCATCAAAACAGCAGATAATAAAGGTTCTCTTGGTTTATGTATAGAACAAATGGTTCAAACTTGAAGAGAACTCAAAAAAAAATTTTAGGCTTAGAATAAATGTCCAATAATTCACGACTTTTAAACTCAAATTCCACTCAAATAACTGAACTACAGCCGTCTCAACTCTATATTTACACTAACCATCGAATTAAAGTTACTCTTGAATTTAGATTCTCTAAAACTGTAAGTAAGAAATATATAGGCTGTAGATGTTACTTAAAATTAGCTATAGCTATATGCAAATAGAATTTCTGATAAAATCTAAGTAATTCTCAAAACAGACATCTTCTGCGTTTCGCTTTCAAGTAAATTATTAAGAAAATCTTAAAATGACGGTTTTCTTTACGTCTTGGTAGAGGCATTATAATAAAAAGGAGGTGACCAAGAAAACTTAAGTTTAAGAAGGACCGTAGGCAAATTTCATGAAGATGTACGACGGTATTAGACAAACCGCCTTTGTCTTTGAGGAACGGAGGGTATCATCGCTCAAGGCATATTTAAGGTAGTAAATATTTGTAACCAAAGTAGTTTAGCGTGTCTGTGAACTGAGCTGTAAAATCTCAAAATCGGCCTTAATATTTCACTTTAGCAAAGGTTGTTTGTCAACCATACTGTTACAAAGCTTACAATCTATTTATATTATTTTAGCTCACGTCGCTGCAAGGGTATTAAGCAAACGCAAGTTCTGATTTCCGTTTGTTAAACGAAATGTTCCAAACTTGAAAACCGCAGCCATTTAATTATTCGTCGTCTGACGACTAAGAATAGAGACCACTTGCTTTTTACTCGATTGCGATTTTCGATAAAGCATGAATAAGTTATTAAATTGTGTGTTACAATTAATGTTTAGCGTGGTTATAGAATATGTATCGTGTATGGTTTAAACAGAGAATAATGAAAAAGCACTTTAAATATTTTACGCCGTTTTTAAATTATTGGTGTTGTAGCTCCTGTAATTTTCATTGTATGTTTACAAGCTAACATTTCGCATTTTAGCAGTGAAACGACTGATAAATATTTTGGACATTTTTGATTACACGAACTTCCTGTACATGTATACAGAAGCACGTTATAAACATTCTTTGTTATTTTTTAATGCACACATAGGGCTTTTGAAGTAATTAGCTGCTTATATTTTCATAAACTTGTTATTGATTGTTCAGAAAGTTATAATTTAAAGGCAATCATATTCAATGTATTATTAATCGAGTGAATAATTTAAGTGTACTTTAAACAATAACAAGTCTACCCAAATAATTTTGTATTGGTTATTAATTATAACTGGACTTTTTTTTACAGTAACTTAAAAATGAATGAATTGGTGGTGGTTAGAAAAGTTTTAAAATAGTAAGGCAGTTTAGGAGGTTCTAAGGTTCTAACTTACAAGGTTAGCGAATGGTTTTGGTTTTATTTGGAACAATAAGATCAAGTTTTTAGAGCAACTTTAAGGTATTTTCCTTTTTTGTTGCAATTCTTTTCTTCACTTTCATCTGCTCTAGATCTTTTTAAAGCTTTTTTATAAGAATTCTTTTAATTATAAAAAATTGCGAAACACCAAGTTTAATAACATGTACAGAGTGTTCTGTATATAGCAACAAGAGATTTAATAGTATATTCAAGAAATGAAGATATGTATGGATTTCGAGATATGCGTAACTTAATTGTCTTAGAAAAGCAGAAAGTCTTAAATTTTGAAATTGTAAGACTTCTAGAAATTCAATCTTACTCATTCACGTACTGTATATTTCAAAAACGTAGCAATTTGCTCTTTTCCAGTGCGTAATACAAAAATCTGCTCCTGATCGTGGTATCGACTATAGAAGATTTTAATTCAATATCTTATGTTTTCTTGAAGGTGTTTAGAAAACGAGACTTTCAATGAAATTGACATCTTGAATCCTGGAATTTTATAGGTAGTTTTTGCTTTATTTCGAATTTCTAAAGAAGCACCCAAACCAAAACAAAAAGGCCCTTAAATCTATTTTGTTCCTCAAAGTCTTTGATATGTTATGTTCTCGATCGTGTTAGAAATCTTCAATCGCGCTTCTTCTATAACCTCTTGCCATCTTGGTTTAGTTTTGTTTTATTTTTGCACTATTTTGTACAAAATTTCTGTTATTTTTCAATGGGTTTTCTACTCTTTTGTTACACTATGCATGAGAGAGGATAGTTCGATGACATTCTAGTACCAAGTGTCTTATGGGTGCAGTTCCTTGCTTTCTAAATTAATTCTGTTTTTGTTGCTTAGTTGAATTAATGATTTTCTGCCATAAAACGTCTTAGGGGTCTTGTGACCATAGCGTTGATTCCACACTAATTTTTGGCTGAAATACTGAATATCTAGCAAGTTAGTTTTTTGCCGTCACTTCTTTCAAAGTTTTTTCTTTCAAACTATTTCTTTAAGTTTCCATTACAATTTTCTATTTTCCCTTCCATAGTTTTTGCTTTACCAAGTATAAGAACGTCATCTAGATTATTTCTACTTCTGAGATATCATGTAATAGTTTGTGTTGATGTTTCTGGTAAATTTATACAGCAGGTTTCAAACCAAATGGTAGTTGGAGCTATCTGTACTTTTCAAATGGAGTTTAAAGAATTGTTAACTTGCTACTGTCCTGTCCTAATTTTAATTGCCAGAGTTCATGTTTTGCATCTAATGGTAAATGTTTTTGCAACAATTTTTGGTATGATGGTATGATATTTTGAGTGTTTTGTTTAATTCGTGCAAATCTAAAAAAATTCTAATTTTACTCTTCCTTCTTGTTAAAGCTAAATTGCTTGTTGTTCAATTTTGTCATTATTTGCTTTTCTGTTAGTTTTCTCGCTGTAATAAAAATTTTTCAAGGCATCAGTTTAGTTAGTTTCACTTTTCCTTCTATTTTTTATTTTGAGTAAATACATCTTCATCATTATTTACTATTTTTTTTACTTCTAATGGACTTATAATCGCCGTTCCATTACTTCTTCAGTCTTGTTGCAATTCTTTCTTCGTGCATGTTCATGCAGACAGTAAGGTATGTGATTAGTCAGAACAATCTGGAATTTTAGACACTAAATTAATTGTGCATGAAATAACTGTTTTTTGCATTACTTCCATAGCATTTAAGTTTAGATTAGCTTTCAATTAAATTTGTACCGTTCTTAAATAATTCTAAATAATTTTTCATACCCATACCGCTCCATTGTCAAGTTGATATTTAGTTAATTCGATTCTATCCTACTGTATGTATACTGCTTTTACTATCTTGTCATTCCTAATTGTCAAAATCTTGAACTTCCTATATTGACTGTCTTGCTGGTAATTTTTGACAAGCATTTCTACACTTTCTGCATCTTTGATCTAATTTTGGGTACTTTTGTTTATTGTGTTCATGAAAGTAACTATAATATTTACATTTGATTTTAAGTTTTGTTTATTTATATTGGCTTTGCAGGTTTCTTTGTAATTCTATCTACTTCTTGCCTTGTTTTCATATTTAATCCTTTAGTTGCTTTGCTATCTATTTTACAGCTCGTACTGTTCTGTTGCTTCATCAAAAGTTATACCGGGTGTGGAGTTTTAAACCCGTACATAGGACAATGCATAGGAATTCAGATTTTTGTAATTCCTGCTCCCCAAATGAACCTACAAAGGAGGTAATGGTATCAATCAATAGAGTAAAAGTTCCCTCTCATTCTGGCACTAATAAATTAACCAAAAAATGCTCAGAATTTGCAAAACAAATTAATAATAAAATTGTCCTATGGACGAGTTTGAAACTCCACACCCGATATGTATTTCTATCTTACTATAAACAATGTCTTAAATTTACGTCTCTATAATTGTGTCTAATAATAATAATTTATTTTCCTCATAGTTTTTGATAAGAGTTCTCAACTTATGTTGTATGTAATGATCTACACTTCCATTTTGCGTTGTAATATTGAAAATTGCTCGTTCATAAAGAATATTTGTTTGTGGACAAAATTCCTTTTAATTGCCCTTAGTAATTTTGCTTTCAATGTCCTGTCTTCGTCTTTTGATTGAAAGCTTTGTCTTTTTTGCTTCTTCTGTTTAAATCACTAGCTAACCGATTTATATTTTCTATTAAATAACTATCTGAGGCTAGTTCTTTTAGTAAAGGTATCTTAGGTATGACATTGCCAAAAAGTTGAAGTAAAGTTTTTAGTTTGACAATCTTTTCTTGCAAATTTCGTGTTTCTTCTCTAACCAAATCTTTCTAAGTCTTCTCTTTATTCTCTTTTTATATTTTCTCGCTTCTGTCACTCTCTTCACTAGTTTTGGTTTTTGTTTCAAACGTACCTTTAATGGTATCGTTTCTTATTATATCTATTTTTGTCTTTTTTGCTATCTTTCTGAGCTTTTTCATCTCTGCTGCTTGCAATATAATTTTTTATTAGTTGTTTGTTACTCATATGTTTCACTTGCATGCAGTAAAGTCGAAATTGTGAATGAATTATAAGCCTCAAATTTTGTCTTTTGCAAGTTTCTCATTCTGAAGATAGTATTGAGGCTTACTGGTGCTAGAATTGCATAACCAATTATTGTTTGTAAATTACTAGTTTTGGTTTTGGCAATTCTGAATATTTTATCATTAACGATTATAAATAATAGCGGACTCTCCTAGCTTTATCCCTTTTTATGTTTTTCCAATTCTGTGGATATTTTACCATTTAATTGAACTCTGTCGGTAACTTTGTTATGAGAACGTCTTATCTCTATGGGTTTGTTTGGTATATTTAGCTTTTACCTATATTTTCAGATAAAGCACCAGTCAGTTGAGTCACAAGCAACTTTTAGATGGATAAATGTTATGTGTAGTTTCTCAACTTTTTCTTAATTTCTTATTTATCAAATATCAGAGGATAGCTATAGTATCCACTGTCTGTCTTTCCAATCCGCAGGAATTCCCTTATTAATTTCAGTAACCACCTATCACCTTTTTCCCTTATTCATTTTGTCAATTCTGGGTCTATATCGTCTCCACTAGTTTTAACTCATTTAATTTTCCTCTTCAAGCCTTTCCATGTTGATCTTGTCTCTAATATTTGATTTTCTTCTCCAGATTGATTTTGTTCATCTTTGTAATACATACATTTATTAATATATTTACTTTTAGTTCATCATTGTTATCCTTTATTTTACAGCAATTACTAGTCTATATCGAGTTCTTTATATTTTCTGTTTCGTTTCTGTTTTTCTTCAGCTCCTTTAAGGTTTGTTCCCAAAATGAATTTTTATGAATAAGTCATTGATCTGGCAGAACTCTATTATCTTTTTGCCATTGCTGTTCATAGTGTTTTTCCCATATATTCCATTTTTCTGTCCCTGCCCTTTCCTACCCTCGCATTTCAGTCTCCTATCATCACTGTCTTCTTTAGTAAATAATGACCTGTCGTTGGCCATTGCCTTGGGCATATTAGGGCATTTTGTCATTCCAGCCCTTATAATCTAAAGATTCTTTGTTGATTACTACAGTACTAAGCAACGAATGACAGTTTTAAAATGATAGTCAAGTGAGTCGTACCCATTGGGTGCACAATCTAATAAATCTCCTTTATCACCATTTAATATTCTTGTCTTAGAGTCTATCTTTAAATCTTTGATCGCCATTCTTAGAACGTTACATATTTCAATAGGCAAAGTTTTTTTCTTCTCCATTCTCCGTTTATCTTTTGATCTGCCCGACTTTGAGACTTTGTTGAAAGTGTTAAGAAAGTAAAAGAAGTTTAGATTTCCTTTCTCTACAATCTAGACTAATGGGCTTTGCCTGATAAATCGTTGTTGCTTGGTTTCCATAGGGTGGTACCATCCGGACCAGATAAATTCTAGCTTTCTAACAGGGTTGTTTTTTTCTTTTTCTTTTTTCATATGTATTTGAAACAAAGACTGAGTTGTAGAATTAAAGCTATAAAAAGTCAAAAATCTCTGGAAGTAAGAAAGACAGTAAATAAAAGACAAAATTATTGTTTTGGTTTCGGTATTCATCATATAATTCTGCATGGCTCCGAGAGAGTTTTTTGGGTTTTTACTCTAAATAATAAACTCAAAGCCGCTGTAGATTCTCTAAAGTATAAAAAAGTTGTTAGAATACAAATTCCACTTATAAATTCCTGAATGAATGAATTTTTTGCTTTCGTGGTTAGGATAGATTAAATATAAAAAATATTTGTTCGCAGGAGAAAAATTTAACGATATTTAGGGTTTTAGAGAATTTAACGATCTTAAAACATTAAGTTTTAGTTGGCTGTTCTTGTTAAGTAAAAACAAAAAAAATATAAACAAAATAATAGAACTTCTTTATAATCGGATTTCTTAAACGGTACGTCGTCCGGATTCCGATAAATGATAAAATATGAAAAATGAAACATTTCCTTTCTCAGCATTCTGCGTGCTTGTCAAGTTGGTTTTGTTAAAAAGGCGGTTTATTTTTTGCAATCAATAATTAAAATACTCGACAAGCGTTTAGTTTGTTACAAAAGAAATTAATTCTTTGTAATATAACATAGATGTATGTTAATGTATTTAAATTGGATTTGTAAAGCTTTCATCAGTTTTTTTTTCATATATACTTAGAAACTACTTTGCATAACGCTTTTCTAGGAATAATGTCTTATAAAGACCTAATTTTCCACTTTAGATATTTAGCTTTAAAAAGAAATAAATAAAAATCAAAGGTAAGGTTTTGAAATTTAACAGTTTGGAAACTAAAAGTAGTGGAAGGTAGCTTAACAACGCTTCCTTGGCTGTACAGTACTTTACTGATGGCTAAATAAACTGACTCTACTGTTGGACTTGTAAGGTTTGTAAAGTGCTGGTAGGATGATTTTAGTGGTAAAAAGTTTTTAGTTTCAGTTTTCAGGTTTAACCGAAATAAATCTGTAACAATTTTGTCGTGACATATTAAACGCGCAATTTGAATTATTTAAATGATGAAACTATATTATTGCTTTATTGTCTTTTAAAATTACAAATTTATTAAATAACAAATAAATACAAGAAATTATATAATTTGTACAACCTAATCTTACTTTTTTTAGAACCACTCTGTATATCCATTATGTCTGAAAATCTAATCATGGCTCAAGCAAATTTTGTTTGAGCATTTACATTTTCATCTTTCTGTAGTATATTCATTAGTGTTTCATTGAAAACACTGCTTAGTATTTATCGTAATTGGAATTTTAATTAAAATTTGCACTAATATAACTTTAAGTAGCAAGATTTACTTTTTGTTTATGTTAATGTTCCTCGAGAACAATTAGCAAAGTTGCCCTTCAATTCAATTTTTAGAAGTCTCTAATATGGTAATAAATGAATAATTTCAATCATATTATTCTAGAAGAATTGGATAGCAGCTTAAGGGACTTTTAGAATCAGAAATAATATTGCAAGCCTCTAAGGTAGCAAACCTGAAGAGCTTTTGACTTTTTCACAAAAGATGATAACTTTTATTTATTCGTGTGTACGTTTATTTTATAAATTTTTATAGGGGTCGTTCGCTGACTACTTTAGTTGTAAATTCTTGGTTTAGAGATGTTATTACCGAAGGAAATAAAAAAGAAATTTGCTCTTAAAATTGCTCCTCGCATTTACGGTTCTATACAGAACTAATGTAATGACATAATTTAAATTTTTTTTATACCGCAAGGCATGTAAAAGGTTGGTTTAACGCAAAAAATTGCTTAATTTTAAACTTGTATGTATATTAATATTTATTTTAAAAGAATATTTAACTGTGAAACAAATCATCAATTTATAATGTTATACTTAAAAAATGTTATAAGTTTGTCAATGTAATGCATTATGATAGATTTCAAAATGCGTTTGAGAAAATTTTATACAGGGTGAGAAAAGAATCTACAGTTATTGAGACTGTAAATTTAATAAAGGTCTGTCCCACGGAAAACGGGACTTTTTTAAAATATCCCATTCTAGGGCGCCATCTATTGGCAATTACGTGCGTCGGAAAGGTAGATCCTTTACTGATGTACTGTAAAAATTTTATGACATTTGGTTCAGTAGAAGCCGAGATATCGCGCGTGGCTACTGAAAGTAACATTGAAAAAGTGCGTGAATTTATCAAAAAGGAGCCGAACCCTTTATTGCAACACATGGAAAGTGAAAAGTCGAAAAACTCAATTTATCGCATTTTGACCGACCATTTAAATCTACGAAAAGTGTGTGCACCGTTTGCTCCACACAAATTGACCGCCTACTAAAAATCGCTTCGAATTCAACATTGCAGAGACTTGATTAAAGAGTCAAAAAAAACCCAAACTTCAAATATTCCATCGTGACTGGTGACGAGACGTGGTGTTTTCAATATGATCCCGAAACCAAGCGTCAAAGTGCGCAATGGACCCACCCAACCGAGCAAAATCCGAAGAAAAGTCGTCTTGAGAAGTCAAAAGTGAAGACAATGTTGATTTGTTTCTACGATTCTGAGGGCATTATACACCAAGAATTCGTTCCACCAGGCCAAACGGTTACGGCTGTGTTTTATCTTAATGTTATGAAACGTCTTATCTCGCGTATTCGTCGTGTGCGGAAGTTGGCGTTTGTTGCACGATAATGCGCCTTCTCACCGTTCGAACATTTTAACCATCAACCATGCCCCATACTCGCCTGATTTAGCTCCATGCAATTTCTACTTATTCTCCAAACTGCATTTGCTGATAAAAGAAAAGTGTTATGCCGACGTAAATGCTATCCAAAAGGCGTCGATCGACATGCTAAAGGCGATGGATAAAAACGACCTAAAAACCTCATTCGACATGCTAATTGATCCTGCACAACGTTGTATTGATGCAGAAGGAGACTATTTTGAATAAAATAAATGATATTTGTTGCAATATGACTTTTTTTTTGAATTTGCAAAAGTTCTGTTTTTCATGGGACACACGAATCTGCAAGTTTTCCATTTGTGCATGTTTAAAAAGGCTGCTTTGATAAATGTGGACATCAATGAAAACCGTATGGTATAATATAAAAGTCTACCTAATTTTTCTAAAGATGATGTTGTATGTGGATTTCAAATTGATTCTTGTTCACTTGATAATTCTCTAAATTTGAAGTTTTATGTTCTCAGTATGTGCAATTTCGAGACATTACCGCAAGTCATTACATTCACTACAACGTGCAATAATAAAAGCGATTACATCAATTCAATATCTTGGGTTTTTTTGAGATTAGAATGAAAGAGGGTGGCCACATTGTTGGGCTGTTGATCGATGTTCAACAACTGAAACAAATTTCCGTATATGTTTCTTATTTCTAGTGTGGTTGTGGTATTTTGGCAGCAGCATTTTGAAGTCAAAATGACACTTCTTCAATTTTTGGCCAACACTAGTTGTGAATCTACATTTGAGTAATTTCCACAATAAAAAAGTTGAAGAAATTTAAAATCCAAAAGATACTCTCATAGAACAATGGAATATTGTAAAAAACAGAGAAATAAAGCAAATAACACTTTTAGAAACGGAAAGATCGATTTATACAAAGAACTACTGCGGAACTTTAGCAGAAGGATGCCACATCAGAATAACAGGTATAATCTATTCAATGGGTTAACCCACGTCAGCTACAAACGCAACCTGAGAAAGGGTAGAATAATTATTTGTTGCTATTAAAAAAAGGTATCACCCTTATCCACCTGAAGGTTGTGCTTGTGGGAAATTCTTGAAACTATCTGTAACTACCACTACAAAGTGGTAGTAGAGCAAAGTACTGGCGGCAATTATCTTGTTGTAAATTTAAAGAGAAAATAAAATATTAAGAATTCTCGTTATTTTCTTTAACAGTGATTAAGAGTATTATATGTAAGTAATCGCTGTTACCAGTTTCAAGAATATTTAAATATTGAAAATCAAAGCTTTGTAATCCCGTATCTCCTAGCAATATTGATCTCAAGGTGATTGCTCTTCTCAACTGATTTATTGTAGGTTCATACTGTATTAAGCAAAAATGCCCCCGTTGATAAATTCGCATTTAATTCTAGATCATCAATGTAGAAAGGGTTTTGGTAGTTTAGGAACATTTGTTGACTCATACCACAAAAAATGGCATGGAAGAGGGGTTATTCTAAAAGATCCTATCTCTAATGTCAATTTCATTCATTACTTCACGACTACCAGTTCGGTCTTTTGTTTGTTTGTTGCCTTTCAAACGCATTTGATGTTAACATTAATTTAGTGACTTTCAAACATTTTAAAACCTCATAACCCTCGCTGTCTAGACTTGAACGTATTAATACTGTAATGTAGCTATTAAAAGGATGCCTGAAATTGTTTTTGTACTTACATATTAATATTGTAATTTGGTGTCTATCACAAAAAACAAACCGAGCTCATCCAAAGAGAAACTTCTGGCGACGCCGATGCCTATGTTTATATACTAGAAAAGATTCGAATCTAACGACTTTCTCAACGAGCCACCCCGCTTTATGGTTTTATATAAAGGGCCGCCCCTGACTAAATTCATAGCCGCGTTTCATCTTTACTTCAAATAATCACTTCATATGACACCCTTTCTAGTTCTACCTAATTTTGGTTTTCTTGTTGCTTCGAGAATTTCAATGGTAATGGTTTTGTTCTCACTTTTGTGCCTTCATTTTTGGCCCTGTCGTTGGCCTGTTGTATATTTAGAGCAATGCTAATGTTTCTTATCTAAAAACTAGGTTTCAATTATGAATTCTTTTAAAGTTAAAAGCTTTTCCAAAAGAAACCTTTTTACTTTATGGGTTTTAACTGTAAAAGCAAAGCAAAAAAAAAGAGTTAATATTTGAAGTATGAAGCCTATTATACAAATAATCCCTTACAAATTAAATTCAAATGCTATTTAGTTTAATTTACTGCAATAAATGAATATTATTAAACGTACTATTCTGACAAGGTTGACTAAGGGCTTACTGTAACTATTACTACCACTTAGCCGGAGATAATATTGCAAGTCCCCTAGGGTGCAACTCTTTAGATCTCTTTCCCGGTTGCTTAGAAAAAGAAGATGATAAGTTAGATGTTCTGGATCCCGAGGTAAATTTAAAGTATGAAATATCTTATACGAGATCGGAAGTGAATTTAATTCAGTAGAGAACGTTTTAATTAAAGAAATGCAAACGTATATAACGTATTCAACATTGAAGTTGAAAGCCATCTAAATAGAATTTTTGTTTTATTTTATGTTGTCTTCAAACTTGATAGAAGTATCAATATTGTTATGTGCCGGGAGAAAAATAAATTATCTTGTCACTAACACACAAATATTCATAATTGAGCGAAAAAAGTTTTTTCGCATCGAGATTATTTTTTATTTAGAGGGGACGGTAGGGTATCTTCATAAACAAGTGGAACTTGAAATTCCTGCAGCAGACTGACATTTGGGTGTAGTCCGACAGGTTTATTGTTAAAGAGGTGGTGTCAAAAGTAAGACCTTTTGAAGGAAATAAGCGCATTATTGGTGGGTATTTAAAATCCTGCAACAATCCTATTAAAATAATGAGCACGAAGATGCGTCGCGACGCTTGCGTCGGTTGCACGACTGCGCGTCTTCTCCGGGAGTGAAGCCCGGCCAGTCCACAAGTTCCCGTCAACGACTCTTAACTGCAAGACGGGTCCAACGTGCTTTCGCGTGCTGGCAATGTGACGCTTTTACGGAGCTTTTCTCGACCATTCATGAGTGTCAGTTGTCATTTTGGCTATCTCTAGTTGTCCCCGCTGAGTTTTAAAAGTTTGAAAAAGACGTGCGACGATTGTTTGCCCGGAATTTTAATTGTTGGATCGAATTATTCACTTTGTGCAATTTACTAAGGTAATACCACAAATGAGATCCATGTGCCATGTTTTAAGTTAGTGTTAATGTATTCATTTTTCACTCTTTTGTTTTAGTTTCGTTTATTTTCGCAGAGTAAATATTTTCAAGGGAAATACATGAATAAACTTTATTTCTATTGTCGCCGCGCGTTCAAATGCAGGTGTTGAAATACAAAAACTTCTCCATACATTTCCTTTAATACGAATAGAAATTGTTACACTTGATAGCCGAGTGTCAAATTTCCGGAATAAAAAATTCCACTAGCGAAATTGCGTTTTCGTGGAGGCACGGATGTAACTTAAAAATTAGAAATATATGGAGCACATCTTTTGTTTGTTTTTATTGTTTACGTCTACAAAGAGGACAGTACTTCACGAAATTCTTTTTTATATGGTCAGATGTTAGACGGAAATTTAGTTCCTTAAAGTAAGTAACGTAATATATAGGAACTGAAGGAGAGCGAGCGCGACCTTTGAAGGGGTGCGTCAAATGATATTTCTCTCTTACTGTGGCATAATTTAGAGTGAATTGTGCGCCTAAATGTGTGTTGTGGTGAAGGGATAACTACGATATTTCACTGCCGTTTAGTGCAGTTATTTTCGCGGGAGCGTCCGCGCCCTTTTATGTCCAAAGCCGTCGCACCCTCCGTTTTCCGTTGCACCTTGATCCGCGTACTCGAGTGCGTAATAATTTGATTTATGATTTTGTGGTTGAAATAGTTAGATGCGTATCTGTTTCCTCATGTGCTTGTATAATCCGCATCCCTTATGTTACGCAACAAGCGGGAAACTGGAGGGCTGAATCAGCAATCTGTGGTTTGTTGCAGGTGTCGAAAAAGCTGCGAGCGGTGACTGCAGTTGGCGAACTGTGAACTGAAGCCCGCTAAAGCTCATATCGAAGATTCAAACGCCGTGGGATATTTAATTGAAAGTGAACTAATTTAAGGTGTCTGTCTGTTCCTCCTTTTACGTAGTTGTTGCGAGAACAGTCTCTGCGTTTTCGGCAGCAAATAACATTAGCTTTGCTCCGCAGTTAAGGTGTGAACATTTCCTTTATGATTGTGAACTAAATTTAATTCAGTTTCGCGAGTGTAATTTAATAAGCGACACGGATCGCTCGCAACCTACACCATGCCTCACCATATTTGCAATAGCGTCGCTGTTCGCGGATTGAAGCCGTTCCGCCTTTGAGAATTTCGCCGAAACAGTAATTAACACACTTATACTTCACTAAGTATCTGGATAAAGCGGTTCTAGGCCCAAGATACAGAAGTATAAAACTAATTATCCTATTATACGGCCCAACAGTAATCCTAAGTGTAATATATCTATTTATCAAACTGATTATAACTGTGGACATGTAAATTTCTCCAGCCATAAATTGTGGTGAGTCGACAAGGAAGAACCAGAATGCTAAAATTGGGATTACTAATGCCGTGTGAAGTGCAGTGAATCTGTAGTGTTTTTCGTTTCCAAGCGGTCGAAACAGCAGCTATGAAGACCCTCGCGCCTTCGTCAAGGACCTCTTCAGGACTCCTCGTTCTGGCGACTTGGATCCTGATTCTCCTGGAGCTTTGCACAGGTCTGTTTATCTATGATTTATAACAATGCGTTTTCGGTTAAAAATATACCGTTTTCTGCGGCTTTGTTACCCTTTTATGTTAAAACCCAATTAATTTCGGTCCGCGTAGGTTTTTAGCATATCGCAGCACGCACTCGTAATAAAATATTTTTATTTTCTTTATTATATTCTACTTTTTATTCCACTTTATTTACATACAAAAGTATTCCGAATTGAGAGTAACGAAGGTTATTAAAAATTTCAAGCCCAACTAAAATATTTTAATCGAACCGTTTTCTACGGTGACCCTCGCTTATGAATGTATCCTCTAAAACCAATTATTCATGTCCTGTAACCAATCAATCTCGACTCGATAAAATTTCGGATGGGCTTAAATGGGGTTGATTTTTTTAGATAAGCAAATCCCGTAGTGTAAAGTAAGCAAGTAGCTAGGCCATTTCTGGTGTTTGCGTTTTTACGCGTGTGCGTTCCAACTTCTTAATGTTTTCCTTTCCCGTGTTTTTCTCCCTCATACCACATTTAGATTTGAAATCACCCTGTAGCGAAATCTGAAATAATAACTAAAATCTTTGCGCTTCTAAAGATAATTCAACAGGCTACATTTTATTTTTTTCTCTCTTTACTTTTAACAGGTCTAAATATCTTGATGATAAGATTTTTTCCTCTGTTGTTACTAAGAAACTTGAGAACGTTGTAAAATCAACTCTAAGCTGTTTGAGTTGTTAAAAATGAGGAGTTTCCAGAAAATTATTTTTTTCGAGGCAAAATTATTTTAAAATTTTAATATCAGTAAAATATTTACAATGAACCTAGTTAAAAGAATTTCGAACTACGTTTTCAACTTCACTTGGAATTGAGTTGTAAATCCCAAAGTGTTGGAATTTTAAATAACGATAAGGTTGTATTCTGACGAAATTTTACTATTCAGATTTGGGGATTTCAACATTGTAATTGCTTTTAGAAAATTTAATTTTGAAAGTAGCTTATATTTGCTAATTCAAATTTCAAAATATTTGAATTAGCTACATATTTTATCTTGCTTTGGCGTATCCAAGTGTATTTGGTTTAGTTTGGAAAAACTGGGAATGTCTAGAATCTTCGCGAATTAAACAAATTTTTGCATGCAAAATAATCATCAGGAATGCTTGATTCAAAAATGTTTTCGTTCACCTTCTTTACTGTTACGTTTGTCGAGTTCGATTTTGAAGTATTAATCAACGGTCCTTGTAGTTGAAAAATCTAGTACAAATGCAAACAAACGCAATTTATCTTTTTCTTTTTTGTTCACTGAAACAAAAAAAAACGAATCTAATTTATTTTTCCAGCAACGGAATATGCGAACAATTTTTATTGTTTGACGTTTGATTTCCATTAATTTATCTTATTAGTTAGTTGGGGTGAAATTGTAATTAAAGGAGATATTTTGACTGAAAATTATTATCGTTGCCTGTGATGTTTATTGAAATCAAAATTATCTGTTATTAGTCGATTTATTTGTACAGAGAGCAAACGAATTGCGCACATGCACAAAAATTACGTTATATTTGGCAATAATTATAGATCAATTATTGTTTCAAGCTATTGGTTTAGGTAGAAATTTGCAATTAGTACCGATTTCTCATTACACTCTATTGATAACAGATATTGATTTTCGGCTTCGTATTTCCATTCTCTGGAAGTGGTACGCAAGGTCTGATAAATTGTTTAGCAGAGTAAAGACCTTTTAGACGCAGTTTAAGTGTTGGCAATAAATGACTGTCAAATCGATTTTTATCGGAAAGAGGTGCCATTTGTATAGGCGCTTCCCAACAAGGAAATAGCGAAAAACAACGTTGACATCAATTATTATTCTGACAAATCCATTACTCGATTCCTTTAGGTCTTTGTTAACTGATCATCAATATAAAAAGAAGTTGAACTAGAACTGAAACCGATTGCTGAATTCCTTTTAGTTTCCAATTTACGATAATCATTAATTACTTCAGGAACATGCGTCTAGACAACTTATATATTTTTTTTTAACAAAGTCGGGAAAATATTGTCTGGATTATTAGTTTATTATTAAAAGGCATTGTAAGTAACGTACACAATTGAAATCTTGATAAGAGCCAGGTAATAAATTCTAATTATACAGGAAGGATAATTTATTTTCAATACTCTGCCTAATAATCATTAACGTGTTGAACTCGTTTGACATTTCCCTAGCCAACGGGAAATTGTAATTAAGGTATTAGACTTTTTTTTATAAAAAACTGTTATTATAATCTCAAAATTATAAAAACAGTTTGCTGTTTTCATTATGAAATTGCTAGATTTTAAATTGAATTAATTTGATATTAAATAAGTTAGAAATAGTGTTTCGATTTAATATAAATTGAATTGGTCTCACTGAGCACTGCTATTTTCTAGTAATCTATATTTAAGTTTAGTAATTTCTTATTTATGACATAAATCAAAAAAGATCGATACTTTAGAATTTCTAATAATTATGTTGAGATTTTCGACAAGTGATACACAGTTGACGGTTGAAAAGAATTCAATTTAATATTTTCTAACTTTGTAAAGCGTGAAAGTGTAAAGTCGCGTTGTTCAAAATAGCAAGATACCTCTGGTTTGTTTGGAAATTATTGTAATTAAAACAATTTTTCTACGTTATTTCTAATCTTTTCAAAACAAGAAAATTTCTTTGAATTTCTACCTTTCAATTCTTATTATTAAGTCTTACGCTTAATTACTAACAATTTAACCTTTGACAAGAGAATCAAACGGATGGCTCCTTTTGTATAACACCCTATTAATATCAGGTATGGCTACTAGAGAAATACCTTTGTATAGGTTAAATAGTTTCACAGCCTCATAATACAACGTAATTATGTGCAGAATAATTGATTATAAAACAATAACTATACATTCCTGATTTGATTAGTTGATTGCATTAGCAATATGCGCGCTAAGGCTAAAATTTATTTAAAATTATGGTATTTTCGCAAATTATATTTATCTTAGGTTTTCATTTAAGGAACATAAACACCTAATTAAATGAAGGGAGCTCTATGAGACAGAAGGCTGGAGAGATTAGAATGATTGTAATTTTTTATAAATAAAATGTAAGAAAACATTGAGACTGTAATTCTACAAAATTTAAAGTCGATCAATTTTGATCAGTGCATTTTAATTATGATAAAATTCAATTTCAATTTATTTACAGCAATTTTGTAATTTTTAAAAGAAAAGCTGAAGAAAATATTTCTAGAGAAAAATTATAATTTAATTACAAATAAGCGAAAATAACGAAATCAATTTTACAAACTTTCAAATTATAAACTTCGCGTTATCGTACTTGATAAAGAACATGCAGATAATTAAAAATAGAGTTATTTGAATTTAAAATAAAAATGTAGGCTTAGCATTTGAATGTTTTAATCATAGCTATGCAGAGTGTTATTTAAGAAGTAAATTTAGTTTATTCTTACTAAATAAAAAAATCTGTTAAAATTTAGTTTACAAAGTTTGTCACATTTATATTTATGTTAAATTTTAGAATTTTGTTTAAGAAGAATTAAAATATTAAGTTAAACTAGTTTGTATATAAACTTTCAATAATTATTCCATTGTGTGTAGTTTGGAAAAATTGGCGTACTGTACAGAAACTATTTTACGTCACTGTAGGTTTCTTCTTTTCTTATTTCTAAAATTACATTTCATAAAGTATTTATAACACTGTAAATCTACTTTTGTTAACGCAACTGTCGTCTTTAAAATAATGTAACTAATAAATATTTAACAGGCTTTACGTATCTGTTTTAGCGAGAAATGTTTGGACAACATGAAAATTATACAAATTACATACTATAAGAAAATTCGTTTTGCTTTGCATGTTTAAAAATTAATTAGACTAAACATTAATATTCAAGTAGTCTATGTATCTCTCTAAATGAAAATTAAGTTGGTATGAATTTTCATTTTTTAATTTCGCCTTGAATTGTTTTGACTACCGCCTGAAAATTGTTCCAGAGCTTCCTTTATGAACTTGTTAGGGAAATATCGGTAATTTGACAACCTTTACATCATTTTCATCTAAATTATTCATTCTATAATATCTACTGGTGGAGAGTTCTAGGTTATAATAAGTTGTTTAGTTTCTAGGGTAGTCGAGAAGTTAATTTTCATTTCTAAACTTATATTTTGTGAATTTCATTTTATTTCTTTAAATCTCTTCAGAATCCCACGTTTTATTTTAATCATAATTCAACAAATAATAACTTTTTTCTTAGAATATTTAGAATCAAAATTTTTGTATTTATAAATGTTCTGGTTGCAATAAACGGGAGAAGTTACACTCAATGAAATGTGTACAGTCCTGTTTCCCGTTTTTTATTAAACACTTTAAAAAGGGTACAATAAACTCATAAACTCGATTCAAATGAAATGTTTATGTTTACAACACAATTACTATGAATGAACAGTAAGGGAAAAACCAGCAAAGAAAGTTATTAAAATTATCCTGATAATGAATAACAGGAATAGAAGGACAAGTTGTAAAATATTTCGAGTATTTTGCGTGACCACTTTCCTGTTTTATAGTAATAACCTTAAAAAAGTCTGTTGTGTTTTATTTATCACTTAAAAGAGTCGATTTTAAAATAAAATAAATCTTTTTCGCGTAATGTTTATTTCTGAATTAGCTACAGAGCTTTGAGAAAATCCAACTACTCGAATGGAAAAGTTGGGGTTATTTTTTTATATGGTAATATCTCCATATGCGTGACCGTTCAAAATAACGGAAATATCTTTCTTATTCGTAATTTCCGTCTTGTCCGTTTCCTTTTCCAACCAAACGAATTTTTAATGAATAATTTTATTATTTAACTAAATTCGTTAACTCTTATAAAATATTTGATCTACTTGATCAAAAATCGATCTGTTGTTTAACGTTTTCTTGTTGATATGAAAACTCATAAAGAATAAAGTTTAAAATGGAGTCATGTTTCGTCGCTTTTTCTAATTTTCTTCTGAATATTTACATAATATGATGTGTATATGCAGATTTAAGCTGTTTCTGTTGCATTAGCATATAAAATGAACGTGGTGATGTCTCAGTAAAACTTTGTTTTAGATTTTGTGCAATTCATATTGCTTTTCATTTTTTTAATTAAAAAGGCTAATATTAAGCGTATCCAATCCAAATTATAAAATAATTCTTTAAAAATATTATTTTATCCAGAGAAATATTAAAGCACAACATTATCTTAAGTAATGCAAGAAGAGAGTGCTTGAGATGAGGGAAGCTGATTTAGTGTGCTTACGCCTTCTTTTTTGGCCTTCATCCTATTTCCACAAAATGGTCAAGGTCAACCTGTAAAATGTTATAAGTAGTTCATTGTGATTTAGGCATTCTGAAAATATTTTGTAGGCCGCTGTTAAATCAACGCCCCTCTTGAGTAGTTCCTTGTGGTTCGCTCTTATAAATCTTTATTAGTAAGGATCGTTGCTTTCAATGGTGCCATGTAAAACACTAGAAATTTAAACAATAAATGAATCAAAAATGAGAAATTAAATTCATTTTCTTTTCACATGTAAATTTAATAGGCGTGAATAAATTTAAGATTACAATTATTATTATTATTATTATTGTATAAACGACTAAAGTCCTACTATGGTGTCAATTAATTAAAAAAATTAATTTACAAGAAATCTAAATCTGAAATAGATAAGAGATAAAAAGAATTGAAAATCCTCAAACAATTTTAAAGGAGATACAGGGTGTATACAGTTTTCGCCTTATTCACTTTCCTCTTGTAAAACGTCCTCAAAATCTAACGAGCCGCAGTGTATTTCTCTTCTATCTCAATGAAGATTTGGACAGCACTTTAACCCTTGGACAGTGTCGAGTGGAATCTACAAAAAAATACAAAAATAAAAAACTTCAGTTTCTTTCTTCTCAAAAAATATTGCTGAAGAGTATTTCAAAATCAATAGTTATGATAACAAAAAAAGTGCGTGTTAATGAATTTGCACTCCCGTAGATGCAAAAGAAAAATAAAGAAAAGATGTCTGGGTTAGTTCATATTCAGTTTGCAGAAATCAGAGATTTAGGACAAAATTATAGTGGCAGGCTCGACAAGAAACGTAACACAGCATCTTTCTACATGAATGGAACATTCCAAGGTCGGGTATGACAAATTCTAACTTGGATGTCTTTGAGTCTTTAGAAACATAACACCTAAGAACCCAATCTAGTTTGGCCAAGCTTAGTTTATACAGAATATTGACAAAAATCGCAGGTAGACTCTATGGCTAAAAATGAGTTTTTAAATTGAAAGTTTGCAAAAAACTAACAGGATAAATATAAAGAGAATTGAATTTGAATCAAGCAACCCCTCTAAAGATATACCAAAAAATAATGTTGTTGCCCTCGTGTCCAAAAATCCTATCAAGAATTTCTCGGGTTTGTTCATTATTTTGCCATCTCGTAAATTGCATTCTTTAGATCAGGAATTGTTATGGCCAGATGGCAATAGACTAGCAGTGATTTAGTTTTTAGTACAACAGTCAATCTTAAAATAAGAAAAAAAGAAGCAAAGCCTATGATTAATTAACTTTGTCCGAAAAAAGTCAGAGAGAGTCATAAGACAACTTTTGGTTACTAGAAACCTATTTTTTTGAAAAGATTCCGGATTTTGGGTAAATTAAAGAACAGAATATTTGAAATATGGTATGCAATAACTAAATTTTTAGTATCTATACGGTAGGTACTGAAACTATAGTTGAAGTTTGATTTAACTTTTTAATTCTCTAGCTAGAAGAAAGGAAGGAAGTGATCATTATTAAACATTGAACTTTAATTGAATTTTAAATTCTGTTTCTGTAGCTTTTAATGAATATCAGTTTGATACAAATTACCAACTTCAGTACCGTTATTTGATGTTGGTAGTAAAGCTTAGTTATTGATTATATGAGTCACGATCAAACATTTTCCTTTTTATCTCCGCTCAACATTATTTTTCTCTGGAGTGTCTTGATTTCTGGGTTGGACACATCGGTATCTACTTTTGCTCACTCCACGTTACTATTTTAGTGCTTTTGGAAGAGATATCTAATTTCTCAATGTTGATACAATGAATCCAAAATTTTATGATAGTACAGGATTCTTGGTTATACGAAGTTTCTTTTCTAAAGAATTTGCATTCTTGAAGAAACAACATTTAAGACACCTGAGCTTCTCAATATTTACTTGATACATACTATATTCAGATTCCATATTTCAGAAGCATATTCTAATTTTAATGCATTGAATATCTCAACTAGATAATGTTTGTTGTAGTGCAATTTATTGTGATACCCAGCAGAGCAATGAGCTGCTACAAGATGTAAAGCAACCATTTCTAACAGCAAGTTCTGAAATATTTAAAATTTCCTACAATTCTGTTTTGACTCTTTTACGGGAATTACAAAAATATCCTTTTCTTGTGACTGTAATTGAATTGTGCCGATTGCTACAGTTACGCATTTTACATCAACAGGATATAGTATTACAGTATGGAATTTCATTCAAAGAATTTCCTTTTAACCGTTTAACATTTTATTGATCGAAAGAAAATTGCTGTTGGGATTAAGGATACGAAACGGTTAAATTCAGATTTTGTTTTAGAATTCTCCTAAGATACACCGAATTAAAAAAACAATGAATAATATACTCAACTAATTGAGAAGAAGAAAGCTGGTCGTAATCTGCAAATTAATTTAAAGTACCTAAAGTTCCCGCAACATTTTTCTATATGCTACATCTATTACATGGTAATTTGTAAGCCTTGGTATAACTAACATTTAATAGAAAAAGTTTTAATGAAAACTTAATATTATAAATTACACCCAAAAAAGTATTTAGATTTATGACCGCTCTCATAAAATTAAACCAAAAGCGCTAGTTTTAGTAGTGCAGTAAGTTACAGATGGTTTGACCCGAATAAACAACTTGTGCTAGATTTTCCAGGCTAGTAGAGGCAAGGGAGTTACATTTCTAATCTGTACCGTACTGCTTGCTTTCAACACAGGCGTCTAGAAGCTCAACTCTTTACTCGTTGGCATAACTAAGACACCCGCAGATACCGCTGTGCAAGAAGGTCCGGACCCTAAAAGGGTTAAGGATTTGAGAACTGATTTTTCAAACTCGATAAAATGTTTAGGGGAAACTAACCGAGTTTTTATTGGTTATAAAAATATATGGTATACAAAGACTGTAAATGTAATATTTTCTTGTTTTCTTGTTGAGTTTGGGTCTGGTTTTCAAAACCGCCTTGCTAATTTGTTAATTTACTTTTTGCTACATTAATTTAGAAATTTAATTTTGTTTGATTTAATTAGAAAGAAATGGAAATCTAATGATGGTAGGTGCAAAAACGGTTTCAAAACAAAGTAAATTGATTTCATATCTCTAGCAAAAAATTTTTCGGCCTTTCAGAAACGCTTTACCTTTCTGAGAAAACTTATTTAAATTTTGCTAGAAGCTTGAGAGATTGATGAAAGATAATCAAGGTAAACGCGTATAAAAAATAAATGTGGTACATCTGGTCTTTTGTTTTTGCTCTATTTAAGAATCAATCTAAAAAAATAATTTATGGTAAGTTTAAATCCTGCAAATGCAAATAATTTTGGTTTTTATTAGTCTCAGTTCTCATGAGTAATTAGTAATTTTTAACCATCAAATATTCAAAACCGTTTCTTCAACACCATCTCTATATCTACATTGTTTTTCTCAGACTATGTAGTTTGTTTGATGTTAAAGCCAAACTAAAACCTCTTGTTCGATTATTACCTATAAAGACGTTACTGCAAATAATATCCGCCAAAATAAATTTTATCAAAAAGAAGTTTGTGGGTTGAATGTGCTATAGGATTTTCTTTATTGTTTAATTAATTACTAGGCAAATTGAGGGTTTATAATTATTTCTCAGCCTACATCTTCACAATAATTTTCTAATAAATTATGTACCGCCAGAAACCATTATTTGGGAAATAGAAATTGCTTATTAAGTACGTTTTACTCAACTTGTAAGATCGCTGTTAACAACCCACACAGAATCTTAACTACATTTACCGTATAATTGCTCAGTTTAATTGCGGTTCCTAAAATACATCTTTTACATAAACCCACCTTTTTCGGTTTTTCGTGTTTCTTGTTCTCGTGGCAATTATGACAAGTTTATGACAATTATGACAATAACTCTAATTAAGTAAATTTCATTTTCTTTTAGAACAAAACTTAATTGAAAAATCATTGAATAACAGTAAATGAAAAACCAAAGTGATATGGGTTTGATTAGAAGCAAAAATTGAAAAGAGCTTTAATTAAGCTGTTTTGTTAAACTCCCCGGAAATTCAAATCTATCAACTACGTTTGCGTGAGAACTGTAATAATAAAACATTTTTCATTTAACTAATCAATTATTAGCTGTGTATCGAATCTTTATTACATCCGCGTTTGCTGCGAAGGGTTGGTATTGGTTGACCTTTTATACGTTTCACGTACCGAAAAGTGTAACAAAAATAAACCGCGTTGGGTAAAAATTAAATCTGGGCTGTTGAACAAATTGGGTACGCAAAGAGATCCGTTTAGTATCGGTAATTGGCTAATCTGTACCCCGTAATCTGTAAGTCACACATTTGCTAAAATGTTAGTCACCTTTAATGGGTTTTTCTTCTGCATGAGAAAATTTTTGAAGGAAAAACCCTGGAATCTATATTTAGACTATCAAGAACAATAGAAATTTAAGAAGTAGTTTGAATTTGAAGTATTTGACTGTTAAATAACTTATTTAATGAAATTATTCTCTGAGGATAACGAAAACTAAAGACAACCAACTTTATATTTATTTTATTTTAATTACGGTACTCTTTTTAATTATTATCAGTGTCAATTATAAAATCGATCTGAATTTATTAACCGATTCGTTTCTTGTTTCTAATAAAAATACTTTTGGTCTGTAAATATAGTAGCGCAACTTGAAGTTTGAAGCCTTAGAGCAAAAGGAAATTCTGAAACTTCTCAGTTCCATAAGTGTTTTTTTGTATTCGATTGGCTTCGGAATAGAATATCAAGAATACAAGGTCAAAACAAGAAATAACAAAATGTTATAGTTTAAGAAATTTGTCTGCTTGTTGCAGTCCTTTGATAAATAACATTGCAGCTACTCGATATTTCTGGCAGTGATTTATTCTTTTTACTTTTGTTGAAATTTTGAGCGAGTGCATGTTTTATTCTTCTTTGGTAAGAAAAGCATCTAGTTCAATTTGAAAG
>VTPC01090407.1:280698-291433 GCA_011009095.1 Ignelater luminosus | reverse complement strand
TTTTCCTATATTTGTTACCGTTAATGCATGCGTGGAGGTTTCAAGAAACACTTTTGCTACTAAAACTATATTTTCTAAAACATCTAATTTTGACGTCTGCAACTTGAGGAAGGTAGATAACACTTTTCTAAATCAAATTGTAATACTAATTCGAAATCCTTTCATTTGCAGGGCATTTATCATGTGTGGAATGCAGTGCCAGACAGTTCGAAACTTCCTCCAAATTTATCTCGTGGCAAATATGAAATGCTTTGCACTTTTACCTATCATTCTTACAAGGCAGTTGTTCTAGAGTTCTATGGAGAAATTAAAGATAAACCGGTAGATTGGGAACAAATACCTGAACGTAATTGGCATTGAGAATTCACGTAAACGTGCAGTTGCAATCTTTGACAATGAAACATGATGGGAAAGGTTTTTACGTTACAAGTGCTTCATTTTCGTTTATTGAGATTGCATATTGTACCTAATCGATATAAAAAAATATTGTTGAAGTAAATCACGATTTGAGTTCTTATAGCACTGTAAATAACTATGTACTTACTATGTACAATATTAAGACTATTAAAAGGAACGCTTAATCTATAATTTTTTGATATTCCAAAGTTTAGTTTAATTAAGAAGAGGTATAGCACAACATAAGAATTAATTTTTTTACTTCTACCATCAAAACCTATTTTACTGTCTCGGACCCCTTTATTTTACGAGAAATCATGAAAGTACTGTTTTTATCGATTAAATATTAAATTTAATACGTTATACCTTCTAATAACGTTTCCTTTGCTGTAATAGCACTATACATCTTTTAATCTAAATACTTTTTTCATTTTTTACCTCATTCAGTATAAAACTAAATATCTGCTATCGATAAAATTTTATATTTCAGAAAATACCTTAAAGATAACATGAAAGACTCATTTTTAGGTAAAAATACTGAATGAAATTCTATAAATGTTTTTAAAGTTTACAGTTTAATTAATAACGCTTTTAGAACGTTCTACAAGCGCCCAACTAGACGCGTCCAGATGGACTTTAGTTGTTCCAAAAATTATATTACAGAGCTTAAGCTTATGGCCTGAGATAAACACGTTTACATCAAAGATATTGGGCACAGTGTTCTTTTGTAATATTGGTTTTATGTTGCTATCGCATACTGCCTACTTTATCGAAAATATTCGAGATATTGTTAAAATGGCCGAATTGTTAACGTCTGTGAATATAACACTACAGGTAAGCGAAATACTAAAAGATATTCATAAACGGTAATAATGATGCAAGAATTTATTTTCCTAGTAGTAACGGTTAGTTATCTTTTACTACGGAAGGGCAACATAAAACCATGGTCTTCTGATAAACTTCTCACTGTAGTTTAGGCCTAGGCCTATCTTATCGTATATCCCTAATATTTGATATCTACTGTGTTAATGATAAAGATCTTCTTTGTAGAGTTTTGTAAGAATAACAACAATGATATACTACAAGAAGGATCTCAACATTCTATTACAAAAAGTATGGAAAAAATTCTGGCCTTCACATGTGTTAGAACCATCGGAGAATCAAAAACTGAAGAAAATAACTACACGTTATTTCACATTTGTGATGATGTTTGGTATAGCAGCAACATGTACAACTGTTCAGTTTATGTACCAGCCCTTAATATTGGGAATTAGAATCTTACCTTTGATGCTAAAGTTACCGTTTGATTTTGCCATTAGCCCAATATTTGAGATACTCTACGTATGGAACGCTTGTACTTGTATGTGTATACAGTTTTCTGTCCTAGGATTTGATTTCTTTTTCACCATGCTCACTTGGAATTGTGCTATGCAATTTAAAATATTAAGGATTGTTTTGGGAAGAATTGTTGTTGAACCAAATGACAGAATGCATGCGAATACTAGTCTAACTAACCAGGAAGAGAAGAAGAAAGAAAAAGAAGAAACTGAGAAACTAATTAAATGCATTGAGCATCATAAACAATTACTAGGGTACTAGTACCCCATAGATTATCTAACCTCGCAAATCTTAACGCATGCTTTTTTTAGTATATGCGATGATATGGAAAGTATGTTTAGATACATTCTGTTAATACAACTTTTAGATAGCGCTCTAGCAATATGTGTTTGTTGTTTTGCCGCGGTAAGTAGAACACGTGAAAATGACGTAAAAACGTATTTAGATTTTTTAGGTTGCTGTACCATCTCTGTTTGCTAAGATGATGACATTTAGTGTGATGTACGTAATGCAGTTATTTTTATATTGCGCGTTTGGAAATGAATTATTGCATCAGGTACGTCACAATCGAACAAACCAGTCAGAAACGTCATTTGACCATTTTTCTTTTTCATTTGCAAGTAGATTTAAGTTAAAAGTTAAAACAGCGTTTCTTAGTCTTTTGTGTGCTTTGGAATAGTTTGAGATTTTCCCATTTAATAAATAATAGACACATTCACAAGGCTTATAGCCTTTTCCGTGGATCAGACTCGGACCGCGGAACATACTTTATCCATCCCTGGTTAAGACTAAATTAATTTTCCCGGGTTCTGTTTTTTTTGAGTTAAAGAATCTGACATATCTTAAGTTATTTGTAAGTGCGAGGCTAGAATCATAAATGCTGGATATTTTAGTTTTGGTAAAGTAGCTGAGGACAAGCCCCACGGTGAGTTTTGAAGGATTTTCTCTACACTTAATAGCCGAGAACAGAGTTTAGTTAGAGTTAAAGTGTGTCTTATTCTTGTGTATGCAAATCGAGTTTCAGATAGGCGTAGAATCTCTCTTAAAAATCTCACTTAAATTCTTCTGAAGTCAAGTGTTTAATCGCATGGACTTGTGGAAGCAAGTCTGAACCATACGACAACAGAAATCAAATGACAGAACCAATATATCAGGAAGATATTACTTTTACAGTCTAGATCACATTATCTTATTTCCTTATTCTCGGTAGACAATTTTTTTCAATCAACTCTTTTCAATGCGGTACGTGCAATATTGTGAGAGATGAAGTCTCTTCTTCTTTTCTCTTGCCGTTTCAAATAGTTGGTCGGGTGTTGTCGATGAAACAAAAATTTGTTACAAATCTGATCCGCTGTCCCATGAAACTCCTATCACCTATAAACAAAATGTGTGCTTCTTGGAAATCAACAAGAGAAGAAATCTAACTGCTGAATGAATTAACGAACAAACGAAATAAAAGTTAGGCTAGTCGTGGGAGTTAAACTCCTCTTTAGTCAGTAAAATGGGATTTGATAGTGGAACGAAGAATTAGAACTAGACGCGCTCGGATGTGGCTTTGATGGCGAATCGATAAGTCAAATAAAAAATTCCCACACAAAGCTTTCTACGAAAGTAGGTCATTGAGGGCTTCTGGTTCTTGTCCCATATCGTTGTCGTCCTTTCGCGTCGCTATGGAATCTTCTCTACGAGTCTGGACTTCCGAAATAGGTGGTATGAGCCGCTCACAAGATCTGAGGTTACGAAACTGCGAGCTGGACCTAGTGGTAATGATGATAATTCAATGTGTTCATTCCTCCACACAATACATAATACTGACCAGTTTGCAGTATTTGCAGACGTTCCATAAACGAAGTGACAGGAAGAAGCTTGCAGCTAGTTGTCCTCATAGGTTAGTAAAAGTCTCTAGCGGAAGGAGCTGTGGTATAAAGATGGGCAAGAAGGTTGAGAAACGCTAGTAAATTGAAAGAAAGTTCTTTTGTTTTGATTTCATGAGACCGTTTTATTAATTATCTTGTAAATCTTGCTTTTTAGAGCCTGACTTTGGCATACGCAGCCTTCAGATGCGGTTGGCATTTTACTGGAAATAAAGACATAAGAAAATCTTTAATAATGCTGATGCAGAAATCACAAAAAGGGCAATGTTTAACTGCCAGAGGATTTACTATCGTAAATTATTCTAGTTGCTTGCAGGTAATTACAAGATTTAGAATAGCCAAACAGCTAAGATGACTTTTTTAGTGGTACTGTGATTTTGCAGCAAGGGTAGGCAAATTTAGCCTTCAGGCTCGAAAGTGTGCGATATATGGGCCTGACCCTGAAGGCCAAAGGTTTGCCTGCCTTACAGTTTAGTTAGTATTTATTTTATTTTTACTACTAGTTAAGTCAAGAAGACTGCTCTTTAGTACTAGCAGCATCTAAACGTCATGTCAGAGTTTCTCAGCTTTGAAGTGCCACAGAGAGTAAAAGTAAATTCACTTTGTGGAAATCTCAAACTGTCATAAGATGATGCGTCAATGACTTTAAAGTACTTACATCAATGTAACACATCATTAAAAGTCACCCCATAGCTAATCTAATGATTTGATCACCAAGGAAGGTTTATTAATATTTCTTGTATTTCCAGGTTTTGAGAATGGCGTTCTCGTTCTACACTGTATTAGATGGCATGAAGAAAAAATTAAAATTTTAGATTTGCTCAGCAGCTTTGTAGCTATTTGCATTAGAGTGCACAAGAGTTATAACTTTTTAGGCATCAACTTACCCAACAGTCACTATATAGCCTCAATTAGCTTAGAATAGTTTTTGACTGCAATTACTATGTTATTCTTGTGTGTGAAATTTATAAATATAGAATGCATCAAATATTTTTGTTAATGTTTGGTTTCTCATTACGAGTACTGAGCTATAAACCACAGACATTTTCAAAACATACATATACTTATATGTCTGACCCGTAGAAAACAGAGATAAAAGCTTGTAAATTGCAATGGTTTCAAGAAATACTAGAAGACAAGGAATCTACGTGCTTTAAAACAGACAACCTTGTAAACTCAATTTAACTATTGGACAAGATGTATGGATAAACAAGCTTTTGACTGGTTCTGCTGATTTGTAATGGCTTTGCCACGTGTAGAAACTTCCCTTTTGAAGCTCGTTCTCAGGATATCAGGATATGTAAAGAATGTTAATTCTGTATGGGTCAGTTAGTTACTTAACTCAAATACGACATTTTAAGTAGAAGTAGTCATTAGTTACAGATCTTACAAGGTTTTTATTTTCACCATAGGAATAACTTCACTTAAAGCTTTTAGAAACTTAAATACAAGTTTAAAGGAATATATCAACAAACTAACCACTATTACTAATATAAATAAACAAAAACCAATAACATCTAAAAGATAATACTGATATAAAGGTAAATCCATAGCGGGACTTCGTAAGTGTTTTGCTCCTTTATGGCGTATAGTATATTCTATCCACCAAATAGCTTTTTCTAAACCTGTCATAGGTTGATCTTGTACTAATTCTGCTAGCTCCTTTATGTTATTGCGGTATCTATAAGCAAAATTAACAATGAGCAATATAGGAAACCTTTTTATATTTAGGAAAGCCTTACTTAGGATTTTCAATCATTCCTAAAATGGCAGCTTTAAAGGTTTCTTTGGTCATGGTTTCGTGATCCAAAGATAACGCGATTCCTTTTTGTACTAATTTCTTTACGTTTGTTGGTTGATCTCCAAAAAATGGCAAACCAAGCATTGGAGTATGACTGTATATGGATTCTTCTATGGATTGCCATCCTCCTTGGGTTATAAAAAGTTTCACATTTGGATGTCCTAAAATACAAAATAAAAATTATGATATAATAAATCATAATGAAAAAAGAGCTTACTTAGTATAGCTTGCTGAGGAAACCACTTTGCTACCATTACATTTTCTGTTTTGTTTGGTAAATGTACGTTATCAAATTTCCAAAGCACTCTATAAGGAATTTCCGCAAATGCTTTTAATATAATATTGATTGTTTTCTTGTTCACATTTGCACTTCTAACATTGGTGCCCAAACTGAAATAGATGGCACCGCCCGCTTCCCCATCCAAAAGGTCTTGTAGATTCTAGAAAAGACAAAATCAGTAATACTAAACAACATGGATTTCAAACGAAAATGCTTGTACCTGTGGCAAAGCTGTGGAAAAATCAATATGACTTCCGCCACCTATCTGTATTACAGAAGGAATCAAGGGTCTGATAACATTAAAAATGTGATCCGTATTTACAAACAGTAAACTCATTCGATTCCTCATTTCCATTGAGGTTGGATAGTGTTCTCCAAAATATTTTCTAATCAATTTAGTTTCTTGAGGAATTGTAACAAATCTGAGGTATATTTTCATAAAGGCTGTATATAAAGTACTCAATAAACGTTCCTTGAAATTAAGAGGTGTTACAAATGGTAATGCCACATCTGGTTGTAATATTGGATGGGATGGGTTTCCCAAAGAATGATACACTGTGGTGAATGTCTCCATTGATGAGATGCCAATAAGTGGACATTTGTACAATTCGGCAAAAGCATACATGGTTGGATGAAACAATTCTGCTAGCACCAAATCAAATTGTTGATTATCTTCATTTTTAATTAATTCTTGTACTTGAGGATGTAATAGTTCTTCTTGTAATACGTGTACAGACATAGATTGATACATACGAATGAACTTTAAGTTGTCGTCCTTCGCTGCCTCTATCAAGTTGGTAACATTATATTTTTCATTTAATAATCCATAAGTAAAATGTAAATCAATTTCAGTTAAGTTTGTTAATCTTTTATCATTAATCGGATCGGTAGTTAATAAAGTTACTTGATGTCCTCTTTGAGATAATTCTTTCCAAATATGCCGAAACGCCGTTTGATGACTGTAAGATGGTGTAGGAACTATAGCCAATATTCGAGCACTATCAGATTTGTTTAAAAACGTAAAAACAATTAATAAATTTAAAAAAATAACTTTGAGAGACATTTCGCGTTTGTTGTATCACAGACAAAACACAAATGGAGAAAAAGTTGAAAACTGTTCTGTTTTTATAGAAAATACTATGGAAATAGGGTCAATTATCAAAATAATAAAAATAGCAAAAGTTTTTAGTAATCTTTACAAGTGAATGCGTTTTTGTAGATTAGTCATAGCTACACAAAAAGTAACAAGACGATTAGATAATTTTTTCGATGCTGTTTTAATCTATTCTAGTAATTCAATAATAGTTGACAATATAAGTTAAGATTGATTTGTTTAATATTTAATAAAAGAAGTTATTGGCGCCATTGTGCAACCTTTATTCACGGAAACATTTAAACTGCTTATCTCTTAACGTACTTTGTAATCAATAATCATATCCATGCTGAGCACGCGTGCTTTTCAGAAATAGGAAGTTTTGAGAATGATTAATGATTATAAGATATAATGATACCTATTATGTTTCATGTATTGTATTTTTCGTTGATTCTTATAAAAACGATTTATTTACGTTTCACGGAAAAAGAATTAAAAAAGTCCTTATCTACGTAAGACTAACCAATAAATAAAAATGCTGATCGAGAGATAAAATAAAAACTTTAATAGAACCTTTAGACAGGTAGTTTCCGCTGGTGTGTACTTCGATCACTCATTCCACATTCTCCTTACATGCACTTCACAAAAAGATAGTTTTGTTATTCTTCGGCAATTTTTACAATACAAATTGATATCGGCATTACGTCACGATAAGACTAATAGATATTATTGCATTTTGGATACATGGTTGGGTCTTTTAATCGTTCAAAGTCTAATCGGTAGAATTGATGCAAAAATGGACAAAATCAATGGGCATATTTTTGTAAGAGATCTCCAGATGTATTATCCTTTCAAGAAAATTCCCGTGAAAAACAACAGACAAAAGAGTCACAAAAAATGCTAAATGGCTGCGGATTCCAGAATATAACAAACAGTCTTGTGAAAAGATTCTAGAATATTTCATCTTACATAAACATTACGTAGGAGTCGTACAGACATCATAAATAACCATAATCGCATTTTCATGAAAATATCCTTCCTTTCGTTGTTCATCTGTTGACAGTTACTCACCAAAGTTTCAGCAATTTTGGACCCGCAGTTTTTATGTAACAGTCGTTTGAGTGAGTTGATGTGAAGTTTTTTGTGAAAATGGACAAAATCGAGTATCGAGCTGTCATTAAATATTTGTTTTTGAAAGGCAATACGCCTTCGCAAATAAAAGATGACTTGGATTCTGTGTATGGGGACTCTGCACCATCATTTACCACAGTGGAATTTCGGGCCGCTGAATTTAAACGTGGCCGTAAGAGCTTGGGAGACGATGAACGTTCGGGACGTCCAAAAACTGCAACTACCGACGAAAACATCGCCAAAGTTCACCAAATGGTGCTAGACGACCGCCGAATTAAAGGGAGAGAGATAGCAGAGGTTATGAACATGTCAAAAGAACGTGTTTGTCACATATTAAATCAACATTTAGGCATGAGAAAGCTGTCCGCACGTTGGGTGCCGCGTTTGCTCACGTTAGACCAAAAACGTGTTCGAACGAATATTTTCAACGCTCTTTTGGCGTAGTTTAGGCGAAATAAATCCGAGTTTTGGCGCCGATGAATTACTGTAGATGAAACTTGGATACACCATTATACGTCCGAAACAAAAATATTGCAAAGGGGGAACCGGCTCCAAAAAAAGCAAAAACTGTTTTTTCGGCTGGGAAAGTGATGGCGACTGTTTTTTGGGATAGTCATGGAGTTATTTTAATCGATTATCTTCAAAAAGGAAAAACCATTACAGGAGCATACTATGTATCATTACTTGACAAGCTGAAGGCAGATTTTGCGAAAAAACGGCCACATTTGCAGAAAAAGAAAATCCTGTTTCACCAAGACAACGCACCGTCTCACACCTCAGCGGTTGCCATGGCGAGAATCCACGAATTACGGTTTGAACTGCTTGACCATCCGCCTTACTCGCTAGATCTAGCCCCAAGCGACTTCTTTTTGTTCCCTCATCTAAAAATTGCGCTCGGAGGACAAAGATTTTCGTCAAATGAAGAGGCAATCGCCTTCGTGAACAATTATTTTGCAGAGAAAAATGCCGAGTACTATTTGGACGGGTTACAGAGATGGGAGCATCGCTGGGAGAAGTGTGTAGAGTTACAAGGAGACTATGTTGAAAAGTAAAAAATAATTTTCAGAAAAAATGTCTTGTATCTTTGTTAGGTCGGAAACTTTTCAGACCACCCTCGTAAACATTAAACTTATTCAACTAAAGAAACTAATCAGACATGTACTAGAAACAAAGAGGAAAATACAAAAAGGGCCCCATAGGGCAGCATAAATTTGTCGTGACACTTTGTACTTTTCCTTCAAAAGATATTTCGAAGTCAGACTCTCAGAGGGTTAAGTCATTATTTTTCTATTATAATGCAGAGGTTGTTTTCCCATAAACGGTGCTAAAACATATTCATTCGGAAGTGGTTTCCAATATATAGTTTCAAAATTATCATTTGATACTCATTTATAGTAAAGTTGCGGAAAGATTGAAGAGTCTAGTTTAGCTATTTACCATAATCCATTCATCTTATGTGGATGTATCCCAAAAATAAACAAACAAAATCAATTGGTTATTTAATTTTGCAACAAAAGAACACCTGAAGCTTAATTTGTATATGAGTAAATGTCTAATCACATTTTATATAATTTATATCGGATTTACTTATTGCTGGTCTATGCATCACAGTTAATTCAGACTGATAACCACTTTGTTACTAATTTGGGTTCGCCTATTTCTGAACGTTTGCAAACTCTTTGGGTTTTCTAGATTATTCTTTTAGATCTTTTTGCAGAGAGCCCAAGATCCTTCAGTTCTTCTCTTTTGAGAAACTTTTAGTGCATTGTGTTTTTTGACGAACACGATTTCTTGAAAAAATAAAAACCCACTTGCTGCATCTTTTTTGGCGTTGGCAGTTTTGAAAAGACCTTCATTTTCAGATCTCTTGCCTTGCCTATATCAAGTTTCGAAACTGTATTTTTTACAAAAATCTCTTGTGAGTTATTAAAGACGGCTTTTGCGCAGTTTTTCTGGGGATGCTCTGGGACTTATTCAATGTTCTTCATCTGGTCTTCCACTAATGTCTGAAAGTCTGGTGGTAAGTCTACTAAGTAACCTTCTGCACTAAATCCTAATTATGTTGCGTCGTAATTTTTGAATCAGGACTGGTCTTATTTACAACCTTCTTCTTCAACTGTTAGTTTATCTTCATTCATAAATGTATCTTCTGCTTCTTTATCATCTTTATTTTTCAGCTTTTTCTAATTTCACATCATCTAAATACTTTGCTTGTGCTTCTTGAGATTTCCTATGTTCTAAGACGTTTTTGATTTCCAGGATTTTCCCTTCTAATGAGAGAATTTCGTTTCGTCAAAAATGACAACATGGCTTATGGTTTTGATAGCTTCCAAATCTTCATTTTTGAAATTTTCGATTTAATACCAAACCATATTTCGGCCAAGATTTTATTTTTTAGACAGGATACTCGTTGAAGATTTATAATGTAAACAGTTGTTAAAACACTTTCATTCCAAAAACTATTTTCTAACTTTGTTGTTAGCATCATCGAACGTACAGTAACAATAATTGTCCGATTCGTGTATTCAGAGACTCCATTTTGCTCTGGGGTGTAAGCCACTGTATAATGTGGTAAGTAAGTCTTAAACTCCCATGCAGAGACTTCTGTAACTCCTATCGGGCGCATCCCCAGGTGTCCGATAGCGGAATGCTCTCGCAAACCAACAGGCCTGCACAACTTGAGGACTCCAGCTACTCATAGTCTTGATTGGGTCTTTGTCAGGCCCGGCTCAAAGCTCGAGTGTATGTCGGACCGGGGCTCAGTTTAAAAAAAAAATCGTTAGGATCTGTCGGGTAATTCGGGTCCCTGGAGCCTGTCGGAC
>VTPC01090407.1:203017-280298 GCA_011009095.1 Ignelater luminosus | reverse complement strand
TTGCGAAAAACGGCCACATTTGCAGAAAAAGAAAATCCTGTTTCACCAAGACACCTCAGCGATTGCCATGGCGAAAATCCACGAATTCTTTTTGTTCCCTCATCTAAAAATTGCGCTCGGAGGACAAAGATTTTCGTCAAATGAAGAGGCAATCGCTTTCGTGAACAATTATTTTGCAGAGAAAAATGCGGAGTACTATTTGGACGGGTTACAGAGATGGGAGCATCGCTGGGAGAAGTGTGTAGAGTTACAAGGAGACTATGTTGAAAAATTAAAAAAAAATTTGTTAGGTCGGAAACTTTTCAGACCACCCTCGTAAACATTCAATTTATTCAGTTAAAGAAACTAATCAGACATGTACTAGAAACAAAGAGGAAAATGCAAAAAGCGCCCCATAGGGCAGCATAAATTTGTCGTGACACTTTGTACTTTTCCTTCAAAAGATATTTCGAAGTCAGACTCTCAGAGGGTTAAGTCATTATTTTTCTATTATAATGCAGAGGTTGTTTTCCCATAAACGGTGCTAAAACATATTCATACGGAAGTGGTTTCCAATATATAGTTTCAAAATTATCATTTGATACTCATATATAGTAAAGTTGCGGAAAGATTGAAGAGTCTAGTTTAGCTATTTACCATAATCCATTCACCTTATGTGGGTGTATCTCAAAAATAAACAAACAAAATCAATTGGTTATTTAATATTGCAACAAAAGAACACCTGAAGCTTAATTTGTATATGAGTAAATGTCTAATCACATTTTATATAATTTATATCAGATTGACTTATTGCTGGTCTATGCATCACAGTTAATTCAGACTGATAACCACTTTGTTACTAATTTGGGTTCGCCTATTTCTGAACGTTTGCAAACTCTTTGGATTTTCTAGATTATTCTTTTAGATCTTTTTGCAGAGAGCCCAAGATTCTTCAGTTCTTCTCTTTTGAGAAACTTTCAGTGCATTGTGTTTTTTGATGAACACGATTTCTTGAAAAAATAAAAACCCACTTGCTGCATCTTTTTTGGCGTTGGCAGTTTTGAAAAGACCTTCATTTTCAGATCTCTTATTTTGATCTTAGATATGGCTGACTTGCTTATATCAAGTTTCGAAACTGTATTTTTTACAAAAATCTCTTGTGAGTTATTAAAGACGGCTTTTGCGCAGTTTTTCTGGGGATGCTCTGGGACTTATTCAATGTTCTTCATCTGGTCTTCCACTAATGTCTGAAAGTCTGGTGGTAAATCTTCTAAGTAACCTTCTGCACTAAATGCTAATTATGTTGCGTCGTAATTTTTGAATCAGGACTGGTTTTTTCTCAAGAACGGGTCGTCTTATTTACAACCTTCTTCTTCAACTGTTGGTTTATCTTCATCCATAAATGTATCTTCTGCTTCTTCATCATCTTTATTTTACAACTTTTTCTAATTTCACATCATCTAAATACTTTGCTTGTGCTTTTTGAGATTTCGTATGTTCTAAGACGTTATTGATTTCCAATATTTTCCCTTCTTATGAGAGAATTTCCTTTCGTCAAAAATGACAACATGGCTTATGGTTTTGATAGCTTCCAAATCTTCATTTTTGAAATTTTCGATTTAATACCAAACCATATTTCAACCAAGATTTTATTTTTTAGACAGGATACTCGTTGAAGATTTATAATGTAAACAGTTGTTAAAACACTTTCATTCCAAAAACTATTTTCTAACTTTGTTGTTAGCATCATCGAACGTACAGTAACAATAATTGTCCGATTCGTGTATTCAGAGACTCCATTTTGCTCTGGGGTGTAAGCCACTGTATAATGTGGTAAGTAAGTCTGAAACTCCCATGCAGAGACTTCTGTAACTCCTATCGGGCGCATTCCCAGGTGTCCGATAGCGGAATGCTCTCGCAAACCAACAGGCCTGCACAACTTGAGGACTCCAGCTACTCATAGTCTTGATTGTATGTCGGACCGGGGCGCAGTTTAAAAATTTTTTGTTTGTTTTGGGGCGTTCGGGTATGTAAGGTTTGTTGGGCTGCTACAGCCTGTCGGATCGTTAGGATCTGTCGGGTAATTCGGGTCCCTGGAGCCTGTCGGACTTTTCGGACCGCGTTTCGACCTGGAGATTTTGGTTAGTGCAGGACTCTAACCGACGTTGAATTTATCACTTCATAGGTTAAGCAGATTGAGTTTCTTTTTGATGACACGTTAGTAATTCCTCTTTGCGTTCATGAAGTTCTTAATAGCTAATTATTATTAACTATTTGCATAATAAATTAGATACTAATTTAACGATTAATCGATTATTATTTTATCATTTTGAGTAATCAATTAATCAATTATTCATGCTTATCGGATTAAGTAGTCCATTCTTCGATTATTTTTTTGTAATCGATAGTCAATTATTGAGATTAGTAATTGCGGTAATTGCTCAGCCCTAATCAAGACTCAAGTGAGAGAAAGGGAGAACAGCTGTTGGTTGTATTTACCAATGTGACTTTCCGCCAGTTATTGTTTATTTTGTTTCATTGTAGAAACTAAAATTTGCACATTTGTAATCGCATATTTTGCATTCAAAAGGTTTCTCTCCACATTTTTAGTAACAAATTCACATTCAAAGGTATGCGAGCATTCATATTGGCGAGAAATTCTTTTAGTGCGACATCTGCGATTATAAATGTGCGGTGAAAAAGAGTTTAGAAATACCCGTGTGTATCCATAGTGGCGAGAAACCTTTTAAGTGTAGCCAATATGCGATTATAAAAGTATTACGGAAAACCATTTACGAAGACGTTGACGCGTGCTTAGTTCTGCGTTCATGACGAGAAACGTTTCGCGTGTAAAATATATATTTATAAATGTTCGAAGAAAAGCATTTTACAAACGCATAATATGAGTGTTCACGGGAGAGAGAAACGTTTTAAGTGTAGTATATGTAATTATAAAATCATGGGGATATACACTATCAGATTAGTGTAAAATCTGCAATTATAAATGTTTGCTACAAAGTGATTTGCGAATGTATACCGCCACAGGCGTATCACAAACAAAACTAGACAGAAGAGCTAATTGCAAACCCATGTGCAAACAGACGAACGTCAATACAAAGCGTAGCACACACCGATTTGCGAAATCAGTGATTCTATTAGTATCACAGTCATTAACAATTTGGTGTTTACAAAATAAATGTCCAGTTTTAAAACTCAATATTTAACGTTACATGCTCCTTCAAAGTGGCGAAAAGCCTTTTCAATGTAATG
The DNA here is from genome assembly GCA_011009095.1 of Ignelater luminosus. Taxonomy (NCBI): domain Eukaryota; kingdom Metazoa; phylum Arthropoda; class Insecta; order Coleoptera; family Elateridae; genus Ignelater; species Ignelater luminosus. Next base: position 277,049 of record VTPC01090407.1, on the reverse strand, counting down.
TATAGGGTTGTAGATGCGCAGGGTGAATTTTCTTGCTCAAACCAATATTATTCTAGCAATGCAGACATCAATAATTAGGTGTTTGAAAATAAATAACTGACTAAAACGTTTTAAAACTCAATACAGAACTACCCATATCTTAACCACCAGTTTATGTTGACAAATCTAAATACTGTTCAGGTTTAATAAGCGCATTTTCCTCCTCAAGTTAATGATTCTAACATCACAGTAATCAACAGTTACATGTTTTAGAAATAAATAAATAAATCGAAAGAATTATTGTTCATTTATTAGAAGAGCGAGGAATATTAAGTTAGTACGGTTAGTCCTCAATGAAATAAAACTGTTTTTAGTGCTATCGTTCAGTGTTATTTCTTTAAATTACTATTGTTTTTATTATTTATCATATAAACATGAAACATGAAAGCGAATTATGTAGCAAAAATAGTTAATGTAGTAAATTCAAAGAAGAATTATGCTTTGGTAAATGTCATTTACTACGGTAGGAAATTACGTAGTAAAGGAAACATTTTCTTCGTTCCTATCCTTGCTGACCACTAAGCATACAAACTTCACTCTAAACTGTTGCCAACATGACATATTCTAACAAAATTTACACACAGAAGCTGTTTACATGCGTATTGATAGTAGCGAGAAACCTTTCAATGTGAAGTGTGCGATTATTATTGTGCCGTTGCCGGTAATTTAAAACTAGGATAATATTGCCGGTAAATGGAAACAGAGGTGTTCGTATTAGTTACCATTTTAATGTTTAATCTAATATCTCTAGCTTCAGGTTTGGGCAAAACGATTACAAAAGACAACAATAAACGTAAAAAAAATGAATTTCTAAAAGTTCTCATTTTGGGCAACATTCTTGGCAATATTTCCGGATATAGTTCTAACAATATCTCTTATTCCTTATTTGAAGAGTCAGTATTTGTTTGTATTTTTGTCTACTATAAATTCAAATCAAGCTTTTTGCTTTCATGAATTTATAGACAGATATGTAGTACCATAATAAAATATGCCCTAAACTCTCGTGGAATCTTAGTTTCCTCTGAAAAATATTAAATGCCTGAACCCAAATGTCGCAACTTTTTGATCACACGATAGTAAACAAAATTTACAAAGCAAAAATTAATATAACCGTAAATCTTTAAAGAGTTTTTATTTTTGACTTTGTAATAACAAACTCTATAAATCTAAAAATTAATTTTAATGAGTACATTAACAAGCTAATCGTTAATAGTAATACCAAAACACAGAAACTTATAACATCCAGAAGATAATATTGATACCAAGGTAAATCAACAGCAGGATTTCTCAAATGTTCTGCTCCTTTATGGCGTATTACATATTCTATCCACCAAATGGCTTTTTCCAAGCCTGTCATAGGTTGATCTTGAGCCAATTCTGCCAATTCTTTAACTCTGTTATGGTATCTAGAATTAGAATAGTAAGCATTAAGAAAAAAGCTTGGATGTTAGAAAGGTCTTACTTTGAATTTCTGATGATTTCTAAAATTGATTGTTTAAAGGTCTCCTTAGTCATAGTTTTATGATCTAAAGACAGAGCGATTCCTTTGCTTACTAATCTGTTTATATTTGCTGCTTGATCTGCAAAAAATGGCATACCAAGCATCGGTGTATAACTGAATATGGATTCTTCGATAGATTGCCATCCTCCTTGGGTTATAAATAATTTTACATTTGGATGTCCTAGAAACAAAAGTAAAGATTTTTCCTAATAGTAAAGTTTTGAAAAAGAAGTAAAAATCCGTACTTAATACAGCTTGTTGAGGAAACCATCTTGATATCATCACATTATCAGTTTTGTTTGACAAGTTATCATCAAATTTCCAGAGCACTTTATAAGGAATTTCCGCAAATGCTTCTAATATAGCGTTGAGAGTTTCGTTGCGTACGTTTCCACTCTTCACATTGGTACCTAAACTGAAATAGATAACCCCACCTGTTTCTTCATCCAAGAGTTTCTGTAAGTTCTGTAAAAAAGAATTACTAAAATCAATAAGTGATAAAACAAATGGTAAACATCGTAATTTTTTTATTTTGATTTCGAAATCTTTATCACAATTTGCAAAATAAGCTCGCGCAAACCCAATAATTAATGACGTACCATCCCATAAGACTATGTATCATCTATACAACACCGCTGATGATACCTACTACAGTCTAAGGTAAACCAAGCTCGTTTCAAAAGAATCATTGAACCAATAATATCGTAGTATCCTGGAGGTCACGCCGTTGCTCAACAAATTGAGTCTAAGACAGATAATAAAAGAATCAAGAGAAACATAGTTCAGAAGAATTGAGATCGGTGGCTAAATTTCAGATTTGTGTAACAACGGCGAGTTTTAAATTGACGTTGGACTTGGAGGTTCGATAGTATACCCAATCTGATGGATTGAACAATCCAGTATGAAAGTCGCTGCCCTGACCTAGATTGTTCCCAGCAACCAACATAGACCAAATTTCAAATCTATTCCGAGATGCATAAAGAAACAAACTGGACCAAGGCTTATTAAATGGCAAAAATCAAATGGGGTAGCTATGAGTTTCATTGATCTACTTATCCCTTTGAGAAAATGATAGAGAACAATCGTAGCGACTTCCTCTCGTAAGGTGATCATGTGATATAGTCTTTTCTGCTGCAGGCTTACTTCTCTTAAACCCTATAGACGACATAATAATATATAATATAGGCTGAATGGAGCATGTCGTCAGTGAATAGATAGGAGGAATAAAAAATGAGTTTTGCGCGATTGGTGAGTCTTCCTTGTAGTCGGATCGGTCTTCAATTCTCGTCGGCTTCATTGCATCTGCTAATTATAAAAGCAATTGCGTAGAGTTCACCTACTCCTTCTATCAATAGTATACTTCATGGCTTTGTGGTTTTTGGCCTCTTGCATCTTGGTGAAACATAAAGAAGAACGGCGGAGAAGTTTTGTGGTTTGGTTCTGTTGATGGGTTAGAATTTGTTATTCCGAGCAACGGGTAACATGATTTCTGGATTGTTGATTGGGTTCAGGTAAAGTGTGGGTTACCTTACGGCAAGCAGAATTATGTCTAAGACGTTCTGGAGATCATCGGGCAGGTCCTGAATTTCAGTAAAGAAAATGACGGAGGGTGTTTGAGTTTTCTCTTGAATAACCTTGATAGGAGTCCGAATGGTGTTCTTAGGATACTGAAAACGGCGACTCAGTTTCACTCGACTGCCCTATTTACAAAGCCTCCACTAAGAATCTAAGTCTGACATTTATTAATCTAGCGATCTATTCGAAGTAACCTTCGACACTCTGGACACGGTAGCTCTGGAGCAGATGATGCGATAATTCATGATGGGGCGGACGAAGGTTTTATATGTGTGTGGATAAGGGTGCATAGACGCTGGGGGCGGCTAAAGACGGCTGCCTCACAGTTCTAGCCAAACATTGTTCTTGGGGAGGCTTAACTTAGTGGACTTGTTTGGGTGTCTGAATAGAATCTCCCCTAATCCTCCACTGCCAGAGCCAAGACCTTGGGCAACAGAATTCTGGAAGCAACGACAAAAGAAGGTGGTGCTACCAAAGTGCCAGAGTAATGAATCTGTCTTGATGGCGTATTTGAGTGAGCTACTAACCAAAAGTACTAATTTGAAGCTCTGATCAAAACCGTATTAAAGAAAACCCAATTTGTGTTTGTCAAGATGATCCAAAGAAAAATATTAGAGTTGTATGTAAGGTACTGTTTTGGGACAAAGAAGTAGCAACGTCCATATGACATATTTTCGAAGGTTTCAGGTTTCTCATCACAGGCGAGGTGAACTATGAACCCAACATAAGCCATACTCTGAATAAACAATTTCCAGACTGAATGAGCAGGTTTGCTATGCTACGTATGACTTTAGTCAGAAATACGCCAAGGGCAAAATAAATCTGAGAAGATGGTTTTGAAAGACTTTATAATTTGACGAGAAACAGACTAAATTGAAACTAAAATATTCTTACCTGCGGCAAGGTTGCTGAAGAATCTATGTGACTTCCTCCACCTATTTGTATCACAGAAGGAACCAAGGGTCTAATAACATTAAGAATCGGATCCGTATTTACAAACAGCAAACTCATTCGATTGCTTATTTTCGTTATAGTCGGAAAATGTTCCCCAAAGTGTTTTTTAATCGCTCTGTCCTCTCGAGGAATTCCCAAAAACCTGGCATGCATTATCAAAAAAGCAGTATGCAATGTACTTATTACACGTTCTTTGAAATTAAGAGGTGGCGCAAATGGCAATAACATATCTGGATGTAAGACTGGATGAGATGGGTTTCCCAAAGAATGATACCCTGCGATAATTACTTCCAATGATGATATACCAATAAGTGGACACTTGTACAGTTCGGCAAAAGCATACATGGTTGGATACAAAACTTCTGCTAACACCAAATCAAATTGCTGATTATCTTCATTTCTAATTAGTTTTTGTACTTGTGGATGTAAAAGTTCTGCCTGTAATATATCAGAAGTTATAGATACAAACATACGAATAAATTTCAGTTTGTCCTCTTGTGCTACATCTATTAGATTAGTAATATTGGCATTCCATGATTCATAAGTAAAATGTAAATCAATTTCAGTTAGGTTTGTTAGGTTTTTATTGTTAATTGGATCGGTAGTTAGTAAGGTTATTTGATGGCCTCTTAAAGATAGTTCTTTCCAAATATGTTGAAAAGCCACTTGATGACTGTATGATGGTGTAGGCACTATAGCCAGTATTCTAGCACAATCAGTTTCCATTAGAAACTGAGAAACAACTAGCAAACTACAAAAAGTAATTTTAAGGTACATTTTAAGTTTGTTAAATCACAAATGAAACACAAACTGAAGAATTTATGTAAAGTAATTGCCTCTTATAGCAAGGCTTTACACTTATCATCAGGATTATCTAAATAGTAAGTGCAATTAAGAATTTTTAAGATTCGATAGTGTTTTATTTACTAAGATAAATCAATGTGTTTTGTTTTTGTTGAAATTAATTTTATATAATGTAATGATAAGTTATTGTTTAACCTACATTCGCAGAAAAAGTAAAATGCTTATCTCTTGATAATGTCAATTACACTTACAATTTTCACAAGCAAATTTTTACAGGAATATGCAACTCTTCAGATTATTACAACTTGTTGAGATTATCAAAATGGACGATAAGTATAAATCATCTTTTTTATTTATTGGGGGAATAAACATGTTTGTAGACGAGAATTCAGAAAAATACAGCTGACTTTTTTAATCACCCTGTGTAGTACATAGGTGTATACCTATGAAATGAGACTTTCAGCTATTAGACCACAGATGTCGCTAGGAGTATTTTTAAACTGTCCCAAATGTCTTATTTTTTTCGTCTGTCATCTGTCAACAATATTCAATTCATTGTTTGTGATGTTTCATACAACAACGCATTGTTTTCGCTCTTGAAAATGTCGAATTTCGTGCCTTCAAACTACGATTTGCGGACATCGTTGATTTTCTGTTATCAATTGAAGAAAAACGCTTCTCAAGCTCATCAAATGCTTATAGAAGCTTACGGTGGACATGCTCTAAGCAGAGCACAGTGCTTCAGGTGGTTTGAAAAATTCCGAAGTGGTGATTTTAGCGTGGAGAACGAGGAACGTGGCCGGCCACCGAAAAAGTTTGAGGACACCGAATTGCAAGCATTGTTGAATGAAGATGATGGTCAAACGCAAGAGATGATGGCAGAGCAGTTGGGAGTGACCCAAAAAACCATTTGCAAACGTTTGAAAGACATGGGCATGATTTTAAAGGTCGGAAGATGGGTGCCGCATGAACTGACTGAAAGGCAGCAAGAGAACCGAAAAACCACTTGTGAAATGCTGCTCTCCCGGTTCAAAAGGAAGTCTTTTTTGCATCGAATCGTTACGGGTGTATTTCTCCAATCCCAAGCGTAAACGATCGTATGGTCCACCCGGCCACAAGCCAAAATCAACGGCCAAACCAAATCGCTTCGGCCGCAAGGCAATGCTGTGTGTTTTCTGGGATCAGCATGGTATGATTTGGTACGAGCTATTAAAACCAGGTGAAACAGTTGACGGTGCACGCTACCAACGACAATTGGCCGATTTGAACAGCGCTATACACCGAAAACGCCCAGAATATGCCGATCGGCGTCACAAAGTAATTTTTCTTGATGACAATGCACCACCACATCGAACAAGAGCGACCCGGGAATTGGTGGAGACGTACGATTGGGAACCGCTGGTGCATGCGGCTTACTCACCAGACTTGGCGCCTTCCGATTATCATTTGTTTGCATCGATGGGCCACGCACTTTCCGAGCAGCGCTTCAATTCTCACGAAGAAGCCAAAAAATGGCTCGATGATTGGTTTGCGGCCAAAGACGGCCAAATTTTATTTTGACAAATTCTGTTTACTTTTCCCTTAATATTCTATTTTGGTCCGATCAGAAAAATAGCCGTATAGACCCGATGCAAGATACTGACAGAATTTCTGTTGCATCTTCCTCATATTCAGCAAACAGTAGAGTGCCAAATAAAAGCGTTTTGGTTATAGCTAAATTCCCAGAAATCCAGAGCAGGTAGTTTTTAGAGCGGTGGATCTCGAAAGGAGAAGGCGAAGGAGAAGCTAAAATATTCGTGAATATAATAGAAGATAAACAGTTTCTAGTTTTAAACAGTAGAGGGCCCTTGAAATCTACCTTTAGGAGCTTAATCTTTGCTTTTACTTCAGCACATACTGAACAGACGAATGTCATTTTCTTTGTACTTTCTAGGAAATTTTAGGTAGATTTTTACTACAGATCCAGTAAAAGAATCTGGTTATGGTGATTTATGTAATTCAAACTCTTTGCTGATAACCATAGCGCAGAGGAATCTGGATAAGGCATCAACCTTCCTGACTCTATTATTTTGAAGTGGCACCAGATTTTTTGTTTACTAGCGTGTTTTAAATTGAAAACTAACGACAAACACAAATATTTGATTTTCCAACGTTTCAGAATCTTCAGTAACCTTTAAGGATAAAGGAAAAGTGTTACTTTCAGTTACACCTCTGATCTTATCTGAAGAGCGGGATATCCATTTTCAATACTGAACAATTAATCCCAGGGTTTGATGTAGGTAATTTTCATTTTTCTTTCTTACTCCATAGACTGTCCAAATGCCTGTTTTGCTTCTGCAATGACCTCTTTCATTGTAATTAATCTTCGAAGTTCATCAAGAGACGTAGGCCAACTTGGAACCAGCTGCTAGAGGTTGTGGCATGGCGTTGGTCGTTTCCTCTTAGATTATCTCAAATCTGGCAAATGAGGTCTGCAGCTTTTCCAATTTGGAACATACGATATACAATCTCTGGACAGCCTTTGCCCCAAGTAGTCTTATGGTACTTGCGGTAAGAAATGGTGAGTTATATCATTTCTCTGTGTCGTCCCACTCTTCTTGAACCCAAGGCTAGACTAGGTTTTTGAATATGCTATCATCTTCTCTTCCTGTATGGGAAATCATCTTTAGAAACTCTTCTTCCAGCATTCATTGTAGTAACGGATACTCGATTATGGTTTGGATGGTTTGGGGACACCAACAAGAGGAAGACACAGTGAGTCTGTAGCCGATCCCGCTAATCTTGTCTTTTCTTATATTTTTAATCAAAATAAAAAAACTCCAATTAATTTGGTAGACGCCCTTTTATTTTGTCATCTTGTAAAATATTATCAGTTTGTTATGTCGTGGAATATACAGTGATAAAGATAGAGTATAAATAAACAATTTTAACATATAAATATTATAACATAAATAAATTCTCTTTACTAACATTTTCTTACATTTTTCCAAAATAAACAGCAACTTCCGTTTGTTTTTATCCACTGCCTTTGTTTAACTAACTTTTATATATCTAGCAGTCTGCTAACATTTACATTACATTAACAAACATAATCAAGTTTTATAATGATTCTGTTTTAAATCTAATAAAATTATAAATGTGTGTACATTTAACTTCAATTCTTTGAATAATTAATAACATCATTTTATACTCATTAAGAAAGTTTATTTTCATTTCCATTGTCATGGCTTTTTTATTTATTCACTGGTTCAAGTTTAAATATCATCACACTATTTACGGCATTTGTAATTCAAATATGCAGTTTACGTCTCCTTTTATCAATACCCCGCTGTTATACAATCAATGAATCAGGTAACCTGCTAATGTGAAGAAAAATATTTTAACAATATAAAAATATTCCAACCAAGACACTAATCTAGAATGTTTGTAACTAGCTGAATTAGTTTTTGCCCTGAGCTGATCGTTACACAGTCAGTTTAGTTCAAGAAGTTACAAGCCCAAGTCAAGCAGACGTAAAATAGTTTTGATTAGCTAGATTGGTTTTTTCCTGGGCTAGGTCGTGCTCTATGAGCGCTGGACTTAAGTAAGTTGTAGGTAATTTGCGGAATTTCTAGATCTATCAATATTTAATGTCTTCAGAACAAGCAAATAAAATGTTTTCTTAAAAAGCAGTTTTAATTCATCTACCAATAAGTGCCCTATAGATCATTCAGGACTGAAAAAGAAGGAGTGCAAGAAGATGCACAACTGTTAACCATCACCAAACTCAGCTCAGAAATTCTTCTGATCAAATATGGATTAGCAAATTGGAATTTCAATCATGGTCTATGTTTAGCAATTTTTAGATAAGACAGGAAATTGGGAGTCGAGTTCAGTTACGTTTGTTTGGAAAATGAGTAGACGAGAAAATCTTCTCACGCTGAAGACAAGTAGAAGAAAAATGTTTTGAGCAAGAGTTGGTTTTTGCTTCTTCCTTCTTGCAACATTCTGGTCAAAACATAAGCCGAAACCTTATCTTCTTCTTCCAAGATTATCTGAAGAATGCACTTGATAAAAAATTGACTAAAATGCTGAAGAGTGCAAGAATTAAATTTGAAATTTGGTGATGGGTGGCTTTCTACCATTGCCTTGGTGTTGTATATAAGGTTGAAACAGTGATGAAACAACCAAGAGAGTAATTTCGGTCGATATAACTAATGTAATACAAAAATAAATTATGTGACATACTTTATATAATTGCCATAGATTCTAGTTTTTCCCTAAAGAAATTATTTTATGATCATTTTCAAAGTTCTGTGAATTTGAATTTTTTATTTGAGAAATTCTTCACCTGCAATGCATATGTAAAGGTATAATTTCTCTCAGATTTAGTTTTAATTGTTCTAATTAGAAACTAACTAATTGGTTGCCAATTACGGGTTATTTAGTTGATTGATTTTTCACAGGTCAACTCTGCGCATTAATTAAAAGCGAGAAGTCATCGTAACTACTATGAAGGCCCCAACGAAGTTATCGCAATTTCCAAAAAATGTCATTAAAGATAAAATCAAATGGGTTTTAATACCAGCTAAAGTAGTTTTGGATGGTGTAAGTTTATGGCCTGAAAACCACAATAATCTTAGAAAATGTTTAATACTGCTATGCTCTACAAGCTTAATTTTTATAATGAGTGGACAAATTTATTATTTGACTGAGGATACTTATGATCTTGCTTCTGCTTCTTTTGTTATTACTCTGTTTATTACAATTATAGAAGTAAGTATTTGTTAACTAAGATAATAATGTGTTTATATTGATTAAGTTATTTTAGTCATTGGCCAGACAAGCTTTAATTGTGTACCATAGAAAAAAACTGTTGAAGATTTTAAATATCATATATTACGGTTTTTGGCCATCTAATTTGAATGGAGCCCAACTAGAGAAAAAAATAAACAAATACAGTTGGTTCGTAGTTATATACTGTTCGGTATATACTTCGATTGCATTTTTATGCTGTGCTCAACTGTTTATAATGCCTTTAGTAAACAATAACAAGAAACTGGCATTCCTTTCAACTTATCCATTTGCTTACTGGCAGAGTCCCCTTTATGAGATTTTACATGTATGGCATTTTATTGTGGCGGAAGCTCTAGTATTTATTATTTGTGGTGTTGATTTATTTTTTTCTGCGCTTTTATGGAATTGCATAGGACAGTTTATACTTTTAAGAAATTTTCTTTTTGAGAATTTTGAAAAGTACCGAAATGGCGATGAGATGGAAGGAATGTTGAAATGCATACGGCATCATGATTTGTTAATTCGGTAATGTTATATAGTACAGGACTGTATGTAAGACAGTTTTATTGCTCATACTTTCTTATAGAGCCTGCAAGGAAATGGAGAATGCTTTTACCTATCTCATCTTGCTCTTATTTTTTATTAATCTTGGGACATTTTGTACTTCTTGCTTTGTTGCGGTAAGTTCGTTTTTATTACTAATCGAAATAAAACAGGAAAATATCTCTTGATTACAGATCAATGCTAATCGTCGAACTCTTATATCTTATTTTATTTAAGTGTTCTGTCATAGCTTTATGTTAGTGTCTTCTAGATCTAATGTCCCCTTTGGCAATTAGCACACGCCTTTAACTTGTCCTGTTAATATTAATTTTTTTACTTTCTAGATTTTTATTTTAAATCTTCTTCCATAATCCGTAAAGATTATTTAGGTTGAATCAACTAGGAATATCAAGACATATTATGTGGTGACCATAATTAAAGATTGGGGACTAAGACTTGGTATGACCTTCTGGGCTTATTCATCAATAACAATCGGATCAATGATCACCTATGCTTCAATCAATCAAAATTGAAAGTACAGAGGCTTGCTTGCATTTGTTACTGATGCGCAACTGCAGTTACAGAGGCACTACTTAATTTGCCCCACCTAGCATCTCAGTGTCTTCAAAGTGGAAATAAGCAAAACCAGAAAATTTAATGAACAGCTCATTGATCAAATACCACTCAGAGTGATTTCTACGAACCATGGAAAGCAAGTAAATCCACACTTGGTGTGGTTCAGGCTCAAACCTACGCCATTTACCAGATACCCAGGTAGCTTTGGAAATGTTTGCAAGCCCTTCAAGCTTTGGGCAAGGCTAATAAAATCTTAGGTTTTCTTAGAAATCTAAGATTGAAATGTGAAGAAAGTAAGATAATCACCAAAAGTCTAAGCAAATTCATTATAGCTTCCTTAAGAATAGCTTTTAATCAAAAATTCTTTCTTAGGATTTTTATTTTATTTATCTTTCTCAATTGACTGCATCCTTCGACAGTATTTTTAAAATACATTTTATTTTTTTCTTATCAAGGTTTAGTATCATTTTTTCTTTGCTTTATAGACGGTCATGCCCCAAGAACTAGGAACTTGTGTAACTTACTTCCTTGGTCACTTGGGTCAGTTATTCATTTACTGTTATTTGGGATCGCAACTAATTGAAGAGGTAATTGTGGTCCATAAGTGATAACCTTATTGTTTGTAATGAATTTCTATCAGTTGCTAATTTTTAGAGTACGGCTTTAACAGATGCAGTATTCCATTGTGGATGGCATTTATCAAAGAACACAAAACAATTAAAGAATTTTTTAATTATGTTTATGATGAAATCACAACAGGGGCAATATATAACAGCAGGGGGGTTTTCTGTTCTTAATCTGTCAAACTTCTTGAAGGTATATTTTATTTGTTAGGCTGCTTAAATTAATAGAAGTAACAATTTTTACAGTAAACTTGATTTTTAGATTGTGAAGTTTTCATTTTCAGTGTATACACTCTTGAACTCGTTTATAGAAAAGTGAAGTTTCCTGGAAAAATTTGATTGGTTTTAGATGTAGATATTCAAATGATATAGATCTGAAGATTCAGCCACTCACGCCATAATATAAGTTAAAGTTGATTCTGAAGATTCAGCCACACCCACGCCATAATATAAGTTAAAGTTGATTCTGAAATCCAGCACACTTTGCAATGACACGTAAATGTAAAATTAATTGTTTTAAATAATCTCAAAACCAATCAATCATAATAAACAAAAATCAAAACTGACAAAGACAATTTATCTTATCTTTTTAGTTTTCGAGGTTATTATTATTATTATTATTATTATTTCCAGTATATTGTGCGTAACACGTATTTAAGTTTGTAACGAAGCTTACCTTACACACATGAGGAGGGTAGGTAGGCCTAAAGACCAAATAGGTAACAAAGCAGAGGTAGAACTAGTTTAGACACGGATGTGTTTATAAACTGGCAAGTGTCCCACGAAAAACTTGCAGGATTTGTTCGAAAAAATTTTGGTAGCATTCTGGGCTTCTTTTAGTCTGTTTTTTACTACAGATCCGCCTGTTTTGGCACAGTTACTTCTCTTCAGTCAGTAGTATAACAAATATAATAAAATGTTATGATGAGAGGCAGGTAGAATGTTTTACACGAGCGGGTGGTGGTTATTGTTGCACCTGCCTGGTGATAGTAAAGCAATAAGTGATTGGCTTGTAAGGTGGTGGTGCTGATAGTAGTGGTGTTTCTATATTAATATCTTATAAGGAATCAGATCCCGGTTTGTTGGTGGTTTTGCAAAATTATGAAGTTACCGCTGTTGTTAGTTATTACAACGTGGTAGCAAGACTTTTCTTTTCAAAACCTCAATGTGAAACAGTAGCTATGGCAAAGTAGGGACTTCGATAGTTTTCAAAACTACTAAACCAAAGGTGACTTTTAGTAAGCAAAAATACCAGGAGAACAGAAAGAACATATGAACGACGGCAGCAGTCCAGCCCATCCCTTGAAACATGAACGTCCGACAGGTAACACCAGGAGAGAAGAACGAATCCCAAGTACAACTGGAAAAAAATGAGGCAAGGGGAGGAAACACGCAACCTCCACGCACCACACCCTTTGATCGAAGAACAGATTTGTCAACTTTGGGCAGTTTTTTTGGTCTCAAGCATCTTCTCTAACTGCAAATTAAACGTTCATACTCATGGATGCTATCGCGCCACTAGGAAAGATACAAGCGAAGAATTTGTAAATTAGGGTTTCAAAGTTGTAAAGTGACAAAAACAAAAACAGTCAGGATTTTGAAGTCCTTTTCCTAGTGTGCATAAGTGGTCATCCTTAAATTAAGAAAATGGATTAAAAACGATTTAATTTATTAAAAACTAAATAGTAGCAGTAAAGCTATAATTACTATATGGACATATTTCTTTCTAATTATATAAGTTCTAAACTACTTTTAAAATAGAAATAGTCAAATGGGCATTGACGTCCAGAACAAACAATTAATTCAAGAATTATCACTTTGATTCAACAATGAGCACGGAAAGGAAACAGCGTTCTGGAACGATCATAATCGCAGGTAATTCAGAATTTAATAAACATTTATGTAAAACTGCCGACTATCCAGCTACCTAATTTAACGGTTTTCTAAATTCTTAATACTGGGGATTTCTTTAACGAATTTAGAATTGTATGATTTTGCAGTATAAATTAGTCTTTGAGAAAATTAGGAATTTCGAGTTTTGTTTTATAGAAGAAAAAGTAAAGATTACCAAATTTTGTTTTCATCAATTGATTTGTCTTAAGAAATCCAAAACACTACGGCATAAATTCAATTGCCCTATCTCTAATAATAACTTCAACATTCTAGAAATACGTTGAAAATGGGATACACTACATCCCGACGCCAAATTCGCTTTATAGCTTCATCTAAAATAAAATTCAGTCTCATTAGTGTTTGATCCACTAATCTACTTATTCTCAGCTTGTGAATGGTATGTATACGTAGATAAAAGATGTACGTAGTACACAAAACGGGTGAAAGAAAGCTCAACCATTTTACTGCAAAATGATAACATGACTTCAGTGAAATATAATCGCCTGTTATAAAAGATAAATTTAAATCTGCAAGGTTAGATTCTTATGATAACTCTGTATAGATCTAAAAAGTATGTATAAAATAATAAATGTGTAACTACAAAAAATAACAGAATGAGTTTTAATACAAGATGACATCATTCATTTTAAAATGACCTTATACATTAGGTAACAAGGTAGCATACACATTCCGGTTGTTTATGTTATACAGAAGATACGATCGCAGCGTTTCAAGGTTACATGCCAAAATAGCAATTTTAATTGTAATTAACTCCATTTATGTTTCACATCGATGACAGTAAAAATCGTGTACACCATGTAACCGTGTAGCTGTTTTCATTTGTTTCTTCTTTGTTGTTATCAGTAATTAACTAGGTAGTGAAAATGGAACCGCGACCTCCAAATAAACGCACAGGTGTAAATGACACTCTTTTATATTACGAACACAGAAAGAAGAAAAAGTGCAGCTGTTTGGGGATTTGTTGCATAATCTGTTGTACCGCTATGTGAGTGAAATCAATTGTTTTTCTTGTTTCAGATTCTAAATTTATTGTGTTTGCAGTATCATTTTAGCATTAGTAGCCGTGCTTTTAGTATTCGTGGGAATTCCTGTGGTTTTCAAAAAGTCGCCGTCACTGCAAAGAAAAATAGTTTTCCCTACAAGTACAGTAATGATTAATGAATGAAATAGGCATTTGTTTTTATACATAACCAACAAATGAAACTAAAACGTAGTTGCTTTTTGTTATGACGTTAATTGATTGTTATTTTTTGTTTGCACTATTAAAATGACAAAATGTTTAAAAATAAAGCACATCAGTGACATCAGTTTTCATCGAGCATTATAAAATCAAACTATAAATACACAGTTTAGTATCAAACACTTGAGAATTTAACCACGTCATGTTAAATATTACATCTGTATTCAAATTCTTTAAAAGCACTTTGTCAAATGTCACATTCACTTATTATTAAAATAATGAAAAGCTTTACTGGTCCGTCTTCTCTGTTATTTGTAGACTGTTAATATGATAAAAGGAAGATGATTATTATACGGTGTGTTAGGAATAATAACGGCAAATTACAGGAATTCTCCGTAGTGTGTATGCAAGACATAAAATTATTCGTTTTGGGTTTTCTTAGAAATATTGCTTATTACTGTTAAACCACTGCAGGAATTACTATAACAATCTAACAAATAGTCAACACCGTTGTTGAGTGTTTGACCTCCACGTACACGTAACAATTGCACTGCTCCGCCCCCTTTATATTGTATAACATTCGTTTTCGTTCAATGTTTTTACAGTTTACTGGATCAATACAGCTTGCAATTAAAATTAGGATGTTTTGCCAAAACCAACAACCTGTATATTGCTGTTTAAGTCAATTCTTCCTTTAATTATTTGTTTTCTAATTTCACTTTAGTGTTCAAAATAAGAAAGGATTTTCTAAAAAATAAATTGTAAGTCGATCAATACCTCACACAAACCCTAACCAAAGATTATTCAATACCATGGAAGATACAAAAATACTTTTCTCAAAATCAGACTTCCTGTCATATCATCTTGAAATAGTAACTTTTTCTCTGTAGATATTTGTTTTTCATGAAAGCTCATGAGAACAATCTCTTGATTCAATTCAACAGTTAGTAGACATTTTACATATCAATTGGCCAAATCTCTCTCGAAAAAGCTCCTGGTAGAATTTATCAAAACGATCCAATTTTGCTCTAGTCCAAAAGTCTGTGGAAATGGTACGTCCCATGACAACAAATAACAAGCAATTTAATATCTGGATTTAAGTGTCCAAAAATTTGATTCCAAGCAAACAGAATTCTCACTTTTTTTTCGTTCTTGAAACTATTATCCATAAACTCTAAGTGATTGTCTAAATAAACTTCCGGTTTATCCATGGTAGACTTAATTTGTCTTTTTCGACTCTAATTACGGCCAAGGCCGCTAGTGAAGTCTAAGCTGGTGCAACTTAAATTTAAACAAGATCTCTACTTGACAGGAAAAGAAGTTCCTTAGCAACTGTTGACTATGATTCATTTACTCAGATAAAAATCCCAAATTTTTCCAATAATTCATTAAAAAATCAAAATTTATACCTTTTAAGTTATAAAATCAAGGCAACTACGTTCAGTCAAAATAACAGTTGGTTATATAAAAATACATAACAAAAAAATTGGACATAACATACTAACAAAAATGTTTCAGATAATTTGTTACCTTCAAATCCAGAATTCTCTAATTTCGAAAAATATGACATCAAAGGTGCCAGAAATATTAACTTTACCTTAGAATACATAGTATCACTCTCACTTGGAGTCTGGCACCTTTTACCTCATGGTTTAGTGAATAACTCTTTAGATACTCAGAATTTTGACCACAGTGCATCTTTAATGCAAGGTGGATATCCTGTGATTATCCATTTTCACAGTAATGGAGGCAACAGGATCAAGTTTATTAAGATGTACAATGTTTTAAGAACATATTTTCACGTCATTGCATTTGATTATCGAGGTGTGAGACTTAATCAAATGAAGAAACATACGTGTTATCAAGTTTCTTTTAAGGTTATGCTGATTCCTCTTCAGTAGAGCCAACAGAAGAAGGTATTGTTGAAGATACGTTAAGATTGTACCAGTGGGTACGTTATCAAACAAATGCGGATATATATTTTTGGGGACACGAATTGGGGGCTGCTATAGCTACACATACTATTGCAAGATTGCATGAAGGTGAAGATTATGTTGTACCCATGGGATTATTTTTGGAAGCTCCTTTCACTAGCATGAGAGATCAAATTAATGAGATTCCTTTTTTCAGGGTAAGATTACACTATTTCCTAATTATGTCTTTAGCTGTGTATACATCATGAGTACTTTATTCATTTAGAAATTATTCTCATGGCTTCCATGGTATCAGTCAACAATTTTGAATCCACTGGATGAGAATGGATTTTCTCTTAATACTGCTAGATACATAACGAATGTTGAGTGTCCCATCATGATTGTTCATGCAGAAGATGATGCAGTTACGCCATCTTCTTTCTCTGAAAAGGTAAGACTTGTACTATAATCCTTGCATTGTTATTTAATAATTGATATTTGTTTTTACCATACTTTACAGCTTGCAAAAGTTGCTGCAGAACATCTCGATTCAGAAACCAAAGGTAATGTGACTCTACATTTGCTACCAGCTCATTTTGGTTATGGACACTTTTCCATCCATAAATCACTTGAGCTGCCTTTCTTTATTATGTAAGTTTTAAAAGAATAACAACATATTTGAACCTACAATAAAGATTTTGTTTTCAGGAAACATATAACTGTATGTGAAGCTTATCGTTATATATGAGTATAGGCGAAAAGAAAATGAATTTATATTAAATTAATTTAAGAGTATAAGAGATGCCTTGTTATCCTTTTAATGTTACTTTTAGGCTGAACAGAATAAAAAATTTATTTTTTTATGTGCCAATATATCTGTGCTTTTACCAATATGTAAGAGATACAGTGTTTCATGACATACTGTACAAACTCTAGGAGGTGATTCCTAAACATATTTTAAGAATTAAAGTTCCTATTAACATCTGTCTAATCTTTTATCCTTCTCAAGAAAAAGAGTGTAAAGTTTTTTAGAAAAGTTGCTTTTTTTCCCAAAATCTTGAATATGGTTAAAGATATCGAAGTAGAATTTAGCACAGTTTTATAACTTTTGATGCTCTTTGTAATGCTATCAAGTTGTTTTTGATATGATTATTAAATGGGATGGGAACATATCTAACCCCAATTTCTTTTGGAGTCGGCTTTTCAAATTTTAATTTGACAGATGTATTTGAATAGTAGGGGATGTTCTTCTCTTGATCTCTTCTCCATAGGTCCAGCTGTCGTCATCAACACAATTTTGCAATTGTGTGCCATGAACTCCTTTGCCAGAAAGGTATGGTACAGAATGCTTACAAATGCTTAGACGGCGAGGGTTCCTAAAAGGTTTAGCATTTACAGTTCCATAACTATAGAAGATAAAGCAAATAAATTGATGTTGTTAGAAATGAGCAAAAACATTTATACAACAAAATCACAATTTGATCTATTCCTACTCGGAGCTAAGTTATGATGTTGAAATTAAATATTTGGAAACTTTCTTAGTTTTGTTATGCATAACACTCTGTTTGAGAGCTTCTTAAATGGTTTTGAGGAGCATTAATTTTTCACAAAGGCAAAAATAGCACTTTTCAGATTTTTATATCAGAAACGTTCAAGACTTTCTGGCATGAATTTGTATTGATGATTAAGCCTAGACCAAATGATCCTTTTTTGTGCAATACATAATAGTAGATTTTCTTGGATCTACCAAAGGATAAAATAAAGTGCTAAAAGATATTCAGACTGTATCGTTTCCATCCGTCACGCATCAGTCAAACTATACATGCCATTTTTGCATATAATCTAAAAGAAGATTGAAGCCTGCTCTTTTGAACTTCAAAAACTTTAGTCATAGATTCTGCCCTTGCTCATCTTGTCTCTGATACTCTTGTTAGCTTTTGATTCTTATAACTTATAAAAAAGAATATTATTCAAGAAGATTTAATAGAGCAGATATTCAACTAACTAAACAGATGATGTAAGACTCTGATGAAGTCAACTGGAGAAGTTTATCTGAAACTTTCTCCATTTTTTTCATATTAATTTGTTATGGTAGAATTTGAGCATTACAACGAATTGGAGATCTCTAGTTTTACTATCAAATTGTTGTATTGGTTCAAGCGTCATTTTCCCCGTTTGCTTTTCCAGCTGCATTTTTCAATCTTCAACATTATAAGTTTTCAATTATTTGCTTTTAAACGCGACTGTGTTAACTATTTGTGGTTTTTACAAGTTTCGCTTCAATTTTGTTACCATCACAACCATTTGATTTCTTTCTTCTTATTGTTAAACATGAGTTACCTCTAGTCTCTTATGATATTGCATGAGCATCGTAGTTCATCTGATTATTCATTTCCTATCCCAAGGACATGACTTTTTTGAGGCAGAAAAAGATCGTAATTGAATTATTAATTAATCTATTTCTCCTTCGGAAAGGTCAACTTCTTCAGATATTATTCTAGTCTTCTTGCTTTTTAGATTCTAAAGGCGCTTAAAAAACACTGAAGCAAGGTCGAATGTTGTAATGAAGGTGCAAATGGTATTTCGCGCTTGGTAAGCAGGAGAACGTGTTTTCAGACCACCATGTACATCTCGAGCTTACAGACTTTTTACTGTAGAAGCAATTAATAATTTTCTTCCGTAATAATAACCATTAGAAATTGTTTATAATTCGCGTAGAATTAGCTAATATCAAAATTAGGTTAATCTGCAAAGTTCATTAAATGATAGCACCACCAATAGTTCAGTTTGCAGTTTTATAACCTGATGTACTGTAATTCGTAAACAATTCTCTACGTTACAGTACTGTATTTTAGAGTATTAGGAAACAGTACCCTTAGGGACCGTAAGCACCACCTTTTTCAGACAAAACTGAAAGAAAAGGTGGATGAACTCGATATAGCTTTTATTGAAATTAAAAATTAGTTGCAGTTGAAGCTTGTAATAACATCTGAAAATCTGTATTGTTTATCAAGTAATAATTTACGTTGTTTAAAAATATTTTGAAATCCAAAGAATATTTTAAATATACCGGTTTTTAAATATTGCATATTACAGCAGAACGTTAATTTGCAGTGGTGTTCATAATAGAACGTATTAGTATATTATTATTATTATTCAGGTGACATTTGAATTGATTTTTTGTTTTTTTTCTTATTTTGACATTAAGATAAAATCGGTTGTAAAATTTGTTAAATTAAAAATTGTATTTGTAGTTTATAAAAGTTTAATTGCATTGTAATTTAGAATTCGAAAGAGGAACGCCGTTTTCTACAACTGGCAAGCTAAATTCTGATATTGTATATACTACAAACGTGCTAATTGAAAAGGAAGACTGCATATCTGAGGTATTTATTGAATATTTTTAATTTTGAGTATTTTGGTAAATTATAACATTAAACGTGTAAATACATATAATAACAACGCTCTAAATGCTTTTATGATTTTGTCAATAATGATGGTGTTCGATTAGGGAGTTCTTAGGTAATGCAATAGATGGCAGCACATATGCTCTACATTAGATTTTTGTAAATATTTTTGATTTATTTGCATAACAATTTTATTATGTTTTCATTACACAATTAAAATGAAAACTAATATACATCTTAGCGATAGTTAAGTATGGCAAGTACTGAAAAGAGTAAACTTCCAACTGACACCACTACTCTTGAAGAAGCTATCTTGCAATACGATACCAGACCACTACCAAGAAAGAAGCGATCATGGCTTTTCAAATGTCTTATATCTTTCGCTCTTACCCTGTAAGTTTATCACAATCGCTTACTGTTATCAATTAATAATTTTACCTTTTAGTATTGCTTTGACCGTTATACTCTTTCTTCTAATATTCGTGGCTATACCCCTAGCATTTAAATACTCGATTGATTTCCAACGATTAATAATTTTTATGCCCAGTAAGTACATAATTTGTTCAACTATCGTGATGTTTTACTAAAAAATTTTTTCACAGTACCAACAACACAAGAACAATGCGAATCTGTACACGATCGTGCTGCGGGTGCAAGAAATTTTTATGTTACCGTCGATGTATATGAAAATATAACTTTAGGAGTTTTACACTTCTTACCAGCACCACTAATTAATGAGTCTATAAAAAACGAAAGTTTCAACTATTCTGATGCTTTAGCTCAACCTGATTATCCGGTGTTGTTGCATTTTCATGGAAATGGTGGTAATCGCTTCTATAATGTGGAAGCTTATCTGAAATTGAGACAATATTTTCATGTTCTTGGGTTTGATTATCAAGGTAGTAACAGTGTATATTTTATACATTCAAACAATAGCAGATGCACAATTTTGCATAGGTTATGGAGACTCAACAAAAGCCGAATTAACTGAACAAGGGATTGTCGACGTTTCAGTCGAATTATACAAATGGTTAATGCTTCAGACATATCCAGATAATATTTATGTTTGGGGACATTCTTTGGGAGGTGCTATAGCTGCCCATACATTATCAAGATTGGGAAATGAAAATATTATACCGAAAGGTTTGATATTAGAAGCAACATTTACTTCGTTAAGAGATGAAGTTGAAAATTACAGTTTAGCTAAAGTAAGTAACGATTATGACCTTAAAGTTGTTATTTTACATCGAAAGTAATTTTTAGACATTTACTTGGCTTCCATGGTTTGAAGCTACCATACAGGAAGGTTTGGAAAACAACGGGTTTATATTTAACACATCTGATTATGTGTCAAACGTAGATTGTCCCATAATGATATTGCATGCTGAAGATGATGTTTTGATTCCTTTCGCTCTCGCTGAGAAGGTAAGTACAAATTAAATGAATCTATTCATTAATCACTAAACCGTATTTTTAGTTGAACAATACTGTTGCTGATAGACGTGATCCATCAACTCAAGGAAAAGTCACGTTCCATCTTATTCCCGCTGTGTATAACTGTAATCATTGGTCAGTTGTCGAAGCTCCTGAAATGTTTGAGTACATTACGTAAGTTTCTTTGCTTTCAACTATTATGAACATTTTGCCTCTACTAGAACTTAGTCCAACTCGGAGGTATTCCAACCCCCTTTCCTGGAGATCTTTTCAACGATTTTTGATATAAACGCACATAATAATCTTTTAGGACTTATGTAATGGATTGTGAAGCATACTATAACAAGACTAAAGGAAATAAGACACGAACACTAGAAAAACCAACCACTGGTACTACTGAAGTTTCTTTACAACCCGAGAATGAAACTTATTATAAAACTTTTTTCTATACGGAAACGTTTTAATGCGTTGTAAATTGTATTCAAGGTTAAGCAAGTTCCATAACCTTGATGTATTCTTTTACGTTTTTATAAGATGTATTTGTATTACTTCTTGATCTTGATTATTGTGAGAATGTTATAAATAAATTCTGATTGTAATAATTCGTTATTTTCTTTATAATAAATTCACATTCTGATCACACCTTATGTTTTTTACAATTTAAAGTGACCATGAACCTAATAAATCGATTACAGTCGTTCCTAAACAACCAGAAAATATTTTTCAGCATCTCAAAGCTGCAATTAGTGGGATATCTTTTATCAAACTTTCCAAAATGATTTTTTAGAAATTTCTCCAACTTTACAAATGAAAGCACAAAAAGACACCATAATCCTTAAACAGGATCATCGTTAAACTTTTCAATAATATCAAAATCTTGCCTTTAATTGCCCTTGAAGCTTTCTCAGGTGCAGATCGACGACGTATATCCAGACTGTCGTTAGGTACGTTATAATCAGACAGAAAACCGTCGTATGAGTTAATCAAGATATATAGCTTAACTAAGACTACCTTCGTGCAGTTAGTGGTGTGAGAAACCCAAGTTAACTGCAAATTAAGGATGATCCCACAAGTACATATTTAGTTTCTATCTTCCAGAGGATGAGACAACCAAATATAGCATTGTGTTCATTGAGGATGTTGATTAGACTATCTAGGCGGCCTGTGTTGATGCATACACTAATATGCTGATTTGCGTACCCTCTGTGAAGGTTCTCAAGATAAAAACTTTTTACTGGAATACCAATACATACCTATAAAAAGCAAAAAAAAAAATTCCAATCAGCGCCTTCGTGCCTCCCTTGAATTTTGAGTCATCTGAGAGCCAAAAAATACCTTTTAGAGTTAGCAACTGCAAGAAGAAAAGCCCAAGGTAACTTTAAATTAAGGACGATCCCTCTAGTATATTGTTTCTGCCTTCCATGAGCCAGGAGAAACGTTTGGGGTTTAGTAACTTAGCATGCTAAGGGAGATAAGTCATAGAATCTTTGTTTTATGGTATGGCAGTTTCAAAGTTTACAATGCCCCTATGTTACAACTAAGAATTCGCTTGACGTTTAAAACCGTGATTATCCCTTGCTATGAGGAGTTATTCTTCACTTACAGCTTAAGTGCCTGAGAGCGTTCATCCTCATATGTCGCTTTCATAACTATCAGCATTCCACCATATCATGAATGATGTCTTTCTTGCCTTCAGTTTCGTCATGATGTGTAAAGGCGGTAAGCCCAAAGGAGATTCCAAGGCAGCACACCAGTAAGAGTAGTGTCTAAGCATGAAAGCTTCTGTACCTGTACAAGCCGTTTCCTAATGAGTCTTGCTTTTTCTTTTTCAAAATGCCAATTGGTAGGTCTGAAATTCTGTCAACCGAATTAAATTGTTTGGGAAAACGATGAAGAATAATACTCAATCTTGAAACTGTCTACATTAGCTATAATTACTTTGGTATTTCTTTCTTTCTGAAGTTAAATTAGAGTGGTCAATAAGTTGAAATATTTAACGAGCTCCGAAAAGAGGCGTTACTGAATTTGCGAAGTTTGTGCGTCTGCATTGTTTTTAAAATTTTAAAATTTTGACTTCAGATTTAGATTCTGCATCAAAAACTAAAGATCTCGTGGTGTTTTCGTTTTTTGACATTTCTTCGGGAACATGGCCGCCGAAGTTTAAAAAAAGTAACAAAACGGAGTTCGTTGTGGTTATGCTTTGCATTCCCAGATGTTTTAGAATTGGATACAGAAAACTGACTATAAACTGTTTTTAAAAGCCTTTTCACATAGGATCCGTTGTTTCCAACAGAAGAAGATGGACACCTGTAAAAGAATTTTCGGACTGAAGAGTAACTTGTGTTTTCCTCCTATAGATGTATAATATCTTTGAAGCTATCTGCATTCGTTGTCTAATGATTAGACCTAGATAAAGAAAATCAAAAACTCCTCATACGATATTTCTGGCAGACGCTAAAGACTTGCGCCTCTTTTCCAGTTAGAATACCCCCATTTAGCACAGATAACCCTTCCTAACTTTGTTTCTTCTCCACAGCTTTAGTTACAATTTCATGTTCAACACTACCATCAGTCGCTGAAGATTTAGAACGACTCATTTCGTACTTCAACCTTAGAAGGGTACCATCGTTTAGGGAACCAAAGGACTAACCCCTATAAATTCCATATTCCTATAAAACATCCGCCGCGAGAATCTTTATTAGAGTCGCAATTTGGTAAATTATTTTTTTTTGAGGTTTTTAGACTTTTTGAATGATATTACATGCAAGGCTACCTAGAATTGTAGGTGGCTTTGTTACATGTCAATCACAGTTTGGCTCACACTTCTAGAACATGTGAAGAAACAATTGATGGTTTAAAAATCTTGTAGGAAAACCAAACATTTTCGAAAAAATGAATTCATCCCGAACTTCTCAAACATATTGTACCTAGATATAATAGTTAAAGATCTACGATAATTTCTTTCGAGTTCAAAACATGCTACTCCTGTTGTTTAAAATTAGATTCATTTAATTGCTTAATAGAGAAATTAAATATTTTTATTGCTTGACTACTTAAACCAAATTTAACAAGTTTAAATCAAACTGACAGATAAGTAAGGCCTTATTTTTTTGTTGTTGCGTCATTAGCGTTTGTTTTGTTTTCTTGAAATATTGAAAACCACCGCCTACTCTGAATTTAAACCTTCTATCAATGCAATATATTTTGCTATCTATTTGATAAAAAGTAAACAAAGAAATTGAATGTAAATTAACAACACGGAATTATTTTGTTAATTACTAATAAATACTTTGAATTTTAATAGCAAATGATTGAGAGTAGAAATTAGAACAAAAATTATATTCAGAACCAGTTCACTTATTTTTACATCGTGGCATAAATTAGAACTTTAACCTTTTATAATTAGTTACCACACGTTATAGAAATTAGCAGACGGCACACGCAAGGTAAAATTTATGTGACGATAGGCGTTCGTAAACAAATGGATTAACAGTTTTTAATTACTTAATGATATGAAACAAAAAATGCTTTTTATTTGAAATGCTTCTCCCTGGATTCTAAATAAAACTCATTTTATTTACGGAGAATGTAGTTAAGATTTAAAGCTCTCTGTATCTGGTTGTTGCATATTTCAAATACTTAAGATTCGCTTTCTTTGCATACAAAAAATTATGAACAATAAATAAAATAATAAATATGGCAAGTAATAGATTGACAGAAAGATGTTGTTTCAAACTTGGTGTTGCAGCAGCAATTATGTAAGTTAATTTTTAATTTTGAGTTAGAAAATGTAGTAATGTTTTAAATTATTCTAGACTTCTTTTGTTTCTTATGGTATTCCTCATAATGTTTGTATCCGTTCCCATTTTAATTAAGAGGTCGTTAGAGCTACAGAGAAGTCTTATATTCCCAATAAGTAAGTATATTAAAATTAATTATCTATAACCAAAGTAGGCATGACAATTAACTTTTTTTTAAATCGGTTTGTTTTATAAAACAAAAGCTAGTATGCTACATTCTAATACTTTTAATTAATACTCTTAAACCTGTTATAGTCAGTTAGCTTACTAATGATTTCTGCCCGGCTGAACATACAATGACTGCACTAATAGTGAGCGTCACAATAACAAATATCAATGCTCAATACGCATCTAGTGTCCACTAACGGTCCCTTCAAGAATTAAACCTCTTTGTCTTACACACGGAGTCATTACTTCTTTACTGTTGCTGCTGACGTCCTTCTGCAGTTTCCGATTTTTTTTCAATTCTAGGTAAAGACAGTAAGATTAACTCTTTAATGATCAATATCCATACAGCATCAGACGTCTAATGGATGTAAATTAAACGTTCCCAATTGGTTGGTAATGGATGTCCAGTGGACATACAATTTTAGTACAAATCATGCTCAAGAAATGTCTAAATTACATAAAACAGACATCCAGAAGTTGTAATAAATGTACCTCTAATGAATGTCCAGTATTATACAGAATTAGACGTCGAACGGGCGTTTTTTTAATATATTACGATTTGCAATATGACACTGCACATGCGCACCATAGCATAGACACTAAATTGTTGGACGTCCAATTGTCTTAATTCCGCTCTGCCTTGCACCTACGAGCTCGCTAGTTATAAACTTGAAAAGTGAAGCTAAACATATGTAAGAAAAAAAGAGGTTTTTCTGCATTTGACGTCAGCACCTTATTATACTTACTGTGTGGTTTAATCAGGACAGATTTACCTTACTCTCGCTTAGATAAGGACCACACATTTCTTATCACAGAGGTTCTTTTAACTTTCCTAAAATAACTTCTCTGAAAAAAGTACACATCAGGAATGCTCCAGATATCTGCATCTGCATCCGCAGATGTAAAGAAAAAATCTGGAACAACCCTAGTACTACATAAGTAGTGTGATTCATGTGACTTATTGGTCACCAATTTTGACACTATATTAGAAAATTAATTTTGATAACAAAACACAACGTCGTATACACCATATTTAAATAACGTCCTTATAACGTCAATTATTTCAATCGTCATCGGTGAGATCTTCAATTTATCACATGAATTTGACGTTGCTCTGCTTACTGGAAATAAACTAATGTAAAACGTCAGGCTCTCATAAAAATCAATAAATGATGTTTTACATTGCTTTAGAATGTTTGCTTTATATTAAATATGTACGTGTAATGTTCGTTCAATTTGTTATCATGAAACCTCTGTTTTCATTCTCATTTACTACTTTAATAATATCGAGGTAACGCCACTGATAAATTGTATAGCTTTTATAACGTAGCGTTTCATTATTTTTTTAAATTTAATTTTTTAATAGTGTACAATCCTAAGAGTATAAAATGAACACAGTTACACTCCTCATGTAAAATCGTTCCCATATAGCACCGGACATCCGATGTACGTCCATTTGTCGTTCAAAACTAGTCCATGAACATTCACTGAACATCCATTTTTGGAGCCCAATGGACATCCTATTTTGATCCATACTTCGTCCGAATATTTTTGGACATAAGTTGTACATCCCATTTTTGACCATGTAAATTACATCCAAATTACGACTAGTAACGGACGTTTGTTGAATGTCCAAAGTTGCAACAAATTATGTTCCATGGACGTCTAATGACGTCTGTCAGCAAAAATTTGGACGTCCGATGAACGTCCACTGGACATCGGATGAACACCCAGCGGACGTCTGGTGCTATATGTGTTAATAATAAAACTAAAACCTTGATACTCATATTGTATGAAAATCAGTACTGATCTAAGCCGCAGGTTACAGACTATGATGCTTAGCTTAGTTTCAAATAGGTCTTTGAAATCGCCTGGCTATCATCAAGGATTCCTTATCACAGTTGGTCTTTGCCTTAATGTTTTTCCTTGGCTGTTACAGCTTCACTTAGGTTTAGTATTATGCTCATAAAGAATAAGACGATCAGTTTAATTGTGCATCCATTCTATTTGTCTTGCATATTGCCAATCTTATCAGAATATTGACATCTGTAGTCTCCAATGTTCAAGACTAATCTTCAAGATGTTGCAACAAATAATTAAATGTTCTGTCATTTAGTTCAATGTTCAAACATTAAGTACTCTCTAAGCTTTACAGCAGAAGCTTTTTTTGTCCAAAGCGTAAAATCAGTGTTTAGTAGCTTCTTCGGTACAGAAAAATGATATTTCAGATTAGACAAAATGAAAGCAGAATACAGTAGAGTTCCCAATAGTAGTACACTATAATTAGATTTGCATTTTTTTCAGATTATCAAATACCACCAGACCCCGAATTTGACAATTTCAAGAAATACAACATTAAAGGTGGTCGCAATCTTTATGTGATGATAAATAAAGAAGACAACATTACTTTGGGTGTATGGCACCTTTTACCCCATGCTTTAGTAGATAATTCTATATTACATGATAACTTCAACTATAGCATATCATTAGCCTTATCTCAATATCCTGTAGTAATTCATTTTCATAATAATCGTGCCAATCGAGCAAAACCACTGAATACATATAATGTACTAAGGAGCTTTTTTCATGTTATTGCATTTGATTATCGAGGTAAGTAATGCCCTTTGAAGCTTATTGTTGCTATTCTGAAATTACTATAAAAATACCATTTTAGGTTATGGGGATTCAACTGAAACTGACCCATCTGAAGATACAGTAGTTCAAGATTCAGTGCAATTATACAAATGGCTGCGGAATCAAACAGAAGCTAGAATATATCTTTGGGGACATGCTCTTGGTGCTGCTTTAAGCTCACATACAGCTGCAAAGTTATTTGAAGAAAATATCGTACCTATGGGTTTAGTTTTAGAAGCTCCATTCACTTCTATGAGGGACCAAATACAGCAAACTTCATTTTACAAGGTAAAGAATATTTTGATGTAAATCGCTATAGTAAAAAAGGAATTTAGCAAAGAAGTTCAAATGTTTTATATAATGCACTTGCAAAATTCCTTTTTTAAAAGATTTCCATTTATTTAGAACACTATAATATTATAATATCCAGTTTGCTATATTTATCTGTGCTACAACAAACTGAAGTTTTTTGCATGGCTTCCATGGTATGAATCAGCAATGTTAAATCCATTAGAAAAAAATGGATTCATTTTCAACACTTCAAATTATATAAAAACGGTGAATTGTCCAATCATGATTATACACGCAGAAGATGATTCTGTTACTCCATATCAATTTGCTGAAAAGGTTTGTATATAAAAATTTTATAATTTTTAATTGTAACTCAAATGAAAATTAATTTTAGCTATTTAACATAGCCACAGAAGAGCGAACAGAGAATCAAGGAAATGTAACTTTCCATTTACTTCCAGAACATCTTCAGTGTGGACATTTTAATATTCGAAAAGCTCCTAGACTACTAGAGTATATTAGGTAAAGATTCACATAACTGAGTATTGTAGGTTTTTACAAGTTCTTATTTTACAGGGACCATATTGTAACATGCAGACTTTATAATAAAGCCAAAGGTTAAATCGGATATTTCATTTTTAACTTTAATTTTTATAGTTAATTAAAAAACCAATATATAGTGTTGGCTGTCGTACTCACTGTAAAGAAATAGATTAAGCCAGAGCTTTCTCATCTTTCACATTGATTTAAATCGACTTAATGATACGATATACATTACATATTACTGTTTTCTAATAATAAATAAACTAATAAACCCTAAAAAGTTATCAACTTATAATAAGCAGAATAGAGCAACTATATGATTTATTTAGTTTTACTCTAGGTCGATTGCCTTTTCTATAGCTCGTAATTTTTGTTTGCTGTTTACTTTAGGTACATAATGTTTAATTTAGAATGCACCTTTACTTTGTTCATGTATATTTTTGTGGAATTAATAATTATTAGTTCAAATGGCAGCATTTCCAGTGAACACAAAAGAATTCTGCCTATAGCCCTTCCGATCCCTTAATGCATAACAGCTGAGTGCCTACAACAGAATTAAAAACAGATCTCATATTTAATTATCTCATCTCTAGCATACAAACTTCTGTGGTTAATTAGTTAAATTCTATCCCATTCTTATTACAATTTGCAAATATAATCGCAATGTTTCTTGTTTTTGATGTTTTAACTGTACAATAATAATGATAATAACCTAAAACTTCTGCTGCAGTTATAATTATAAACATTCTAAATGATAAAACCAAAATAAGTATGTAAACCTCTCAATACTTTTCAATCTCTAAATCATTGAAAAAAAAACTCTCGAAAGTTCTGGAAGATTCCGTCGTATTCCAGCATTTTCCAAGATGGAAAACCCGAAAATATTTAGAAAACTCTATACCACTCTCGAAAATTCTTTCATATTCTACAATTTTCCCGCGCATTTATTCCACAGCTTTCGTGAATTTTCGGGAACATTTGCCAGCAGCACGAGCCGGCGCGAGTTCAGTTCAATTTGAAACTTACGCAAGTAAACAAAAGACGACGCTAAGTGAAACATTTAAAGAATTACTGCAATAAATTTGTGATTTCTAGTTTTGAATTTACAAGAAAACTAAAAATGGTTAAAGCTCCAGCAATTGGTATCGACTTAGGCACCACCTACTCCTGCGTAGGTGTGTGGCAACACGGAAGAGTCAAAATCATCGCCAACGACCAGGGCAATCGCACTACTCCCAGCTATGTAGCCTTTACGGACACGGAGAGACTCATAGGAGACGCTGCTAAAAACCAGGTTGCGATGAATCCGGACAACACCATCTTCGACGCTAAACGCCTCATCGGCCGCAAATTCGACGATCTCAAGATCCAAGATGACATGAAACACTGGCCGTTTAAAGTCGTCAACGATTGCGGAAAACCGAAGATTCAAGTTCAATATAAAGGCGAAAATAAAATGTTTTCTCCTGAAGAAATTAGTTCGATGGTTCTCACCAAGATGAAAGAAACCGCAGAAGCGCACTTAGGCGCACCGATTCAAGATGCAGTGGTAACCGTACCGGCTTATTTTAACGATTCGCAAAGGCAAGCGACTAAAGATGCGGGAGTTATCGCCGGTCTCAACGTCTTGAGAATAATTAACGAACCCACGGCAGCAGCTCTTGCTTATGGGCTCGACAAGAATCTAAAAGGGGAACGCAACGTGCTAATTTTCGATGTGGGTGGCGGCACTTTCGATGTATCCATCTTGACCATCGACGAGGGTTCGTTGTTTGAAGTTAAAGCCACCGCCGGCGACACTCACCTCGGAGGGGAAGACTTTGACAACAGAATGGTGAATCACTTTGTGGAAGAATTTAAACGCAAATTTAAAAAAGATATTAGAGGCAACTCCAGAGCCTTGAGACGTTTGAGAACAGCAGCAGAAAAAGCTAAACGTACCTTGTCTTCCGGAAAAGAGGCTTCTGTTGAAATTGATGCCCTCTATGATGGAATCGATTTTTACACCAAGATCTCCAGGGCTCGCTTTGAAGAACTCTGCTATGATTTATTTAGGGGCACCTTAGAACCTGTACAGAAAGCTCTTGCCGATGCTAAGATGGATAAAGGACAGATCCATGATGTGGTGCTAGTAGGAGGATCCACTCGCATATCCAAGATCCAATCATTGCTGCAAGATTATTTCTGCGGCAAACCATTGAATTTGTCAATCAACCCAGATGAGGCGGTAGCTTATGGAGCTGCAGTACAAGCTGCCATTTTGAGTGGTGACACTAGTGAAAAAATCCAAGATGTGTTGCTCGTGGACGTCGCACCACTATCTCTTGGTATCGAAACTGTTGGTGGCGTTATGACAAAGATTATTGAACGCAATGCACGCATTCCCTGCAAGCAAACACAGACCTTCTCTACATGCGAACATAATCAACCAGCAGTTGCCATTCAAGTTTTTGAAGGTGAAAGTGCTATGACAAAAGACAACAATCTGCTTGGTACTTTTGACCTAACTGGAATTCCACTATTACCTCAAGGAGTTCCCAAAATAGATGTGACCTTTAAAATGGACGCCAATGGCATCTTAAATGTTTCTGCAAAGGATACCAGTTCGGGTAAAGAAAAGAACATCACCATCAAGAATGATAAAGGACGCCTTTCACAGAAAGACATTGATCAAATGGTGGCTGACGCTGAGAAGTACAAGGGAGAAGATGAAAGGCAAAGACAGTGCATTGCAGCTCGTAACCAGTTGGAAGCTTACATTTTTAATGTTAAGCAATCTTTGCCTGATGTTGGAGATAAGCTAAGCGCTGAAGATAAGAACACAGTAGAAAAAGCATGTGATGAATGCTTGAGATGGTTGGACAGTAATATGTTAGCAGAAAAGGAAGAATATGAGTATCTTCAAAAAGAGTTGACTTCTATCTGCAGTCCAATTATGGCAAAATTGTATGTATCTAACAATGGTGGTGGTGCTGGTTATCCAGGCCAGGGAATGCCAGGTGGTTACGGACAACAAGGTGGAGATTTCAATAGCGGACAGGGTCCAACAATTGAAGAAATAGATTAAATTATAGGATTATAAATAACATAACTGTATTCTACTTATGCATTTTTCCTTTTTTAGTTAGTAATATTATGTATTAAGAATATATTTCTAAATAGATTACTACACATAGATGTGATACTTTATTTTGTTATAATAAATGTTTGCTTTTTATATGTTTGTGATTTATTTAATAAATGATAAAAGCAAGAGAAAAAAGGAACATCTTTTGATTTGGTTATATTAGTATACAACCAAGAAGCTAAGTCGGAAACAGTAACAATAAAGATTATTCTATGATACAATCATCATAATGCAAATTTTTCTTTATTTTTTAATTAGAAGTATTGTACTATTGATATTTCCGCATCTTTTGCTAGTACTTTGATGAGACTAATATCAATATTCAAGATCAAGAATAATAATGATAATTATTATTAGTATTCCTCAATCTTTTAAGTATATATGCTGTATGGGTTGCATAATCACAATAATCAAAATTGCCTTTTTTTAATGTATACTTTAAACAAATAAAACTGAACTTTACAGTGGAGCCCACATGGGGCCTAAATAACAGGGAAGTAATACACTACTATTTACATGCAAGCAGACACTACAGAATGAAAAATAAAAATTATTTTTAAAATGAACGTATAATCAGTGATGGCTTTAGGCTTAGGTCCGCGAGGCCTGGTCCTAGGGCGACAAATTTGAGAGACGATAAAAATTTGAAATTCATAGTTTCACGGTGACTATGAAAAAATTTTAGAGATGTTTCACAAATATTATTTTTTCCACCGGAGAATTATACCTTAACATGGTTAAGTATCTAATTATTGAAATAAAAAAAATATTAATTGGCCAATTGAAAATTTCAGGAATTATAAAATATAAAAAAAATTGAACAGATTTTGTTTGACTCTTTATCTTTTGCTACAGCAGTTGTTTTTTTTATATTTTTATTATTATACAGGTTATCCTGTAAATGCCAATAAAGCTTTAGATAGCAGCCTCCCTCAACCTCTTAAGATGCCAAAATTAAAAACACAAATCTTCCAATGTACTTAGATTTGTTACACGAACCAAAAAAAAGAAATTTAAACTTGGCAACGCTGATGCAGGCAAATACAAAATTATTCGAATACAGGAACCAAAGTATAGCAAGAAATCAAAGATTTATCAATTTTATTCCAGTGATAATAAACCATAAAATTGTCAAAACTTGAAAGAATTGCTGGCAACTAATTTCATCGGATTTATTAAGACACCCAAGACTTGCATGCTCTATTTTTTGGTAAAAATTCAATTTTTAACAGTATCTTCAAAAAGAGAAATCTAACAGTTCTGTGCTTTATCAAGGGTAATAGTTGTTTAATTTGTTGAATATGTAATGGCTTCATTTGAATTCGATTCTTTGGTTTCTGTTTATTTAGTGTTAAAGATGTTAACTTCTAACCACTTGTACAAGACAAATAAGCTAAGGAGATTTTTTTGTAATTTGCAATAAGCACTCATAGAAAAAGATGTTTACCTGAAGCTTTATTGGCATTTACGGGATACCTTGTATATTTTATATACACCTTTAGAAAACAAAAAGGGCGCCATATCAAAATAGGCGTAGGGCGCAATCAAACCTAAATTTGCTTCTGCATATAATGGAAATGGAATAAGTATAAGCATAAGTTATTCCTTGTCTCCAGGGGCAAGCAGCTTTGGTAAATAAAATTGAGATTCGGGAATTGTAAATATTTGTGAAAAACACTCTTGTACCAGACTTTATTAAAGGCACGCTCAAGCCTAGAAATGTAGTTGTAACGCTGTAACACTGAATCCAAAATGATACCAAAAGCTATTCTGATAATCCAGAATAAAACTGTTTCTTTCTAAAAGAAGTCTAGATTTGATACCCAGAATCTTTTTCCAAAAAGCTTTCCAACAATATCTAGGAATAAGGGGGTGATTCTTTTATAAGTTCAAGACTTCATAGGGCTTTTTTAGAATTTAAGAACGATTATGACTCTACCATTTTCCAAACCTTAAAGATGCATCCACAGTTAAAACATCATTTGAGTATTATCCTAAAGAAATCGATTGTGTGATAGTTGACAAAGCACTTTCCTCCTTAGTAAGCCGCTTTCAAGAGGAGAATTTCTACCGTATGAATTTCTGCAAACCTTCTGGTTTTTGGGGACTAGGAGGCTTTTTTAGACATATCGACCCTTGAAGTTTTGGGTAAGAATCTTAATTATAGTGGAACCGGGTGTTCCTTTGCTCGGTAGAGAATCAAATTAATAGATCATTCATGGCCATGGGCGTCTTTTCGGTTTCTCATGGAGAGGAACCAGATGCATATGAAATAATATTTTTTCATATACGTAATTTACTTTTTCAAATTTCGAAATCTTTGACGTGAGATACAGAAAGTCACCCGACTATGTCACTGATGATTGATGTCTGAACCAAGTCTTTCCGGATAACGTTCTTTTCCTTAAGTTGCAATATTATAAAAGCAAACCATGGGCATTGGCGGGCAGGCGAGATAGATAAAGGTTAATCCTTAGAACTGTGAATCCATAACAGACAGGTTTTTGAAGAAATCTGAAGATACTAGATTGTCAGAGAAGCTTTCCTAACTAAAATAAAAATTTTTGTCTCTAAGCGCGCTGTATACACTCCGGTTAGTTGTTTTTTTAACGGAACTAAGTTGATGCCTCACTCTGTCTGTTTCACTCGCCACCATGTGGTTTACGGTAAATATTTATTGGGCTTTGTCTCACACAAGTCTATCATCTGCAGTTGCCAAAGATTAAGCCTCGCCTTCTACAAAGCCAGCTGTAATCAACAGTCAGGTTCTGTCCTTTACCAAGACATCTATGATGGCTTACCTTTCGCTAATTCACTTACTATAGTCAACAGTTGACTTAACCTTCCATTACCAAAAATAAAAAAATACATTTTAGTAATTACAAGAGGAATCAGTGGTGGCTCGTGACCTAACTTCAGGGTAGGTCGTGATCGCATGATTGATTTAAATTGTCAGAATTGTCATATTATAAAAGCTTAACCAATCAGGTGGTCTCGGCCTACCCTGCTGCTAGGTTAGGTTGGGTTAGGTTTCAGAAAAAAGTAGAAGAATAGGGGAGTACTATTTGAAGTCGGATAAGCGTAGTTGGTGGCACCAACAGAAATAATACGATTAGAGCAACAACCACAGCAGCACCCTAAACTGTCACTGGCGGCGAGTCTACTTTAAGTATCCAAGAAGTATCCCCACCAACAACAGTAACAGGCCAGCTTAGATTTAGCATAAATTTTCTCGACGTTTGTGGCTGTAAAGTACAACTTGTCAAACCAGAAACAATAAGAATTCATTCATGGCAGAAAAAAAACCAAAAACAAAATAAAAAAGAACTCAACTGGTGGCAAATAGAAAAAGAAGAGCCAAAAACAATCATAGACCCTCGATAATATAGTTAATGGGCACCGCATAGAAAACTGTTGATTGCTGCAAAATAATAATTTCAATAATAATTTCTCCGTTCAAGCTTTTTTCGTTCGACTTTTTTCCCATTCAACCTCTTTTGTTTTTTGATCTTTGGTTATTCGATATTTCTATGCTAAATTAAGTGGAGAATTTCAAAACTAACAGAATTATTATGTTTACAATATTCTATCTGTTTGTGTTACCCTTAAGCTTTATCCTAGATGCGATAATTAACGCAAATATTTGTATGACAGTGGCAACCATGTGAAAATTTTCATTTCGATATCGTTCGTTGTTCTGGAGATATCGAGGATACAAGAAACCTTGGAACATATTTTTATGTAGAGCTTAATTTTAAAGCAGGGATTTTTTGTTCATTTCAGGGTAGTAAACGTTATTTAACTATAAGTTCAAAGCTTTTAAATTCACAGCTGCAGTATCATATGCTGTTTTTCAAAGACATTTTAACATCCCAACTGCAGCAAAAGTTTCTTTTTTTGCATCAAAGTGCACACAAGTGATGGTACGCCACTGACTTTAATAATCTTTGAGCTTCAAACCTTTAAAACTAATTCCACTTGTAACAAATTGATAGTAAATTAAATCTATTTAAATAATCTTTGATAAGTAAAATTGCAAATTGTATGCTATCGCAAGTTGATAATTTTAGTTAGAATTGCAGCCATTATTGAATGTTTATAACGGAAAATTTAAAAGATTTAACATTTTCATAGGTAGCATGTGAATAAGTGTGTAACTCAAATAACAGTTACATACGTATATTAAAAGTTAGAACTGCTTGGTAAAACCCTGTATTTCTAATTTAAGCACTTCTTCGTTTTTAATCTGTAATAAAAATTATTTCCGCAAATTTAATTTTTAAAGACCTTTAAATTATTGTATTTCTTCTTGGGCTTTTTCCAATAAAATAAAGAAAGTACCTGAAAATGGATGCAATAATAATTTTAAAGTTGGTTTAATTAAATTCTATTATCAATTTTCTTTACACAAAAAAGTTTTTAACTTTTCAGAATATTTTTCAGTTTAAAAATAAATCGTTCTTTTTTTAAATTTTGGCGCTTGCGCCTGACGCCTTGGCGTCATTGGTTAAATGTCGGGCTGGTCAAAAGTGTAAACATGGCGAATGCAGTGTAGTAGGTGTCATTTGTAAAGTGACGTTTAGTGTAATTTTCAAATAGAAATTAACAGAATCATCACAGAAAAATCATCTTCCAAACGAGCTTTTTAATGCAAGACTGCGGTGGCACAATGTTTCATACATAAAACCAAAAAAATCAATGTATTTACAGTAAAAACATCACCAAAATGAGGTAAGTATCGGCTAATGTTGTCTTGTTTTTGCACCTTTTTACTTATTAAATCTATTGAAAATTGTGTATAAATTACATAATTATTCATATACGCGGTTTCATAAACGAAAAGTGCTCTAGTTCGGCATTACTTTAAATATTTTCTGATAAAAATTATGCTTAAAATGGTAGTAACACCTAGAAGTTTAAGATAATCAAGATGATTTCCCTGTGACAGCTCACATAGGTGAGCTATCAAATTTGATAATGTTATCTCGGTAGGGCTAAAATAATAACAGAACACGTTTTCTCATGATTTCGTTACTTTTTATCGATTTCGTAAAACTATGGGTGTGTTGAACCCATCCTAATGGCTGAATTTCATTCTCACCCCTAAACCGTTTTTCACTAAGGGCAAAAATCCCTCGGTTTCGTGTGACGAATTTATGATTACTTCAAGTTGTGTGTGTTTATATTAAGAAAAGGGTCCGATTTTTCTTGAAAGTGAAACCCTTGTTAGTTAGAAATTTAATAAAAATGCGCGTTAGAAATCTCAGGAATTTAAAACTGTTTTCTGCAGAGGTTCATCACCAGTTGCATTTTTTTGTTCCTTTTTCTTGGCTACTTTTAGACGACATATGGTCATGTGTTTACATTGCAACAGCTTCTGTTACTGCTGATTTTACACATTTTTTATGCATTTTCTTTATTTAAAAGGAAAAAACATTAGTAAGATTATGATTCATTAAATCTTTTTTGCCTCAGGTTCATTATGAGTATGCTAGAATACTTGATTGCATTACTTATTCACGTTGTAATTTGTTTTGCTAAAGTTAGCTCTTTTAAATGGTTATTTGGAGATATTAAAATATACTGTTTGTTACAAAGAGAAAAATGCCAAATGAAGGGGAAAACAAAAGATAAAAAAGTGAATCTGAAGATTTAAAATATGTCAACAAAAACAATTGAAATTTAAAAAGTCAAGGCTAATATGTTTTC
This sequence comes from Ignelater luminosus, assembly GCA_011009095.1. Lineage (NCBI taxonomy): Eukaryota > Metazoa > Arthropoda > Insecta > Coleoptera > Elateridae > Ignelater > Ignelater luminosus. Next base: position 239,538 of record VTPC01090407.1, on the reverse strand, counting down.
AGAAACCAGTTGTGGACATTTTTTTTATGACCTAAATATACTTCAAGTATAACAGAAATTTAAAACTTGTATTTATGGAAAGTAAACTAAAAGGAAGCTGTGGGGATAATATTTTAGGGTTATTGGCTGTAAATGTTTTAGAAGTTTGTTAATTAATTTATAAATTAAAAACGAACTCGAAATTGAAAGTCTTGAATCATTTATTCTCACTGATTTTATTTTAAATCCTAGTTATTGATTATTGTAAAACGTATTCTAGGCCTAATCTGGAGGTTGTGAATTAAAGCAAATTTATCTGTCTTACCTTACAAGAGAACTTGGGGAAGTATCAGGTGCCACCTAGTTAACTTGATAGGACAACTTGGGTTATAACTCATGTGCAACCATTTCTCTATATTCTCTAGAGCAACAGGTTTCAATATTTGGCAACATCTTTACAATGCTTGACAATACTAAACAGAACTAGAAAAATATTTGTAACTTTGCAATACAAGTTTTGGTTAAGAAAACCATCAAGTGTGATATATCTAAGGTATATTAACTTTCATCTTTCAAGTTATCTTTGACACTTTTTTAATGCCAACTTAAATACAACTTTGTAATTCACTGTAATATCATTGTGATTGATTTGCTCTGTTGATGTTATCGGCCCATTCATCACCTTCGTGAAAATACTCAATTCTCTGTTGAAAAAAAAAGCAACAGCAAGTTATTATTGCCTATTTCTTTGGAATGAGAAACCATACTGAGACTCTCCATTGGGATCTTGAAAACAGTGTCCGTTAAATCGGGAAAAGTTGCCTGTTTTGGAGATCAGTGAAACAAGTTTGTCTTTCAGTGGATTTTCTAAGAAATATCAATATTTTGTTTTAGTAAATTCTTTCCACTAGCTGTTTGGTGGTACCAAAATCAGTTCCATTGAAGAAATTCAAGTCTATCGTCCATCTTGATAGTGAAGCAAAAAGCAAGTGCGAAAGTATTTTTTTCCTGTTTAAGTTAAAGGCTGTCACTTTAGCATAATTTTTTCTTTTTTTACTTTGGACTGTTGTCTTCTGGAAATAGTACAGTTTCATCTGGTATAGCTGATTTATTGTTAGAATTGATACATTTTGCAACAATGATTTCTATTTTGTAACAACCTGATAAAGGACCCCGCACAATCCTTACAGGTTTTGGAACTTGGTGAAATTGACTTGAAACTATAATTTGATCAAAAGTCTTCAATTAATACGTACATACGGGCCACGCCCTCCTTTGGAGAAGGTATTAGTGTGGTCGACCGATGACTATCCCACAGTTTCAAAACTGATCGGGTTTTGGCTTCCATTAACCTTCTTAAACCATTACACTCAAATTTCATCTTGGTATTACTATCCGTTTCTGATATATAAGAAAAAAGCTAAAAAAGAAAAACTTAAGTTGATCGGTGGTCCCCAGCTGGCTTTAAAGCCATTTCCGTACAAGTCTCACCTGTTAGAAAAATCAACGATAGATTGAAAGCTCTTCCCCTGCCACTAACAAGAAGCCAAATTATATATCAGTACCACTATCCATTTTCAAAATAAACAAAATTCAATCTGTGATAGTCAATCGAATGGTTTTTTCTACCAAACAAAATCGCATCTCGATACGACAACCAGTTCCTGAAATTAAAAAAAAAAACATTTTAAACTAGGCATGTTTTAAGTTTCGTGTTCATAGAGATTCTTGATCAGTAAGCAATCGCCGTCTTGGGCAAAGAGAAAGAAATGTGGTCTTTGCTAAGAAAAAGGTTGCAAATATGTTTTGACCTATAAAGAGAGCTTTTGACTAAAATTTAACTTTGTAATTGAGAGGTCTTCTTCGCCTTTTGGATTCTTCTCCTTTTTAGAACTTACAAATTTCCTGCATTATGCCGAATTACATACATATCTTTCCGGGTTTTTGACAGATCCAAATGGTATTTGGAGGATAGCGATAACGATAGAGATATCAAAAAAGATGTTACGAAGGTAAGGTAACTATATAGGGTGTTTCATAAAAGCGTATTATTTGATAGTTTCTTACAATATGACACTATAGTAGTCTAACAGTCTCGGCGTTATTCAATTGTTTATTGCGGAATTTTGCCAAACTACTCGACTTGTCCAGGTGTTATTTTTATTTTTTAATTTTTTTTAAATATTTAATCATGACAGTGTGCTCCTCTGACAGGTTGTTAGTACACCCTGTATATAGACAGTATTTCTAATTTAAGAAAATAATTTTTTTATGAGTTTGCAAATCATTTTGTTTTAAATAAAAATGAAAACATTTCAATTTGTATTTTGAACGTCAACTCGAAACATTTATAGTTGCACTGATTAAATTATAACGCCCATGCGATTTGTTAAACTTGCTGGCACATTTCTTTTGTTTCCATTTTGATAGGAACGCCCACTGTTAAGATCATCCTATAAACTGATTTTTTTATTGGTTCAACAGCTAATTCAGACTCGTTCTTGTTTTTCTAGACTTCACTTTTTCTACCTGTAGCGTTCACTTGTTTTACCAGGAAGTGAAATTAAAAGTATCAAGATGAATAATAACTAAATTTAATTGCTCATCATTTTAACCGATTCCCTGTGTGACAAATTCCCACGCACCCAATGTGTGTGTGCCATTTTACTACCAACTGCACTTAACATAATTAATTTGTTAATCATGGCTCAGGGAGGAGAACTTTTCGAACATGTTGAAAAAGGCACGATTCTGTTTGTTTGTGTCCCGGAATAGAATTTCGTGTTCTTCCTGCCTACACATTCCGCGTTAATTTTTATTATAACTCGTTTCGTACGACATTAGAATAATTTATCTTGTTTTGAATTATTGTGGTCACTGTCCGGCGACACTTATTAGTTCCAAACCGCGAAACGTGACATCCTGTTCGGAATATTCTATTTTTCTTTTTTATTTTTCTTAATTTTTTTTATGTTTAATCTTGCAATTTTCACTAGTAAAATGTTTTCAGTTTTGCCGAAATGAACTCCAGCCAAGAAAGTCGTAGAAGGTACTTTTTGTAGTGTTTATCTGTCTTTAATTTTTTACTAATACGTTTTTTACACTTTAATAATGTCCGTTGCATTTTGCATGTTTTAGTGCACGCCACTGTCTTGGCATGTTTATTGTTGACTAATAATTATAATAACATAAAAATGCCATGGATGCAAATTCCTAACGGCTCCAATTATTTGATAGTCGTTTGTGGTTTTAACCGGAAAAGAAAACTGCAATGATATTTATTAAATTACGCCACCGCTCTGCGCTACCCGGAGGATCGAAAGTTCACCGAGTAAATTATATTAGAGAAAATACTTCCTTATTTAATATTATTATATGCAGAATTTAATAAAAATTTTATTTTTAATTTTAAAGCTTATTAAATGCTGTTGCATGTAATAATAATAATTGTACACGTGGCAGCCTATATAAAGCAAGGTTTACACTAGACTTTTTACAATATTTCATCATTTGTTTTCTTTTTCTTTGTTAACGCACTTACAAATAAAAATGAATCGAAATTGTTTTCGTGAAGTTTTCTCATATAGAATAAGAAGTATAACCTTCCTCAAAACAAAACAAGGTTTCATCCCGTATGCAATTCTTAATATTATTAAAGTAATATATTGTAAAGAAATCTCTTAAATTCATGTTATTATTTCTCCTCTTGAAAGATAATTAAGAAAATAAAAATAAAACTGAAGAGATATCTCATCTTTGATTTATGAGCATGTGATTCTAGTCACTTATTTATTTCCTTTGGGAAATTCTTACATATTTATGTCATGTTTTCCCCAATGTCATCTGCTGTTATTATTTCAATTGTATCAATTTAGGTCATGTAATCCAGATCTGTAACGGATATTATAAACACACCATTAATGATTGTACAAATTATTTGTAATGTCCCATGCTCATGAATAAATTTGTATTTGCATATACTGGGAGTAGCAGAAACCAAAATTATTATTACTATTTTATTTATTTTAAAATTCATTTGTCGAACTAGCCGGCCAGAAAGTGGACTTTTAAATATCTTAATCGCTGCTATAACAGAACTCATCATCTACAAAAAAGACAGAATCGGCTTCAGGACAAAAATGCAAGGCCTTAAAAGACGCAAAACTTTTGCATGAAATAAAGTAAATCACTTTTGTTTTTGTAACAACGTACTTGCTGCACCAAAATTTTTATTGGTGTGGAATATCGTAAGTACAGATGAATTAAAAAGTCGTTTGACATATAAGAGACTAACCTAGAAACATCGTCTTGGAAAATAAGATTTTTTTTCTAGGTATCATCGTGTTGGAACCACAATTCATCCTCTCCATTCACACTGATCAAGAAGTCTATGACATCCTCTACAGTAATTTTTGGTTGATATAACGAAGTTTTGTGACTAAGGTGCAGATTTTCACTCGCCCAAAAGGCACTGGCGATAGTTGTCAAGTTTATTGGTTGCTTTTTGAAGACCTAGATAAGTTTCGTCATTTTTGATTTCGTTTTTGTTTTGCAGTCATGTCCCAGGTGTATGCATAAGGTTTTTCCGGTTTTTTGGTAAAAAAAACACGTAATTTTGAAGGGGAATTAAATTTTTTTTATTCAAAATATTGGCCATCGGCTTCGACACATTTCACCCATCTTTCAGGTAATTTATGAATACCATGCCAGAAAAACTGCTTGTCTTTTGCGGCAAACCATTCGTCAAGCCATTTTCCAACTTCCTCGAAATTGCTGAAGTGCTGCTCTGCGAGCGCGTGCCCCATTGATGCGAAGAGGTGATAGTCAGATGGCGCGAGGTCTGGGGAGTATGGCGGATGTGGAAGGATGTCCCATCCGAGCGATTTCAAGGTGTCTTTCACTGGTTTTGCTGTGAGACGGAGCATTGTCGTGTAACAAAATCACTTTGCCATGTCTTCTGGACCATTCCGGTCGTCTTTCGATTAATGCGTGGTTTAAATTAATTATTTGTTGGTGATAGCGTTGTGTATTAACGGTTTCGCCGGGCTTCAAAAGTTCATAATACACAATACCGCTCTCGGTCCCACCAGACACAGAGCATGGTCTTCTTGCCGAAGCGATTTGGCCTTGGTGTTGATGGACCGGCTTCGCCAGGTGAAAGCCACGATTTTTTCCGCTTCTGGTTTTCAAAATAAATCCATTTTTCGTCACCCGTCACAATTCGATGCAAAAATGATTTCCTTTTGTAGCGTTGAAGCAGCATTTTACAAGTGACTGCGATTTTCGATTTGACGTTCATTCAAATTATTTGGGACCCATTTACCGAGTTTATTAATCTTTCCCATTGCTCGTAAACGTCTGCTGATTGTTTCTTGTGATACATGTAATGCTTCTGCTAATTGCCGTTGAGTTTGAGTTGGGTTATCATCCAATAACTCCTGCAATTTCTCGTCTTCGCATTTTTGTGGTCTACCAGAGCGCTCACTGTCTTTCACATTAAAATCACCACTTTTAAATTGTCAAAACCATGTTTCACATGTTCTAATCGATGGAGCGTGTTCACCATATGTTTCTACCAGCAAACGATGACTTTCAGTAGCCTTTTTCTTTTGATGAAATAAAAAAAGCAATGCGTGCCCGCAAATGTTTTTTTTCAGGCCCGAAACTCGACATGATCACTGAACGATAAAACAAAGACGCTAGTTTTTGGCGGACTCAACTTGTGCGTGTTTGTCGTTTAATGTCAGACGAACAAAATGGCGTCTGTGTCAAATTAATGGGCTGCGTACTTTTCGCTGGCGCCATCTCTTAGTTAAACCGGAAAAACTTATGCATACACCTGGTATAGGGCGTTAAGATTTTTTGGTGTTTTGCGTCTTTGATCTTCACCATGCAATCTACTCTAAAATCTGTTTACTAAAAATTCACAAGAAGACAAATTGCATATTTGTTTTGCTTCTTGTTTCCACGATCGTGCCTTTTACTTTAAAAAGGAATTTCTGCTCCATTGGGCGTATGCCAATGGAAGAAAGTGCAAAGTTAACCGAATCGAGTCGGATTTTTGAGTACTAAACAGAGAGGTACACGGATTTCGAATATTGCAAAAATGGCTGATAGCCCGAACGGCGAAAACTCTCTGTGCCTGTTATAATATCTAAGCTAGGTGCCTTGTCTATTAAACGGCATCAGGAGCACATGATAAAGCGCAAGGTTGTTTCCGTACGATATTTTGATCTTTGGAAAATCCTTGCCTTAACCCTTCTTATTGACACCTACGGGCCCAAATTTAAAATTGTTTCGGGCGAAAAACCCTGAATCCAGTATTCCGATTTTTTGTTTCCAAAAAGTACAAAATTTCCAATTTTGACCCTCCTTCCTCTCTCTCTAATGATTAATCGAACGCTGCCACTTGAGGACTCGACTAGGACAAATGAGGAAAAGTCGTGTAATGCAAGACCTACGGAGTATTACGTAACCATTCCACGTGTAACAAACCTAATGTGATATATCTCCAAATCGGCGGCGTTGCAAGATGGAGAACGGGATTTTTGCAGTTTAATTGTACGAAACCATATTATGCAGTAATAACAAAGTCGAAGCATTAGTTCAGCAACCCAAAATGGCAGATGATTTTTTGGCGTAGCAGTGTGTCTAATTGAATTTAGCGAGACTGTGATAGATAAAATACGAATTTTTCTGGAGTCAGATTGGTCATGACGTGTTTGAATTCTTGATAATTTAATTTTGGAGAAAGTGAAAGAGAGAGCAATTAAGTAGCTTCGCGACAATGCTCACGGTGGTGAACGCGGAGTATTGGTATCGGATTTATTCGAATGACAGAGTAGCAGCGCTTGGATTAAGTTGTTGAAGCGCTTGGACGACTGGTGTGATGTACGTACCACAGCGGACTATATGATAGATGATCCCATTACGAGTGATGATGATGCTAAAAATCTAATTTCTCTGTTAATTGTACATGAGAATCTCGGCCAGACCGCAAACTTCCTCCGAAAGATGGAAGCTATACAGGTGGAGTTTATGAATCACAAATATGATAGTGAATCGGTAATCAATTATGGATAGGATAAAAGTCTCCTGCATACGCAGATTTTCATGAGCGTCCTTCGAATCAAGTAGTGGCGACGAGGATATGATCTTTTATCCGGGGTCTATTGATTGTTACTTTTTAATTCTAAAAGCTCATGTCTGATAGTTTTTAGATTTTTGGAAAGTCAGATTGTGCATGCTCGGTACAATCTAGTAAGAAAATCGGAACAATTTTATTATCCATTTCTAAACCCAACTTATGTAATAAGGCAAGCAGGTAAGTTTGTTCATTTAGCTACAAGCTATTCTGTGCAATGAAACATCTAAATAAATCAGAAAAATTCTGTTAAATAAACAAAGCATAATGTACTAATTATAAATTCAAGTACAGTTTGTAATGTTCATTCTAATTTGTTAATTTAGAATTAAAACGAGAACGTGTGTTTTTTTATAGATTTTTTTTGGAAAGTCCTTGAAGAATCTTCATTGGCAAAAACCATCAGCTAACTGATGGCGCTAAATTTTGTCAAAATGGCGGAAAAGAGAGTAAACAACAGTACATTTTTATTTTTGCAGTGCTTTTTGTGAAATATTAATTTAAAATAAAAAGCTGAAAAGCCTCGCCCTGTATTGAAACACGGAGTAAATATTATCAGCCCGAAAGGAAATCCCCACTTAATTTTTTAAACAGCTTGTAAGATAATTTTGAAGGAAATGTAAACAAAAAGGAAATCGATTTTTGCGTTGCCTCTTTAAAATAACCAAACAGTATATCGATTGGGGCACATTTCCTCGTAAATCTCAAAACAGACAAGCTTAAGAGGATTAGTAAACGAAGAATTTCCCTTTTCATTTATATAACGAACATTTTAAGTGACAACCGAAACGAAAACCCCCCATTTCTTCCAATTACACTGTTTGAACCACTTAATTAATAATTACATTTAATGACGCTTACTGGAATGATAATCATCATTTGCCTTAAATATTTAGTTTTGTTTACTCATCAATTATTATTAGCACTGTAAAAACCGTTGAATATGCATAACTCATAAGTGAATTGCTTGACCTCTAGAAAAATTAGGATGACAAATTTGCGATATAAGATTTTTAATTACTAATGCATCAAATTCAATTTAGTGTTAAAAGGTGTGGGTTGAATGGTTACATTTTGTATGCATTAGTAACTAGATTATGGTTAATGAAAATGCATTCCATTGGTGAAATCTTATTTGTTGTTATTAAAAACAAATGGTGGAACAGTATTCGACATTGCTATTGTTTCTGATTGTTTTGCAATTAAAATATTCGAGACTTATTTTTTACTTTTTATTGTTGAATTCATGTTCCGTAAAAATTGTGCAAGGATAAATTCTAGACTGGAAGAAAGAGTTTTTTAGAGCAATTACGGAAAGAATGGGAAAGATAATTTATTTTCTTGTCTGGTTGTTGCTTTTGTTGTTTTGTTTGTTACGATTTCGTGTTTGTTGTATCGATTAGCTAACGAAGATTATTATTATATCATACAGGGTGCGATTAGAAAGTTTGTAATAAAATCATTATATCAAAAATTCAAAATTTTTAAAATAGGAAAAAACAAAATAGTTACTAATCACTTCATAATCCAAAATGGCAACCTTTCATTTCTTCATATGTGTGACCTTCACGAACTATAGCTATACCTATCCCTCAAAATATGCAGTTTTTGGGGTTTCAACAGTAGACAAACTTTTGTGAGAATGTATTGGAAGATGTCTCAGTTACCCTTTGACCACTAGACGCGTATTCTTTGTGCACAAATGTTTTTGGATTTGCCCTTCGTGGTAAAAATGTGGAAGATGCAGCTTTCTGTGACAAAAAAGAGATATGCAGATAGTTTCATCAAGGAAATTGGACTTCAGAAATTTAGCCAAGTTTGGGTTTTAAAGCTTCCGACTATCAACCCGAAGGTCGCGAGTTCGATACCCGTCCAAGGTCCCGAAATTTCCTAACGCAGAGAAAAATCTAAAACAGTGGCTGACTTCGATGAGTTACATGTTAAGAATCTCGACCTTCGGATTCGGTTAGATTCTAGTTAGCGGCGAAATGACCGTAGTTGAACTTCAAACCGTGACCCGAAGCCTCAGCCACAAAACAAGAACGGAAAGATTAGAAGATTATTTAATACAGTTTACGTCAGTTCTGCTCTTCTAAAGAAGTTGGTGGTGTTGGTATTATTTTGGGCAAGGAAAAAAGATCCAAGATCTTTATAAAAGTAGGTAGTTAATACTACAATACGGCTGACTCGAAGATACTTTAAAAGCTAGGTTTAGCCAACAATTGGATTCAACATTTTCTTCTGAACAATTTTGGCATCTAATGGCTATTTTCGTCCGTTTATAAATAGACTGAGCTCTGCCCTTGATTTTTTTGAAATAATTTGCCTTTTGAAAATATCTACGTCGTTGCACTGTCTACCGTCTCCCATCGAGCTCCACCAATCTATATTCGCCAACACCATACAACGAACTAGTGCTGATGAACACCAAAAACCTCATTCGAATCAGCGGTATCCGCATCCGCTTTAATATAATGCCTATCACTTGCTGGTGTGTTGTTGTTGTTGTTACAAATCACAGCAGTCTTCAATCCAAACTGACTAACTGCGTGTAGCTGGTGAATACCGCCATTTTTATCAGCCAGGATTTAGCATTGAACGACGATAAAAACAAATTTTTCCACTATTGGCTCGCAGTATCGCTGGTAGGAGTATCGTCCAACTTATGAGGGTTCAGTTTGTTGTTGAATAGAACGCAAGTATTTATGGTTACACAAAGTAGAGTCACTGCAGAAGTCTTTGAAGAGGGTTCTGAAGTTAAACACTGTTGCTATGGGGTTTAAATAAAGAATCGGGAGAGAGATTAAGCGAGCTTGATGTGGAAGAACATGAAATGTGAGTGACACTGCCATTATTTGAACAAGCATGATTGTATTTGGATGCGCTACCATGAGGGCGATGAGAATCATGTCAGGTGACACTGTATCTAGACATACTATGAGCGGCTCATTGGGATAAAGATAAAATATGAGGCGAGTAGACGAATGGATCTTAATTTACTGTCATTTGATCAAACATCTTGAAACTTGACTTATGAAGATCTGACATCAAAGAGCCTATGTGGTGCTTTTTGGGCAAATTCTTCTCGCGTACGAACTTGTCAAATGGAGGTCATTCCATTCTAGGTGGCTGACCAAGAGCTAACTCTGGCTGTTTTTAAAGATTACTTGTGCGACTAATGCTAGCTATCAATTTAACCATGACATAAACTTTTTGATTATTGTTACCAACTTCGCAGAGCTGCTTTTGGATTTTGTGCCTTAGGAAATTCCGCTAACGTGTCCATAATCGTGATTTTTTTAATTGTAACACATCGTGTTCTTGGGATTGCCCAAAACTGGAACAAGGAATTCAACAAGATGGCTGTTTATTTTCTCTTTTTTACCCATATCTGAAACACAAACCAACATAAGCAAAAATTTTGAATACTTTGAGCTCGCTTTTTATCAGGTTTTGTTTATAGACAATGACTGATGTTTTGATAATCGACAATGGTGCTGAAGTAAGCATTTACTTGCCATGGTGTTTTTGTGATTGAAGCGTAAGAGTTATTAGCTTTGACGATTAACTAAAATGAAGATAGTAAGTGTTTAGCGGAATTGTTTAGTATTACCTAACAGTTTAGAAATCTAAATTATGATCTGCACCTTTACTGAAAATCTTTTTCATTCTGTCATCGTTAAGAAGTCATAAAACGGCTAACGTGTTAGGGTTCAACTCAGTTTCTTTGGGTCTTTTGTAATCGTAGAATTTTATTGTGAATCGTTGCTCTTTTGTTAATATTATCAAAGCTACATAAAAAACAAATTTTCTTTGTAAGTAAAAATTCTTGAAGTGTTTTTAAGTCTCTTAAAAAATTTCAAATCTTTTTAAATTAAATTAACCTCAAACTTTTGTTAACATGAAGTATGCGTTGACAATAAATAATTGCACACATAAAAGAATTTTGTAACCGTTGAATGTTGAAAACGTCGAAACATAAACTTGTCATTTCAAAACAGTTGACGTACGAACAGGATAATATTTGCTAAATTTAATTTTTTAAATGCATTTTTTGCTTCCTCGGGTGTAATTACAAAGTTCATTAACTCTTAATCTTCATCTTGCTTTTCTGTATTAAGCCAAGACACATTAAGACTTCCTTTATAATGAAGTCGTTAGTTTTTCATTTATTTAAAAATAATTCTGAGCGCTGTATCTAATTAGAATAAATATAATAGTTGAATGTTGATGAAATCTTATCTTTCTTTTGTTTTACAAATATTGCTGTTTCATGCATAGGGGAAAAATATGAAAATGGGTGATATTTTGGCGGGAAATGCAGATAATTCTTTTTAAAAAATAGAATATCCGGGTAAAGCCACGTTTAACCGTTGCAACATGACTAGATTTTATCTTCAGTTGGGGATAGAATTTTTTTGTTGATTATTGATAATGTATCAATTTAACCAATAAAATACGAATTAAATAATTCCCCAGAAGTGTTGCATTATTATTATTTTTCAATTTATAACGTTCTATTATCAAACCCGCATTATATTTAATATAAAAAAACAACTACAATAATAATTTTTGTTGATAATTACTTTTATCAAAGGGAAACAGAATTCGTTTTATCAGCTAAATTCGTTTATTATTCCACCGAAGTGGCACATTATTGTTTTTTCTTTTTTTCCTTTGTTTTCCCTGCCAATTTAGCCTGTTTATTAGCTACATTTTATATGTAAAATTTAATTAAATTAGCGTTCCTACACCCTACCAAATTCTTATTGACAAATTCCACATCATCAATACACGCCACAACCTTGAACGTATCTCATTGATTCTACCTTTGTTTTCCGTTTTATTTATTTATTTTTTTCTTCCTATCCAGTAGGCGCGCACCATTTCGCCGGTTAATAATGATGAATTAATAATCGACCAGAACGTAAATGAGATGTGTACGTGTAAATATTTGAAAAGTATATGCGCTTCTCATGCTGAATTAATGGAGTTAGTTGCTCGATGTTGTTGCAGGTATCGCAGATGTGTATACCCGATATCTTATCAGTAAATTTTCCATGGTCTTTGTGTAAATGGAAATTTTTTAACAATGCATATAGGCGTATTAAACTGAATGATTCAATATGTACTTTGTAATCTTCATTAATCGAAAAGGTGTAGATTAAGTCATTTTCTTTTTGTTTTGAACAGGTGATTTGCGTTAGTAGGTTTTATTGATTGGAATAAATGAAAGAGAATGATACAATTAAATATGATTAAGAAAATACGTAATTTTTGAGGACATTTAGCAAAGATTGACTAGTTCAGAAAAACGTTACAAGTACCCTGGGTGGTCGTAACATTTCTATTTTCATGTCATTTGTCTAAATTACCGAAGAATAGTTGCAATGATAGAGGCGATCTAGATATAACTCTCAGAGATAATCATCAAACTTCTGAAGAATTTCTTATTTTCAAACAAAGAAGGCACTAGAAAGTCCAAGTTAATACTGTTTGAATTAGGTTCAAATCAAAGACTATGCAGCGTGGCCTGAGTCTAGCCCATGCAAATGTAACTTTTTCCTCAGTGACAAAAGTATTGCACAAGGAAAAAAAGTCACGTTCTTTTGTTTTGCGTTTATGAAACTCAAAAATCAACTCTTGATCAAAATATTTAAAATCACATGGAGATTTGACCCTTTTTGTCGCTCTCTTGCTTCTCCGAAGGTCTGCAAAGCTTACCACACAATCCCTATTTGGTCCCAAAAGCTTTCCTGTTCTTGGGTTTCTTCTGTAGGAAAAGAGTGTATCGAGCTTTTTTTGTGCCTCTTTTGACGGCGCATTGTGTCCTTTTATTTTTAATCCATCCTAGAAACTGAAACACACTACTGATACATGCCCAAATTGGTTTGCGGGATTATGCTTGTCGTTAAAAAGTTCCAGCTTCATCTGAGCTGCGATTTGGAGGTTGCGAATTTCTAAATGAACAGAAAAGCACTCCCAAAACACTCATCTCGAATATTTGATTGATCCTGACGGTTTTAGATTGGAATTTCTTTCTTTCTTTCTTTCTGTTGTACTTTTTAGAGACCCAACCGCAGTAAGTAGAAGATCGATTCTGGGCGTTTTCATACCTTTTGGAAACCCCGACCCTTCTTTCGGATGTCTGAAACCGAACTGGAATCCGTCTTAAGGCAAAACAATCTTATGATACACCTACCAGTCCCGGATCTTTAGTAATAGGAATTGTGTGATTATTACAATGGATACAACAGTTGTTTGACTTTTCAATCAACGAAGTTTATCTGGTTGTTCTAGATCAGTAGAGTCTTTAGCCGTATTTCTTTTCTCCTTCATTTTCCTCTCTTGTGATATGTCCACATTGGGAGAGAATGTGACAGTAGATCTTTGAAGACGGATACTTTGTACGATGTCCATCTCTGTTAAGATGAAAATGTTAGAAGCGATCAATTAAGTAGTCATGGGACCAAATCATGCCACTTTTTTCGGGAAATTTTTATAATTTTCTGTATATCTTTATCTTCCTCCTTTTTCTATTGTTTATTCTTTTTCTTTATTTCTTTCCTCTGCTCATACTTTTTTTTTCTTTCTTTTGCCTTACTTGTTTTTTTCTCTTTTGCATTATCTTTTATTTGCTTTCCCCCTCTTTTCAGCACACGCAGTGTAGCCAGCATTTTTTTGTCTTTCTTCAATTTAGCTGAGCTATTTATAGTAATAAAACCGGACACTGGGTCATTTTGGATTTCCGAATTTCAATCATTGAAGGTTTTGGACACAAATAGACTGTGTTTGGTCTTCCTGGTTTTAGTGTTGCCACTGTAAGTGTCTTGGAAAAGAGCAAAATAAATCTTCCTACTTGTGTTATTTCAGCTCCAAATACTGTATTTTTGTCCAAAACCTTGGGCAGAAGGGCTAAAACTGTAAACCAAAGGTTTTATACGACAAACTATTCCAGATCAGTCAACGAGGTCTAATTGTTGGTATTAAATAAAATTAAAAGATCCCAGCGCATCATTCGATAAGGTCCATACAGTATGAACAGCGACGAGCAGCAGTCATGTTCAGCTTGAATTCATTCATTTTATTCGAGGTGACAAGAAAAAATATTCTACTTTCATTGTTTTGATTTGATACCAGGTTTTCTTAAAAAAACGTTGCAACAGACAAATTTCTGCCATGAAAGTAGGAACTTGCTATATCCATCAAAGTATGCATGGAAGAGGTCGATTCGAGAATAATAATTGTTTTAGCAAAAAAAACTGTGATCACTATGAATTGTAGTATTTCACTATAGTTGTGCTAAAATATTGCAGAGAATTTTGGTACCTAAACAAATTAATCAAAAGCTTTTCTTTGCTAATTAAGTTAACAATTCCCCCAGGGAGTAATTTTAAATTCATCAGTTGAATAACGCCGTCGGAAATGTAATCGGCAATAAAGCAGGAATAAGAAAATAGCACAATGTAGGGTGATCCGTACAAAAAAAACAAAAATAAAATAAAAATTTCGAAATGTCACGAGGATGTAATCGTTCTGTATACATAATATAATATTTCTCAATAAACATTTATTAAGTACAGATTGTTGGAACGTTCTGTAATTCTCGTTTTCTACAGTATCGAATTCGAAACTTTAAAAGCCGGTTTTATGCAGGAAAATGTTTTAAAACGCAAAGTAGCAGAAAGAAATCCTTTGTTTGTTTTACAGAAAGGTATTACACAGAAAACGTTTAAATATTCATTTCATAACAAGATTTTTTCCCCTCTAATTAGTTCATAAGCATGAAGCAAGATTTAATTAACGATCCACTAGAGAAATTACGATATATAATACTAATACTTGGGTAAACGAGTTTCATTCAGGTCTTGAGTAATAATTAAGTTTAATGAGAAATCGCTGTCGCGTAAAGAAATCGCCTGCACACTATTACCTGTTATCGATCTTTCCAGAAGTCTTGTGTTATTGCGAATTGATTAGTGGAAATTACGTATCGATTACATTTGAGTTGATTATAAGAAAACTGTTATAGGGGGACACTTACTCATCGAAAGGCAATCCTTCTCCTTTTGGTGAGTAACCTTATTACGAGTGCTACCGCACGCACTGCTCCGTTTAAATATTGGACATTGCTACCCTACTTCCTGGTTTAATATAACATAATTCGTGTCAGTGTGAATTTTAGTTAGTCATCATCTGTGGTGTCCTTTTGTTTTAAGCTTCATTAGTTGGTGGCAGTTTAAAACAATAATGTTAATTCATTGTTTTTGATTTATTGGACGTTTCGTTTGCCGTTGCTCCGTGAATTTGCAACTCAATCCGGCGATTTAATTTAGTTCGTTGTTGTTGTGGGGTCTTCTTGTTGGTGTTTTAGTGTTGTGTGTGTCAAAGTGCGTGTGCGTGTTTTGTTTGTGTTCAGCCACCCTCCGTCTCTTAGTTATCATTATGGATGACGAACTTGAAAATTTTTATCAAGAAATCGAAGATCATTATAACGTGGAATTAAGAAGAACCACCGTACCTAAAGCTTGGGAGGACTATTGGGCCTGGTTAGTTTTATATTAATTTTTAAATTTTCTAATTGTAGGTTTATTGACTCATTGATCAGCATTTAAATAAAAATTGCATTGGGAATTTGTTAATTACAGTAATACATTAATTTTGTGCGAAAAATGTCAAGCCTGTGCTAATTAACTAAATGGGAAAGTTAGGGAAAGTGAAATGAGCAATTGATTGTTACGGGAAAAGTTTGTATAATAAAGCTATTTATTGTTACCCGAGTTAGAAATCTAAAAATATACGGCACGATCTAATAAAGGCTTTAATGTATGTCTTAATCAACTCAAATTGACAAATTGATTGTTTTTAATTCTAGAAGTTGTGATTTAGAGTTCTTAAAATTTTGTTTAATGAGTAATTAAGACGATCTAGATAGTCTTATTTGATGATTTAATTTTTCCAGTACTCTACAAAATCGCTTGTAAACCTAGATTTCTTTTTTTTTAATTACCTTGTTAAACATTGATAAGATTAATTGGGGAAACTTCTTATTCTTGTTCTATGTTCGTTATTATTTTTCTTAATTCTTAGAGACATTAAAAACTACATCTAATTACTTTTGATAATGAGATATTAGACATGAGTGATTGGATTGATTGAAAACTATAATCAGATAAGCTTTTTGCGAAAATGCTAGTTGACCATGTCAGAACTTCAACATCTTGATCCTCTTGGACCAAGAATCAGTTAAGTCTCAATTATTTTTTGTACGTTAACATTTATACCCACTACTTATAACGTAATAACTAAATTTGTTCTGCCACAGCATCTTAAGTGCACACCACATCATCAAAAACCTCCCCATTCTACGAAACTTCCGTCTTATTCATCCAAATTGAAATTCCCACCAAAAATAGTTTTCCACCATTGCTTTGTCAAATCTGTTCTATATCAAATCGACTATTAACATCCTCGGCAACTTTTTGAACTTGCCCATAGAATGTTAAGAATCTTAATTCCCTAGAAGTACGCCAAAAGGCGCCGCACAGTCCTTATGTGTTCTTGGTACTCGATGAATTAACTCAAACCGATCAAAAATCTCCCTGGGCACAAAGTTTAAAAATGACCAGTTTTTTTGGCTAGAGGATGGGGGTAAGTATGCTGCTATGTAGATTCTAAAGTATACGCTTAAAATTGTTGGAGGAACACAAAAGATAAAACACGACAGACCATTCAATCTTCTACCTACCATCAACCAAAGTCATATTTCGACACGACATTCCGTCCATAACATAATATTATATCTGCCAAAAAACACTACCAACAGTCAAGATCCCATTTCGATTTGATACGAAAAAAACATTTCAAACAGCTGTAACAAGAAAAATAACCGTTCTCAAGCTTAGTAGCTCAGGAGATTTTTTTGTCATTAAATGAAGAACTATACAGTTAGCCAATTTCACCGAAGGCCAAAACCCATAAGTATTGTACGGGTCAGTGATGGGAGTGCCCCACAGGCACCAAACCTCAAGTAGCTACTACGAGGGTTGCTATTTATATTTCTGGCCTTGGTAACACTGACTGTTTCCAGGCGTCAGCTGACATTTCCGGTGTAAACTTTACATTGTTGAACATAACCTCAACCACAACATTTTGTCATTTGAGTGCGATTAGTGTTGTTTGCAGTTAATTGAAAAGTGCATTCCCTAGTAAAAAATGGAATTGACCCGTGCACACTTTCGTGCAATTATTTTTCATAACTCGACGTGGATTATCACGACAAGAGTGCATCAATGAACTTAATACATAGGTGTATACCTATGAAATGAGACTTTTTTTTTCAATTTTAAACGTTTATTAACAAAAAATGGTTACAAATTTAATCTTCAAAATAATAGCCATCGCTAGCGACACATTTTACCCATCTCTCAGGCAATTTGTGAATGCCGCGCCAAAACAATTGGCCGTCTTTGGCCGCAAACCAATCATCGAGCCATTTTTTGGCTTCTTCGTGAGAATTGAAGCGCTGCTCGGAAAGTGCGTGGCCCATCGATGCAAACAAATGATAATCGGAAGGCGCCAAGTCTGGTGAGTAAGCCGCATGCACCAGCGGTTCCCAATCGTACGTCTCCACCAATTCCCGGGTCGCTCTTGTTCGATGTGGTGGTGCATTGTCATCAAGAAAAATTACTTTGTGACGCCGATCGGCATATTCTGGGCGTTTTCGGTGTATAGCGCTGTTCAAATCGGCCAATTGTCGTTGGTAGCGTGCACCGTCAACTGTTTCACCTGGTTTTAATAGCTCGTACCAAATCATACCATGCTGATCCCAGAAAACACACAGCATTGCCTTGCGGCCGAAGCGATTTGGTTTGGCCGTTGATTTTGGCTTGTGGCCGGGCGGACCATACGATCGTTTACGCTTGGGATTGGAGAAATACACCCATTTTCCATCACCCGTAACGATTCGATGCAAAAAAGACTTCCTTTTGAACCGGGAGAGCAGCATTTCACAAGTGGTTTTTCGGTTCTCTTGCTGCCTTTCAGTCGGTTCATGCGGCACCCATCTTCCGACCTTTAAAATCATGCCCATGTCTTTCAAACGTTTGCAAATGGTTTTTTGGGTCACTCCCAACTGCTCTGCCATCATTTCTTGCGTTTGACCATCATCTTCATTCAACAATGCTTGCAATTCGGTGTCCTCAAACTTTTTCGGTGGCCGGCCACGTTCCTCGTTCTCCACGCTAAAATCACCACTTCGGAATTTTTCAAACCACCTGAAGCACTGTGCTCTGCTTAGAGCATGTCCACCGTAAGCTTCTATAAGCATTTGATGAGCTTGAGAAGCGTTTTTCTTCAATTGATAACAGAAAATCAACGATGTCCGCAAATCGTAGTTTGAAGGCACGAAATTCGACATTTTTAAGAGCGAAAAAAATGCGTTGTTGTATGAAACATCACAAACAATGAATTGAATATTGTTGACAGATGACAGACGAAAAAAATAAGACATTTGGGACAGTTTAAAAATACTCCTAGCGACATCTGTGGTCTAATAGCTGAAAGTCTCATTTCATAGGTATAAACCTGGTACATTATATAGCGATGAAGCTCCATCCTACAGCACTGTAAAAAACTGGTATAATGAATTCAAACGTGGCCGATGTTCACTCCAGGACGAAATCCGTGAAGGCCGTCCAAAATCTGTCGTTGTGCCTGAAAACATCGATGCTGTGCGTGAACTGATTAAACAAGATCGTCATGTTACATACCGTGAGATTGAGGCATCTTTGGGCATTAGTATGACTAGCATCAACAAGATCATTTGGCCGTAAAAAAATTTGTTCCCGTTGGATCCCGCATAACCTGACCAATGCTCAAAAGAAGGCTCGCGTCGACAAGTGCATTGAAATGTTGAAAAAATTTGCGAAAGGTGCATCAAAGGCTGTGTATAACATCTGCACAGGTGACGAATCATGGATCTACGCATATGACCCCGAAACAAAACAGCAATCAACTGTATGGGTCTTTCAAGACGAGCCAAATCCAACAAAAGTTGTTCGCGGAAGAAGCACATCGAAGCAAATGGTTGCCTGTTTCTTTGGCATTATCGGTCATGTGGCAACAGTGGCGTTAGAGCAACGTAAGACGGTCAACTCTGAATGGTACACAACCATTTGTTTGCCAGAAGTCATTGGAGAAATTCGGAAAACTTCAAAGAAGAGGCGAATCGTTCTTCATCATGACAATGCAAGCTCTCACACCGCTGCTCAAACAATTGAATATTTAACCAGCCAGAAGGTCGAGTTGATGGGCCATCCACCATACAGCCCTGATTTGGCACCCAATGACTTCTTTTTATTCCCGTACATCAAAAACAAACTGCGTGGTCAACGATTTTCAACACCAGAAGAAGCCGTTTTTTGTTTCAAAACGCATATTTTGGAGCTGCCTAAAACAGAGTGGAAAAAGTGCTTCGAAAATTGGTTCAAACGCATGGAAAAGTGTATCAATCTTAATGGAGAATATTTTGAAAAACAATCAAACTAGTTTGTTTTTTCATTGTTAGACCAGAAATATAAATAGCAACCCTCGTATTTAAGTGTTTTTGACCAGGGACGGATAAAATCATTTATATAAACTGCGGTTGGAGGCCCTCAAAACAAAACTTGCAGGGAACCCTGAGCAACGGGTGCGCTTTCTTATCTTGCTAATCATCGACAAGAATTATAAGCTATATTGCAGTGTATTGCCAAACACTTGATTTTCCACACTCATTTTTGCTTGTGATGCGACTAACATTGAAGGACTTCTTACTTCATAAAGGTGCAAGTGGAATTAAACAACCAGAGAAAACATAAAACAAAAGCGCTGCGTCAAAAAGTGTCTATTGATGTCTGTGTTCCTCATTTTTTGTGATAAAGATTACCTGTGTCGACTTCTTGGTAATAGATCGAAATATACAGATCTCATCTCTTAACTTAACCATTGATCATATGAAGCATCTTCTTAACATAGTGTACAAATGGGCAGAGAAAAGCAAAAATCTGTAAATCCTTTTGGGGGAGTTAGTCATGAGCAGATGAGTCCAAAGTCTTGAACAGAGAGAGAGAGTATTTTTTTATATTATATAGAAACGATCTCCTTTCTCGCATTGTGACAATACCTCGTACCATTTCAAATTTTTCTTGGCAAGTTTCTTAATTTGCAACATTTTCATGTAGGCAAAGTTCAAATGTAACTGAGAAATGCTTGGGAAGTCCACAATCTCGAAAAAAAAAGTCTAAATCTGTCAATTAGCATTTAAAGAATTTTGGCATTTCGATTTGGTATAGTTTCCTCTGAAGGCCAAAAATATGACTAACTTGATGAAGAAGAAATAGACATATTAATTGCAAACTCTTGAAATGAATTGGAAATCTATGTCGAAAAGAAGAAATTTCTTGGATGGTATTACTTGAGTAATAAACAAGAATGCACTACTATTGGATTGATCCATATTTTACATGGTGGACTTTTCCATCAAATAATAAAAAATGAGTAAACCATTCTGAATAAGAATTTTTAAAAATAAAAATTATATCATTAAATCAAGTTCAAGTTTAAAGATTTTTCCCTTGAAATACTAATAAAAAAGTAAACAAATCTTTGTTGATTCCCAAAAAACTGAATAAGTCACTTTTTTGTTAAAACTTCTGGAAAATCCTTAGTATCACACCGTTGACTGTTTGGTTTTTACATTTGATCACAAATATACCTGTAATCTTATCGTTATCCCACTACATTGTCGAATAAAGATGACGTGAATCTATAGCAAATATTTAATCAAACAGAAAGAAACAAATTCAAACAAAACTTAGTAGAGATAAGTGTCCAACGCGAGTTCAAGAAACAAATTTCAAGCTGATATTTAATTCATGGAAGACGAGTAAGGGAGTTTTGTAACTAAATATTTTAATAATTCTCCAATTTTATTTTTTACTTTTTAATTTGATCTTGGATTGTTTTTCCTCACTTGATAGTCAACTGTTAAACATTATTTAATGTTACTCATTTTTTTTTAATTTTTTGTTATCTAATTCAGTTGTTTTTCTAAAACAGATAAGATTGTATTCATAACGAATTTAAGGAAGTTGTGTATCCGCAAAAAAAAAGGATAACACGCTCTAAAAGGTAACCACATTGACATCATCGCAGTCACTCTACCTCCTCCTTATTATTGATTTTTATAAATCTTCAAAGAACTTTGCACCCTTGCATAACTTCTTCCTTGTCTTGGGACGAATCGATTTTTCAATCTGGGTTATTCGGCCAGATTTCATATATAAATTATTTATTTGTTTAATTTTTAGCGTGTCTGCGAAATACACCAAAATAGCGGAAGCACTTGAAGGGAATATCAATATTGTTTGGTAGGTATTTTTGGACTGCTTCCCAGACTAATGTATTGAAATAATTATATTGCGTTGCATAAATCTAGTGAAAATTCTCTTAATATTATTACATAACCTCACTTTTTTTCTGGTTATATTCCATAATAGTAAAACATTCTGTGTTTTTTTTGAATGAAATTAAGATTGAAAATGATTACTATTCAGCAAGGAAGCTGATTTATGAAATTTATGAAAAGAATAAAATTAAATAATGACATTAGGCAAATTAAATAGAATTAAAAAGTTTTGTCCACAATAGAAGATAGAGGCATAAAGGAAGGATTTCAGAAGAGTCTGCTTTTTTTGCAAAGGTGATCCCAACAGTATTGATTATCATGAAGCTTTTCTAGGCGCTCTTCTCGTAGTTGAAGATGATTTTTTTCGTGATACTCAAAGGATCAATTTAGACAAACGTGAGCAATTTGATATTTTTTGTAGATTCCATAGAGATTTGGTTTCGCTATTGGCAGAAAGATCATTTTTAATCGGCAACTGTTGTTTTGCCTCAGAAAAGCCGTGGCATCAATTTTGACCTTGTCGGTTAAGGTTAAATTCAATCACATTTGCTTTGATGAATCTTGAAACTTTTAAACTATTGCAGTTGTTAGAAAAAGACCAAAGATTGAAAGGCAACATTTAACAACTGTTTGTTTCCACAGTTTGTGGTTCAAATGGAACTACGTGGAATATTCGAATCGACTCTTGCACTTCCTTAGACTGGCTTTCCATGGTGCAAATCACTGGAAGAAACCGATTAGTTGATTATGTTCTGCTTGCTCAGAATCTAACATGCTTGTCTGTCCAGTGTTGTGTAAATTATGAATAGAAGAGAATTGACTATTTCCAAATAAAAAAAGAAGAAAAATGAATTCGAGAATTAATCTTGATCTCACCGTCACAATTTAGTTGCAAACAGCTGCAAGAAATTATTTGAAAAATGAATAACAATATATCCAGAAAATCACAGGCATTATGATTGCAAATCAGGCTGATGATGAATCCTATATCAATAATGAATCACAAGTGATTTCTGCACTGTTACAACTATTTCAGATATCTCCTTACTAGGTCAACTTTTGCACAATCAATATCCTGTACTTTATGGTTTTCTTAAACTTCCTCTTTTTTAAAGGAAGTGGAATGGATAAGTAAAGATAAATAAAACCGCATGCAACATTGTATATATGATGAATAAAACTTAGTAAGCTCTGATTTAAGATAATTGATTTTAAAGGCAATCCGAGATATTGATTTTTGCATCGCATTAACACTCGAACGAATAAAAACAAAAACGCAGCACGTTTATACATATGTCACGTGTGTACGCAGCCACACCGCAAGCTTTTTTTTTTCACTTTTACGTACATAAATAAATAATTCAAACCGATAATTGTATATTTTAATTAGAAAAATACTAATAATGACGTCTAGACAACAAATACTTCAACGGAAATGTAAAATATAGCCTTGATACGTCCATATTTCTCATTCACCTTGTACATTTATGTACTTATTAACATCAGACAGCCGGTAATTTTAATGAATTCAATTTAACTGTTGAACTGTTTAGTTATAATTTTCTATGTTTACATTTCTTTCCGAAAGGCCAGTTTGTTTGTTTTGTCCATTACCATTAGTTCCAAAAGGTAAAACTAACCTCATTAAACAAACATTTATCAATCTGTCTATGGCACACAAATAATAACTTCATTAGAGCTGAGGCCTATATGGTGTTTTCGATAACTTTGTAAATAGAAATTTCCACGCATGACTACACAATAATATTTATATTGGAAATTCTATTTTGTAAGAGAAACCTGAATGTTACATTTACGTTTAAAAGTCAATACCTAATATTGTCACTTAAAAGCAAATTTTCTCTAATGGGCATTTAAAAATAAAAATCTTAATGATAAGTACTGCTAGAATCATTATTATAAAATCTGTTAAAAAGTTCAAGCTTGACCTAAATATATAAATTTCAATAAGCTGCTTGATTTTAATTATTCTTCCTCGAGCTCTTAATTAAGTTGTAATTAAAATATGTTTGCTATTAAAATTATATCCTTGGTGACTCTTGGTAAGTTACCTTGGTAGTACGTGTAGCTACTACATTTATGTATTTTGCTTTGTCTTTTGCATGTATTAAGGCAATGAAGACTAATTCAATCATTTTTATCACTCTACAGCAAATCTGATTGTTATGTTATAGAAGAAGTTTATTTGCCTGAATCGTTTTCATAATCCAATGCAAAATCAAATTTTATTAGCATACAACTCATTTTATTGTCAATTTGTTTATAATTTGTAAAGAGAATTTTGGAACTTCAGATATTCAAGTGACATTTGTGATGTCATTTTAATATTCCAAGTTCAGAACTCCTATTTCAAATTATAAACAAATGGCGAACAGTTTCACTTCTCGTTGACACTTGTAAAAGTAAGGTTAGGATAACGAATAGCCATGTATAGGTAAAGTTTATATTATTT
The DNA here is from genome assembly GCA_011009095.1 of Ignelater luminosus. NCBI lineage: Eukaryota > Metazoa > Arthropoda > Insecta > Coleoptera > Elateridae > Ignelater > Ignelater luminosus. The sequence continues at coordinate 215,493 of VTPC01090407.1, read as the reverse complement.
GAGAATGCACTTAGTTACTTTGATTAAAGATTTACTGATTTATTAGATGTAGAATTGATAATCCTGAAGAATGCAGCCTGAAACAGTTTAACCAACCCACCTACATGGTAGATTTTATTATCTAAAAGTTATTAGGTTTGTGTTATTTCTTCATTCAATTAAACCATCATATATCCTACTACAATCAAATATGCTTGAGCTTTGTTTCATTTGTTCTAATTTTATTTTTCTTGTGATACAGTAGATGAATTATTATTTCAAAGTAAGAAATCATAAATTTTGGGACGCATTTCTAAGTAATCATCATTTTTTGTAATTATACAATAAAATCTGAATGATGTAATATTAATTTTCTATTGTCTTCTCTCAGCACATTCATTTTTAATGAACAATAATACCTTCAATAATTATCTGTGTTGTCTTTTTATAATCCCCATAAAATATCGCATGCCATCGTGCATGTCCTTTTCATGGTCAATGTTAGTTATAAAAATCTTAATCTCTATAATTATGCATGTTTTTGCATTGTCAGGCACTATAATTTCTTTTTTTTTTTTACTCGCATGCATTTGAATCTCAATAGTTACAAGTAATTCTTTTATTCTCTTCAAGAAACATATATTTACTTTCGTAAAGACAAATAATAGTTTACAGATTTATTCCACTATTTTTTATTCCATTTACAGCGAGCAGTCGATAGCTAGTGCTCGGGCGAGTGTTATGGTGTACGACGATGTGAATAAAAAATGGGTACCATCTGGTTCATCCTCAGGGCTATCTAAGGTTCACATATATCAACATACTGTACAACAAACTTTTAGAGTTGTTGGACGAAAATTACAGGATCATGAGGTAAGAATGATTTTTAATTTTAATCTTAAAATGTCTAACTGAAGTGCTACAATATTTTAAGGTTAGGGTTAACACAGTTATATCAACAAGTAAATTGCCATAATTCTAGATTAATAAATAAACTTTCCAGGAGAGGTCATGAATGAACCTGTCAAGAATATTGATTGATATACATAAATACATAAAACTTTGACTACCTGTAGAAGGAAAACAGTTCATAGAATTGGGTTGTACCAAACAGCTTTTTGTTCAACATGAATAGATCTACAAAATATCACAGAATGAATAAATTTGACCTAAAGCCATTTTCCTTAAGGTGATGTGTGAGGTCCTCAGTTTTGTAATATGCTATATATGGTATCACTACAGCCAAATGAAGCATTGATATCTCTTAAAAATCTTTACCCTACAAACCTATCTATGGTTCTTAATCTGGTCACTAAGCTCTACATAATTTTTTCAGTTTGAGCTCTCTTTTTTTGCACCAGATGCCTGGTGGTCCATTGTGTACTGTGATCTATAAAAAGAAATTCATCACAATATACCATGACAGACAAAGACATATCTGATATTGAAGCAGTCGCTATTTACATTGTCAATTTGTCAGTTTCTTATTTTAGACATGCGTAATTTTTTCCCCGGACTGCTTTGATAAAATTCTTTTTTGATTACTTGATGTGATTATCGATCATATAATTATTATCAAGATCCAAAAAAATGTCAAATTTCTCACAAAGACTGCCAACTGTGAAATGGTGAAATCTCATTCTATCAGTATAATATTTATGAATGTATTTGAGGTTATATGCAATCTAACCAAATGTAAAAATAAATTATTTTTGTTCTCTTTTCTTTTTCTTAATTTGAAGTTAATTTGTAGCGATTAACTAGCGGATTGATAGATTGTCAAAAGTTGTTTATTATACTAAGGCAATTCTAAGAAAGATACTAGAGCCTTCTCAAGAGGAAGCCAGAAAAAAATTAATTAAACCCATCTTCAGTACATTGACAAAGATTATTAATCTTATCAAGAGTAGAGTAGACAATTCGCTTTAAATGTCCACAGAAATAAAAATTTGGGGATTCAACTTGAAAGGTATGGCAGGCCCTAACATCTAGCTATTGAGTAAAATATGACGGCACACCATCATGCATAAACCACATCTGTAGTTTCCTTACTATTTGAACAAGATGGGCAAATTATTTTTCAAAAGTTGCATATATGCCACTCTTTTTCATCTAAAAGTAAAATCTAGTAACTTGAGTTACTGGGTTTTAAACTTTTTATTGCATTTTCTAATACAGCGTTGAAGTTTATCAGCTTGGTATATTACTCGTTTTGACAGAAGATGACAATCCTGTTAGCCGCCCTGGCAGTGTAAGAGAACCAGTTACAAAATCATCGATTATTCCCTCCCAAACATTAAGTGAAAGATTTTGCTGCTGGTGTCTTGATTGAACGATAGCATGAAGATTCTTCTCTTGCCATTAATGAAAATTATGAAAATTAATCACTAAATAATGCAAAAGATAGAAAATTAGGATCATCCATATATTTCTATAGCAAGTAGTTATACAATGCTAATCTTGGATTTCTTATTGCAGCTGGTCTGCCAATACATTCCACTGATTTTGGAGTTAAAGATCTTGTTTCTCTTAGCTGTGCATGAAGTTTTTGAAATAATTCTTCCTCCTGATTACAGTTCACGATTTCAAAAATAAAATGCAAAAGCCCATTTTTGGCGCTCTCTTTAGAGGGCTGTATTTCTCGGTTTGAGTTCCGTATACACCACCTTGCGGAGGGGGTCAATGGGGTATCAATCAATCGGGATTGACGAGAGGGTCACAACGAACTCACTTTCAGGTGGTGCTACTACCTACAGACTCAATAATTTGACCTGACCCAACCCGATCCAACCTAACCTGACCCAACCTAATCTAAATTGCAAAATTTGTATGTCTTAACCTATAAATTAATGTCAAAATGTCAGTTTAATAGCAAATTTTTTTCACAACCTGTTTATAACTGACATTTTTTGAGTTGTGTTATTAACAAACAGTACTCGACAAACATCTATTAGAAACTTGTTTTTTGGAATGTTTTCTCTTAATATCATTTTTATTGGTGGGTCACCACCAGATGTAGACAAGAGCTTTCAATGTGAAAGGAATTAATCAAACTTTTTGCACATCACATGTTCAATACATTGCTTTTTGTTGTCAGAAGATTTTCAACGAACTCCGAAGGGGTCGTTACTGAATTTGCGAAGTCTGTTTGTCTGTCTGTATGTCCGCATTTTTTGTCAAATTCTGAAATTTTGACTTCAGATTTTGATTCTACGTCAAAAACTAAAGACAACGTGGTATCGTTTTTTGATAACTCTTCAGGAACATTGTCAAAATGGCGGCCGAAAATTGGAAAATTTTCAAAAATTTTTTACTTTAGAATCGTATTCTACATAAAAAAAATAAGACAAACGTATACTTTTAGTTTTTTGATGTCACCTCGGGCACATGGTCAAAATGGCTGCCGAAGTCTGAAAAAAGTAACAAAACGGAGTTCGTTATGGTTATGCTTTGCATTCCCAGATGTTTTTTTTAGAATGTTTTCTCCTAATATAATTTTCATCAGTAGATGTAGACAAGAGCTGTCGATGTGAAGGGAATTAACCTAACTTTTTGCACACCACATGTTGAATATGTTTTTGGGTGAAACTCTCATTGTTTTTTGTTGTCAGAAGATTTTTCATCCATAGATAAATAAAGAATAAGCAGAGTAAATCTGAGAATCATAGAATGTTGATGATTTTTGGAACATTTCAGGGTTTAAATCCACATTTTGAAAATTACTGTGATTATTCAGAATCAGGGAATAGAAATTCTATATTTGGGCTGCCTAAATATTTCTGATCTGTTCTGTACTAAAAAAATTGCATAAAGTTGATCATCAATGCAATTGATTTGTAGATTGATTGATTATTTTAAGCACAAGAAATCTCTTAAAGTACCTGATATTCTTTTTATTAGATGCTCTGTGTTTTCTATATAAAAGTCTTTTTTATTTAAAGTGATGTTTAATCCATATTTTAGTAATTCAAGTAAAAAATATAGTCTAATTAGAGGTCATTCCTAGTAAACAATGCTTAAAACAGAATTGTTTTTTTTTAAATTATTTGTTATCAGAAAAACAACAATGATTTATGTACTAATGTAGTAAAGAGGATAATTAAAGTCCTTTCTTATAATAATTATAACTAACCACAACATTGTTATTGATAAACCAATCACTTCTAAAGCATTTTTGATGACTACTTAATGTGTTTGTTTAAGTATGCACTATGTTTAATTTTGCTATCAGTCAAGATTTTCCGGCTGGTTGGTATGACACATAAAGATAAATATAAAGAAAATGTTTAGCAATTGAGAGCGTCATTATAATAAGAAAAACCAAGCTGTCTGTATGCATTCAGTTAATATTAATTTGTAATTTTGTTTTTAAGGTTGTTATAAATTGTGCCATTTTGAAAGGACTGAAATATAATCAGGCTACAGCCACTTTTCACCAATGGAGAGACAATAAACATGTCTATGGACTGAATTTTAGCTCGAAAGAAGATGCCGACCAGTTTGCTAGAGCAATGTTTCACTCATTAGAGGTAAAATCTTTTTTTGTTTATTATTTAAATTATTAGTGAAAATAAATTTTATTTCTAGGTACTTAGTAATATAGTCCGTCAACCACAACCACCAACACAATCATACCCACCACCAGTAACGCAACAACAGCAGCAGCAACAACAACAGCAGCAGCAGCCTTACGATGAGGACATGGGTTATCGTACAATGACCCGTGAGGACGTTGCCAGCATTCAAGAAAGACGAATATCCACTTCTCTAATGTCACCACAACAGCAAACATCCCCAATGACACCTCAGAACAATGTGCCTATAGCACCCGCCATGCCTGCTAGCACTGCCATAGCACCTAGTCCTGTATCACCCCCTTCAGGTCCAGGTGGGCACCAGCGCACCGCTAGTGCCCCTCCTGCACCTCCACCTCCTCCCATGGGCGGACCAGGATTGCCACCAATGGGTCCACCCATGGGAATGGGTGGTTCAGTTGGGGGACCACCTCCCCCTCCTCCTCCCTTACCTATCAATATGTCTAGATCACAAAGTAGCGATGGAGGTGAAGTTAATTCTTTAGCTGCACAATTGCAAAATGCTCGGTTGAAAAGAAATAATAAGGTAAATATTGTGTGTTCTTGTAAATTCTAGAAGTAATGAAATTAACTAATTATTATTTTTTTTTAATGAAAAAGAATACCCCACCTCCAACAGAAAATAGTGGTTCATCAACGAGTAGCGGCGGTAGTAGTAATTATGGTACTTTAGGAAGAGGAGCAGGTGGTAGTATGGCCTCAATGATGGATGAAATGGCCAAGACTTTAGCTAGAAGAAGAGCTGCGGTAAGGAAATTTGTATTATAACACGAAATAAATTTTCTCTATAACAGTTTGCATTATAGGTGGAAAAGAAGAATGCAGATATAGAAGAAGATGAAAAGAAAGCAACATGGGAGAAAACCAATACTTTACCAAATAATACATCAAAGTATGCCGAATCACCAAAGAGTATTAGAAAAAGATTTGGGTCGGCATCTGAAGAGACTATACTCAAAGTTAATGGCCTTTCTGACAGTATGACCCTTGGACCAACTGAATTAGAAAGTCTGAAGAACGAAATAGTCAAAGAAGTTAAAAAAGAAATGGTTAAAATGAAAACTGAAATTATAGAGGGTAAGATGGCTTGATAGGTTATGTTTATTTAATTATTTAGTTTTTTGTTGCACTTTAGCATACTCAAGGTGTCACTGCTATTTGCTTATACTTTAAAATAAAGTATTGAAACTTCGAATATTGAACTGACATTATATTTGCTGGTTTTTGACTAAATTAGTGGAGTGCTCGAGGCCATTTCTGCATTTGTTTTACTATCCTGCTAGATTTAGTGAGAAAAATTGATGTTAATTAATTTTTTTAAATAGCAACCTCTTAGTTTTATTATCACTAATGAAACTCAGACTTATTCTCTTTCAAATAAGCACATTGCTTTCATTATTTTCAAAATTATTGTCACTCAGTTGACTTTTTACAGTTAATATCATTTTCTGTGTTTCATTAGTGATAATAAAGCTGAGGAATTGGTTTCTATTTGATTTATTTATAAAGACAACATCATACGACATTACATCTTGAAGAACAAACATACATATTTATGATTATAGATCTAAACGATTTGGCAGTCTAACAGCTCTGCCAGATCTAGATTTGATACCAATTTGTTGATTTTCAATTGAAGGTTTAGGTTTATTGTCTTCAGCATCAACACTAATATCGTTTTGACCTACCAACTGATTATGTTCATTTGTATATTTGAAGTAAGACCATTCCGGGTACAATTCAGAATTTAATTTTTTGTTATTATTTAATTTAGTAATGATCGTTTGATATGCTTAGTATTCTGACGAAGCATTTTAAAATCAGAATGTCGTTGTATCCAGTATGATTTAGGTTCGTTAGCCTTCTTAATGATAGTAGTTTTTGAAACTTAATTTTCTTTAGGCCACTGGTTGAAATAATATTGGCTAATTTCATTTAAAGTTTTATCTTGTGCTATTTCATTTTTAAATTGGGTTTTTCTTTTTTTTTTCTAGATATGTAATGAACCAATTTTACTTAGATACGATTGGCTTATGATCTGTTTGAACATCTACATCAGCACCATATAATAAATTCATTAAACTTTTGTATACTGTAATATATCACCAACATTCCTTTCTCGGTTTGACTATACAGTGTGTCCCAATTTCGATGCTCACTATTGGGATCTCAGAAATTGTAAGAGATTCGAAGTCGGTTAAATAATTAGAAAAAATTTGGCCATTTTGGAGATCAGTTTATTTATGCTTTTGTTTTTTCAAAAAAGTTCACGGCTTACTAGATATTTGCTAAAAACGAAATTATCTTATTTTTTCTTTAATAAAAAGCATTTCCCATTTAGTGTGCCATGGCTTTAAACATATGAAAATCATTGATTTTTGTCAGATAAATTACATTTGTTATGTAACAATTGCTAAAACAAAACAAAAGACGCTTTTAAGATAATTTACTGAGTATTCACAGATAGCATAAACTAAGCATCTAATGCCCCATAAAAGTATATTTATTTTAACAAATAATTTCTTTGATAAAACTCCACGACTTTGTGTGTTAGATGTCATGGCACACTATGATGAAAAATGATTTTCACTTCATAACTCAGTAAAACAAAAGAATAGCTAAACCATGTATCACTGAAAAGCATTTAAGGTTCAGTAATATGGAAATCAAGTAGGCATTCCATTAGAAAAAATTTGGATTTATGTTTCACCGCCGAAATAAAACAAAAGACAATTGCGAAAATAATTTTTTTGTGTTTCGGAGAAAATCTCTAAAACACCTTCTTTGCTATTCTTTCTATCTTTGCTTGTTGCTGAGATATTTCACTATAGAAAAATAAAATAATTTCGTTTTTAGCAAATATCTAGTAAGCCGTGAACTTTTTAGAAAAAACAAAAGCATAAGTAAACTGATCTCCAAAATAGCCAAAACTTTTCTAATTTAACCGACTTCGTATCTCTTACAGTGAGCATCGAAATTGGGACACACTGTAGTTCAATTCTCTATCATTCATTGAACGTGATGCACAGGCAACTAATTTTTTAAGATTATTATCATGTAGTTGGAATAAATAAGAACAAGTAATTGTTTTAGTCGCTGAATGCATTTTCATGTGCCTTCCGTTGCCATTCGGTATTATTTTTCAACAATTGGCATAGTAGGCCATATTGGGAGCATACCTATGCACATAATTGAAAGAACCTATGACTTTGTAACTCCTGTTTATCCTTTGGGTTTTCTAGTTTTATTAAAGATTCTACACGGTCTGGATCTATTTTCATGCCTTTGTTAGAAAAGAATTTGTCCCATAAATATTTCACTGCTTTTAGCTTAAATTGAAACATCATTAATAAACTTAGTGTTATTTTCTCTAGCCCTTTGCATTTTATCGTGTTCCAACTCATTAGATTATGGCTACAATCATATCATAATGACAAATAATTAAATTTTCAATATCGCCAAGATTTTTCCCCAATTTTTCTTCAAATAAATCTTGACAATTGGATAGACCGTAAGGTAACACACCAAAGGGTGTGGCAAAACAACATTTCCATGATGATTCCTCATCTAATTCCAAATGGTGAAATCTTTCCAATAAATCAAAGACAGTAAAATATTCTTTTCCGTTTAGTCTAGAAGAAATTTCATCTAAAGTAGGTGATAATTTAGGTTTCCTGATAATATCTTTATTTAAATCTAAGGGATCTAAACAAAGACGTAAATTACCATTTGGTGTTTCAACCATCATCATTTTCTTTATACTAGCTTTTTACTCAACTAACCTATCTAGTCCTTTTTTAAGAGAGCTTCTTATAGCGATTGGTACCTTAGTGGGCTATCTAAAAGAAACTTCCTCTAAAATTGGAAGCGATCTAGAACAGTCCACTTAGTCAAAAAATGACAAATATGTTGTCATTTTTGTCTTTCTAGTTTCTCTATTTCAAAGTATAAGCAAATTCCAGACTTTTCACTTTCCATTGATATTTAGTAAGATTTGATTTTAATTAAATTTTAATTTTTCAGCAATCAAATCGGAACTTAATCGGAGGTAATTTCTATCACAGCAAAACACATTTAAGAAAGAATCAGCATAAGAGACCTTCTTTGTATTTTACACCTGAGTCGAGACCATTGACGTGTATTATTTAATCGATCTTAACGTAAGATACATACGTTACTGTAAAAAAAAAATATATTAATGTTTCCTATTGGCTGTTCTGTATATGTAAAATTCACAATTTATTCAGTATTCTTAGCGGGTAAACTATTGGGCAATATGATAATGTAATATTTGTAAATTAACATTGCAAAAGCAAACGTTTTGCCTAAAATTAATTTTTTTCTGTAAACATTTGCCTTTGCTACTAGTCTCCTTCTTTACCTTAATATTAATATTTAGAAGGTTTGCAAAACAAACACAGAACAGCTAAGATTTTAATATAGTGCTATATAGATGTCGTAAGATAGAGCACATTGTATTAATAAGTTTTATTATTTATTTTTAATATAAGTTGTATTATTATTAAACTTTAAAAACTTTTGGTGATTCCTAAGTAATACTCCATGAAGATAAAACTGATCGTTGTCTACCTCTATTCAATCGAATATTTAGTGATAAACCTAACCTAACATTTGTATTGATACATTCCCTAATTGCATTTATTTTTTAATGTTTTACTTTCTAATAAGACAGAATTGGGGAACAATTAACAAAAAAAAAATAATAATCCAATAAAAACAGCAAATTCAAAGCAGTTGTCCTCATGGAGTATTTTTTATATGTATTTGTATATAATTCATAATTTAATGGACTTCCAAACAACTTTATTTATTGCCGTTATTTTATCATAATTAATATTAGCAGTTAGTGTACATGAATATCCTGCATTTCTACCTTTGCATTTTCGTTTCATGTTTTAAGTGTATTTCCTTTTTATACGATGACTTTGTAATACTAATAACTTATTTTATTCGTCACTTGTGACAATACCTTTGTGCCATCCCATTTCAGTGGTAGTAGTAATAATGTAATGTACCATAAAATGGTGATGATTTTGTGCCAATCCATTTTTAAATTTATTTGGATAAAATAAAGATATCTCAATATAAAGAATTTTTAGGTTAACTTTTATATTTTAAGAACAATGAATGAATGAAAAACGTAAATATGTCTTAATGCGTTTTATAGAATTATTAACTGAAGACATAATAAATCTTTTAATAAAACTTAGCACTAAGTCGTGTTTTCTATGTTCTTATAGTGTACATGCTTACTATTTAACATATATAAAAGTTAACTTGAAAATTTTAACTAACAAATTAGACCTAAGATATCTTGTCACGTTAGGCTGTAGAAATGCAAGGTATGCGGCCTAAATTATAATGAAAAGAAACTATACTGTAAAGAAAAAATGCACACGTTCTCATTTTGTTATAATTGTACAAAATACGGAGAAAGAAGCATTAAAGATGGTGTGTTGATAAAATTAGGTACTATTGTCGATTTAAAAATAGCTGCTTTAAATAGTTTAGTGTTTCGCCCGCCATATATACATCGAAAAAAAAATTTTTGTCAGCATTAATAAAAACATTAACCCATTCTCGCATTTTATACGAACTGTTTTCATTGTATACCGAAACTAATAAGGAATTTCTTAAAAAATTAACACATGCGCGAGTTTGTATTTGCCTTGCATAAAAAGTGTGTTCAATTTTTTGGAGAAAACTTTCGTAACGTCTCGTAACTGTAAGCGTGCTGGAATGAAACATTCATTCAACATAATCAGTAAACACGACAGCTTATAGTGAAAAAAAACAAAATATATAGTAATAATATCCAGATTCATTTCTATAATAACAAAGTGGAGGAAATAAATTTAAAAAAAAAGGAATAAAAATGACAACATTTGTGATATTTTATCGGCATTTATTTTACCGAAAAACATAAAATTTATAACAATTTTTTATTAATATTCTTATAATTATTTTTATTATTATTACTAATCAGTGTGTGGTTTTTTCTAAAATGAAAACTGATGTTTTTTATAATAATAATTTTGTATTGTGATCTCAAGGCAAAATTTTTGCACAATGTTTTATTATTTTTTAGATTTAACATCGTAATCAACATTGTGTTACAGATTTTACTATGTATTTAAAAATAAATATCTTAAAAGTAAATCGGTATTTGTATTTAATATTTTTATTCAATTGATTACATACTTTTCATCTTTTATTTTTTCCCTATTTATTTATTTATTACCAGAGGAAGATGTACTGCTTAAATGAAAGTCTGCTACAATCTTATTTCTTTGGTAAAATCCTGGGACTTGAAGTGTTGCATTGCATTGTTCATAGTAACTCACTATATTTCTACAAATATTAAGCAGAAATTAGACCATGCAATATAATAAACATACAGAACCCTGCAGTTTGATGCTTAATTGTAAATAACAAATAAATAAAACGCTAGGATATAGAAAAGAAAATCATTTATTATTCAAAAATTAAATATATATTTATCACAGTTATCTATTGCATTTACACATCTCCATTTGGAATTATATTTTAATAAATTATTAACAATGCTTAATATTACATAGTAATAATATAATACAAACTAATCTACTTCTTCCACTGTTGGTCCTCTTCCTCTACTGAAACTGCCAGCCTGCTGTCCACAATTTCCTGGCATTCCTTGGCCCGGATGACCAGCACCGTAGCCATTGTTTGATGCGTACAATTTTGTCATGATCGGACTGCAGATGGAAGTCAACTCCTTTTGACGATGTTCATACTCTTCCTTCTCCGCCAGCAGATTACTGTCCAACCATCTCAAGCATTTGTCGCATGCTGTTTCTACGGTGTTCTTATCTTCGGCGCTCAATTTATCTCCCACATCGGTCAAGGACTGCTTCAGGTTGAAGACGTAACCCTCTAGCTGATTGCGAGCTGCAATGCGCCGTCTTTGTCTTTCGTCTTCCTCCTTGTACTTCTCGGCGTCGGCCACCATCTGATCTATGTCACTCTGGGAAAGGCGTCCTTTATCGTTCTTGATGGTGATGTTCTTTTCTTTACCCGAACTGGTATCCTTAGCAGAAACGTTTAAGATACCGTTGGCGTCCAGGTTGAAAGTCACTTCTATCTTGGGAACTCCGCGAGGCGCCGGCGGGATTCCGGTGAGATCGAAGGTACCCAGCAAATTGTTGTCTTTCGTCATGGCCCTTTCGCCTTCGAAAACTTGGATGGTGACCGCCGGTTGATTATCTGAGTATGTGGTGAAGGTCTGCGTTTGCTTGCAAGGAATGCGTGCGTTGCGCTCGACGATCTTCGTCATAACGCCACCGGCAGTTTCGATACCCAGAGATAGCGGCGTGACGTCGACCAGCAGCACGTCTTGGATCTTGTCGCTGGTGTCGCCGCTCAAAACGGCGGCTTGCACAGCGGCTCCGTAGGCCACGGCCTCGTCCGGATTGATGGACAAATTCAACGGTTTACCGCAGAAGTAGTTTTGCAGCAACGATTGAATCTTCGGTATGCGAGTGGATCCTCCGACTAGCACCACGTCGTGGATCTGTCCTTTGTCCATCTTGGCATCGGCAAGAGCTTTCTCCACCGGTTGCAAAGTGCCCCTGAATAAATCAGAGCAGAGTTCTTCGAAGCGTGCCCTGGAAATCTTGGTGTAGAAATCGATTCCGTCGTAGAGGGCGTCGATTTCGATGGAAGCCTCCGTTCCAGAGGACAAGGTGCGTTTAGCTCTTTCTGCCGCCGTCCTCAAACGTCTCAGGGCTCTCGCGTTGCCCCGGATGTCTTTCTTGAACTTGCGTTTGAATTCTTCCACGAAATGATCGACCATTCTGTTGTCGAAGTCTTCCCCTCCGAGGTGGGTGTCTCCGGCGGTAG